>CM072804.1:4767500-5367500 GCA_037013495.1 Hippophae tibetana | reverse complement strand
TCGGCAGAATACCCACAGGAATTTGAGGTATCCATTACGCAACTACTAAATTTATTAAAATACAATTTGATAAAAATTTCCGAGTGATTACACTGTTAAGTAAATATAGCAGCTTAATCAGGAACAGGGCTCAAAAAAACAAAGCCAACAATATAATTCTGAAGTAAATTAGTACTAAGTTGATAAATATCACAGTATAACCAGAACATATTAAATGAACAACAGATTTATAACTAATCCCATTTCAAAAGCTTCTACCATTGGCATATTAAAACTTACTGTTTCTTCTAACTTCTTGTTTAAAGCTTTCATCTCTTCAACCATGCGACGTACTTCCGATAAAATAACCTGTTCTGGAATCTTTCTTAAAGCTGCCTTCCTTTCTTGAGCCTAGAGTGTTGAACCAAAAAGATTCAGCAAAATTATTGAATTGTTAAGTTTAGGATTACCAAAGATAGCCTGTAAACCATATTGCAATAGGTTCCATGAATACTTGAGAAGAATTTAAACAACTCAGCAAGAAAGTAGCTCAATGATCAAGAAATGACATCGAATTTGTTTTCAAGAATGCAATTTGCCTTAACAAAATTTCAATATACACATGTTTTTCTATTGCTTTCTTTCAATACACAAAAATGTTCGTAATAAGATACATTTTTTGATATTTGAAATAGAATCATTGTGGAGTCACAATCAGAAAAAATGCGGCAGGACAGTTGATAGATGTAAATGCTTTGGTGCAAATTGCTTGTAAAGGGGCATCATGTTAAGTGTTTTTGATCTGTTACTAACATATTTTCCATAAAATATATTGTTATAAGAACAATTTAATGCCTTAAAAACCCCTATTGTTATAAGATCACTGACATACTTCCCAATTGCCTTATGATTAAATTACTAAGCCAGCTCTGATGTACTTAACTTCTATATTTCATAATAATGGATTATTAAGCAAAAACCTTACACTTAACTATATATATATATATAAAAGCAGATCACTGCTGATTTATGTAGTGGACATGGACATGAAACACAATTCTTTCAAGTGTAGCACAAGAAATCATGGCCGGATGCATGATACGACCATTTTGGAACTGATAACTGTTGAAGGATAGCTAAAAGCACTCACGGCATTGGGTAAATGGGGCAAGCAAGGTAGTTACAGCTTGCATTAACCTTAGGTCATGCTTGTTTGACAATAATAAAAAATTTCATGGTCAAGAATTTTGAGCATTTTTGTGTTTAGTTCCAAGTGTAAACTTGGAATTGAATGAAATGCATTTAACCAATGGCACCAAAACTCATTTATCCCACACACCTCAAGAATACCTTGAAATGCTCTACATGATTTATGCTTTTCTCTCATATTTCCTACTTTTGATGAAAAAAACATTTTTTTTATTTTTCCTTCTTGAAAATTACAAATTTTATAAAATTGTTTCAATTAAATTCAATTCCTATTACTATGACCAAAATTTCATCATCTTTCTGTTCTATGAAACAAGCATGGCTTTAGTTCAAATCTTGCGATTGAGTCATGAGAATATACACAGTTTAGACGTCACCTGAACATTACTTGAAGCAAGGGAAAAGAAGGTCCAAAAACTCGATGAGATTTTCCACAAATACGCACAAAAATTACAATAACTAATCAAGAAAACATACAATGATAAACCAATTAAACTTCACTTTAAGTAATCAAATTGATATTTCTTTCCTCCAGGAAATTTGCTCATCAAGACAACATTTCCAAGGATAATATGATTCAATATATTTATCATTCTCATGGTAATGTTATCTCAACGATACATTCATTATTATAGTCCCTCATACAAAATTCATCAATCATTTCCAAATCGGCCCAATCCAAGCCAAAAGCGTTTCAGTAACAATGTCAACAAGAAAATCACAAGTTTGTAAACTACAAACCTACAACCACACTATTGACATCAGAGCAGAGAAAACGTTAATGAGAAGGAGCTAATAATACAGAAATAAGTAGAACCTGTTGCATACGATTCTCGAGCTGCAATCTAAGGGATCGAATTCTCCGTTCTTCATATCCAGAAAGAACCCTCACATAGAATAAGGCTTTCCTACCAAATTCTAATAGCTTATTCATACTGATAAGTTCTGATTTTCCTGAAAAATTACATTTCCACTTTCAATAACAAAAACCCTAAAATTTCAACCTAAAAGAGAGCGAAATCACTGACCTATACATGCGGGAAACAATGAAGCTGTTGAGTGCACTGCTGGCTGGGGAATGAAACTGCGAAACAACAGAGACTTCTCGTTTGGAAATCAGAAACTATAGTCGACTTTGTCCTCGATGATCGGCTTAAATGGATACACTCTTTCTTATTCTCCGCTCTTTCTTTCTTTATTCTTGCATTTTTACTTTTTTTTATCTTCCTTTTTCAATAACTTAATTATTTAACTCATTTTTAATATTAAACATATATTTTAAATTAAAAAATAAAAAATAAAACTATTTATATATAAATGAATTTATGTCGTACATTTCAACCGTTTCAGTTCATTTCTATCTTCCAGATAGTCGTATAAAAAGAGCATATTTAGAATTACTTTCTATCATTTCTACTTTTATCATTTTTCGTATAAAAATGATCTGTGACGTTTGTACGTTTTTATTTTTTTATTTTTTTCCCGTACGAAGGGATTTTTCTTTTCTTCTCTGTTTTTATCCTCCTCCTATGAACTCACCGAACGGAAATAAAGACCCATCCACAATATAAAATTTATTTCTCGATTTCATTTAAATTTAAATTAAATATGTTAAAAAAATTCAATGAAAAAAAATCCCCAAATAAAAAAAAATCTAAATAATACTTTAAATATTATTTTTATTATATTTTTTTTAAAATTATAAATATTTAATAATAAAAATACAATTTTAACTCAATAAACAATATTTTATGTAAAAAAACAATAAAATATTTTTAATAATAAATACATAATATTTTTATATTAAACAATATTAATAAAATCTTATTATAAACTAAGTTAAAATTATAAAATAATTATAATATTTTACAATTGTAAAATTTTAAAATTTAAATAACTTTTTTAAAATAAAAATTATTAATATTTAATCGATTAATATAAAATATATATTTAAATGAAGTTAAATTTTAAAAAAATTGAAATTATATCCTTATTAAAATGAAATATAAAAAAAGTAAAAAATACAATCCCTATCAGTATCTTATCTCATTTTATAAAATACAAATATGTATTTTCTAATTTTCATTTTTTTTATTTTTGCATAAATTATCTCATCGAAAAAATTATAAATCCTATTTTTTTCATTCAGGTAAACTCTAAGGTGGTGTTTTGTTCGTGAAATGAAATCGAAATCGAAATGGAATGGAAAGGAAACAATGTTATTTGGTTTGATCACTACAATCAAACCCAGAATCAAGATTATAGTGTTTGTTTTGCCACTGGAATGGAATAAAAAAAACTGTAAATTATCTTAATATTTCTACATTCAATAAAGTTTAAATAATATCATTTAATTAATATTTTTTCGTCAGATAAAATAGATAAAATAAATTATTGAAATCATTATTTTTTAAAAATAATTATTACTTAATTAAAAATAAATATATTATTAAAATTATTATTTTTCTTAATAGGGTTTAGGGTTTTGAGGTTTGTGATTTGGGATTTAGATTTGGGATTTTGGATTATATTTGTGGGTTAAGGTTTAGGATTAAAATTATTATTTTTCTAAAGAGTTTAGGGTTTTAAAATTTGGGATTTTAAATTTAGGATTTAAGGTTTTAGGATTTGAAATTTAGGGTTTAAGGTTTAAGGTTTAAGGTTTAGGGGTTTAGTGTTTAGGGTTTAAGGATTTAGGGTTTAGGGCTTAGGGTTTTGGGATTTAGGGTTTAAGGATTTAAGGTTTAGGATTTAGGGATTTAGGGTTTAGGGCTTAGGGTTTTGGGATTTAGGGTTTAAGGATTTAGGGTTTAGGATTTAGATTTTAGGATTTAGGATTTAGGGTTTTGAGACTTAGGGTTTAGGGTTTAGGGATTTGAGGTTTAAGGTTTAGGGTTTTAGGATTTAAATTTAGTGTTTATGGTTTAAGGTTTTGGGTTTTGAGTTTGAAGATTTAGGATTTGAGATTAAGGTTATATTTAGAATGAGAGTAAAATTAGAAAAAAAAATTAAATGAGAATGAAATGATGATTCCGTCCCCATTCCGTCCAACAAACACATAAAATGTAAAAAATTTATTCTGATGACTTTCTATTTTCTTCGACCAAACATCACCTAAGAATATTTACCAATTATTTATCTTCTACATTTATGGACGCCTTAAATTTTGTTTACCATGTAAATTGATCATTTGCCACTTGCAAATATTTTTATCCCAGTTTCTTATCTGAAAAATTATAATAATAATAATTATTATTATTCTTGCCGATATTTTGCATTTTCAGTCAACGTTGACATTTACCACCAATGAACAATGCAGTAATTATTACTAACTTTTTGAGATAAAAATTTTGAATTGAGAATATTAATACAAGTTCAAACTGTTACTTACAATATTTTAAAAATAATTATTCACCAATGATCATATTATAGGAGCATAATTAATTAAAAAATTATAATACACAATACATACAATTTTTATCCTAATAATAATAGCTAATGACATTATTCTATTATTTTCATTTCTATCACCTTTTTTTCTCCCTTATGGGGCGATCCAATAGCCAATAGTGATGTCTGAAGGACGTATACCACTTAAATTTTTCCTTTTAATACTCGAAAAAACAAAAAAATCGCTTTCGATTCAATAACACAAATATATTCACACTAAAATAATATGCAAATAATACATTTTTCAATTAATAACTCATTATCATCCAATAATTTAAATGATATATAAGTAACACATTTTTCGATTAAAAACAAGGAATAAGTAAATAGTACAAACAAATTGTGAAATGTTGTGAACAGTTGAGTACAAAATCCAAAATCATAAATCCTGATGTGTGTAGGAATTTGGACGATAGAGTGCACCGTCCAAAAAACCGAACAGGGTAAGAAAAAAATGCTTTTCATCGAGCACTTCTGACATTGTAAATTCAAGTATACTATATCTTATGATCTATCACAAACATATAATAAAAAAAATTACTTTTTCACTTCTAGACTACAAGTAGCTCGCTCTTGATCATATTCCTCAGAAAAACGCCAATTCATTTTCCAGGAAAACTACAGTCTCAACGGCACAAATATGCAACAATATCTATGAACAAGTAAACCAAAGGATGCCCCCCCCACAAACAAAACTTACGGAACTGTCCAGCATGGTCATTAAGAGCAACAACCATTTCATTGTTACAAACAAAATCCGAGCAACAACTATAGTGGCAACTATAATTTCTCTTATGAGAGCTCGTCTTCGATTATGTAATAATGAATTTACATATGCAACAATTTCGCATCAAAAGAAATCACATGCAAAATGAAGTGAATTCTGTGCTGCTTCAGAAACGTGCCATTAGCAAAACTAAGTCGCAACAACCAGTAAGTAAAAGTTTCAACCATCAACATTGACTTTTCTATTATGTATGTTTTTAAAACTAGTAGCAAGGGAATTAAAGCTTATAAACCAATGTGAGGACATAAGCTTGACAGTGCAATAAAAGAAGATCCATCCCATTTACCATCCATAACGTTCACTCTCTTCTTTTCTTCTTTTTCTCACTCTTTTCGGCTGAATTCTTAATCTGCATAGAGGAGAAATTGGTTATTGCATGTCGAAAGATAAAGTTATCAAACGACAAGATAATCCAAAATAACTTGTGCAGCAGAATGGAGAATACTACTAACCATAATGGTAACAATTCGGACTAGGACAGCAACAAAGTCGGTGAAAAGGGTCAGGGCATGCTTCACATAGTCCAAATCCCCATAGTGTGCCTTCTCAATAATATCCTGAGTGTCCACTACCACGTACCCCACAAACACCAAAAGACCAAAATACAACTGCAAAATATATCAAGAAATATGTCAGATTACGAAGCTTTTTAAAATTCAGGTCCATATCAAAGAGTAACTTCCAATCGACCCACCTCAAACTTAAAAATGGCTGTGGAACCCCCAAATAGAGCAGAAGCAAATTGTAGCCACAAAAGGATGGACAAGCCAGAAGAAAGCAACCCGCCAAGATAGAGGTATTCTCTACGCCTTGCCAACATGGCTGCTGCTGAGAAACAACCAAAGGCCAGAGCAGTTCCAGCAAATCCACTAATCAGAATGCTGGAAAAAGAAAAGTATTTGATATAGTGAGATTGAAAAATATATGTACAATTATACAAATATACCATAATAGCTATACTTTAAACCAATACAGTCAAATTATCCAATGCTTGGAAAAAAAAATGCGCCTAACTTGATTATTAATAAATAAGTTAAACATCATTAACTCTTACTCATATCCAACATGACAACAACTAAACCTAAATGCCTATAAAGCAAGAAACGAGGCATTACAAGCACAATTAAAGCTTTTATGGATCATCCATACAACTTGCAGGCATATAGATGATCACTGAAAAGATAAAACTGAATCATCAAATTTGCAATTTCACATCCCAATACCACAACCAGAACGATGATATATACCCAACGCACAACTGTACAACTCACTATCCAATCTGATATATACCCAACTTCGAAAATCCATCATTACGGTTGACAAAAGAAAATAAATAACAAAATACCTTGGGTCAATCTCAATAGCCAGGTCGATCAGAGGACCAACAGTTGCCCCTTGGAAGGCAGCAGTCGCCATCAACAGTGCAACTCTTTTTTGCTGCCCAAAAGAGAAGTGAAAATTCAATAAAGAATACGAAACAAGAAAATCTAACCAAAAACAGAAAATAAACCATACCTCTTCATAAGGAGGAGTAGACAACAACCAGAAAATACAGCCAAAAGTAGCACAAGTTGTAAGCAGACCACCAATGTTCCAGAGAAGATGCAGGTAAGCTCCAACAGCAGATGCAATCAAAGCACAGAATAGGGTGAAGTAAACCTACATATTAAGAAGTTTGAGCAACGAATTACAGCTGTGAGTGATTCTAATTTCACCAATTGCTACAAAAGGAAAAAAGGAAATTGAAAGAAAAATCGTTAACAAGAAAACCGATTTTCTAACTCAGAAACCTAAGTAAATGAGGCATGCATCTAATTAAATAAAGTGAGCAATACATAAAATACAGAACGAATTCAATGGAAAATTTTACGAAATGCAGCGAACCCTAAAAAACCCAAGAACTCGACCAACAAATCCAGAAAGCTGAAATAAAATTGACCATGCTTTCAAAATAACTTAATATTTTCGAACTACAGAATTCATACTCCTACAAGATCTTCGTTTATTTCGGGAGAAAAGATACGAGTACCTGTTTCAGATGAGCCTGAACAACGGGAGTGATCTGACGGAAATTCTTGAGAGAATCGTAGCTCCAATGGTCTCTTGAAGCGGTCTGAGAGCCGAAGAATGATGAGAAAGCGTCCATAGCAACACCGAGAAAACAGTTGAAATGGAATTCAAGAGGAAAATGCTGAAAAACGATTCAATTTGTATGAAGAGTTTTGGTTTGGGAATTTCTTATATATAACGGGGAACTAAATAGATTGTTTCAACGAAATTTCTAGGGCCCAGTTAATTTACTTCTATACCCTCGATTTCAATTTAAATCACTTTTATACCATTGAGAGGAAAAAGTTTGGTCTCCTAACTTTTCAAATATTATAATAATTTTAAAAAACAATAAAAATAATAATTTAAAAAAATTTAAATATATAAATAATATACGTTATTTTATTTTATATATTTTTATTATTAAAAAATTTAATAAGTTATTTTATTTAAATATTATTTAATTAAATATCGTTTAAATTTAAATATAATTATTTTAAACTATATTAAATTTAACTCGAATTTTATTATAAATATTAAAAAAAATTATTTTTTTATAATTGTTAAAAATTTCAATTAAAAATAATAATATTTTTAAATAATAAAACATAAATTTAATTAAAACACAATAAATATTTTAAAATAATATTTTTTCTTCTTCTTCTCCCTGCGCTATTTCTCTGTTGTACAAATCTCCATCAACTAATCAATTTCAAAAATTCATCGTCAATTAAAACCATTATAAATTATCATCATTAGCACATTTGGCCCTAAAACTACGTCGTCATCCCTCGTTGAGTTTAATATTAATCAAGAACCACATCATCTTCGTTGCTGCATATGGGTTACAAAAAACCGTCAATCATGCAATAATGTTGCCATTCACATAAATAGATGTCCGAATAAGTCCTATTCAACTCATTCCTTTCTCGTTGTCATGTTTTGCAATCACTAATCGGAATGAATGTTCGGTAGAGAGAGAATAATTATAAATAAGAGAATAATTTTTTTATTTTATATTAATAATTTTTTATTTATTTTTATTTAAATTTTTTATTTATTTTTATTTTAATTTTAACTTTAAAAAATTACAATAACTGTGAGGTTATTAAAATTTAAATAATATTACACAATTCTTATTTTTTTATTAATTAAAAATTTAAATCTAAATCAAGTTTAACTTATTTTTCTTACATGTTTAAAAGGTGATATACATATTTTTTAAAAAAGTTAAAAATTAAAAAAATACTATCTAATTACTTAATATATTTATTTTGTTGATCTTATTACACAATAATACTATATAGAATCACTCAACATCACATTCTTGTGTCCAATTATTGTTTTTGTTTATGTATTTTTAATTGACAAGTATTTTTTTTTTTGTGTGGATCCTATTTCGATGTAAACTTAATATCCATCAACACTTCTTAATATATTTTAAATTTTAAAAAATATATAAATTTTAATAGATTTTAATAAATTCATTTTATATTTTAAAAAATTGATAACTTTTAATAGATTTTAAATTTTAAAAAATATACAGATTTTATTATATTTTTAAAAACTTCAATATATAATTTTTTAATTTTTTAAAAAATTCTATAAATTTATATGATTTGTTTCATAAATTTTTATAGTATTCTATAAACTTTTATAAAATTTAATGTATTTTAAACTTTTATAGTACTCACATTTTTTTTACTATATTTGAATTATTTTATAATTTACTAACGAACACTTTATCATTATAAAAAATATTTAATATATTATTATATATTTTATTTTAAAATATAATAAAATTTATATTTTTTTAGAGGTAAAAATATCTAATTTTTTTATAAAAATAAAGATAAATTTACATTAATTGAAAAAATGTACCTAATCTATTTAGTTTATAATAAAAGTTATTATTATGAGATTTAGTGCATGAAAATAATTCTTTTAATGCAATATATAGGAATTTGAAAAATTATACTATAAATCTGTTTATATGTTGAAAATATAAAATGATAAAAAATAAAAATATAGGGTCAAGAGTTGAGAAAAAAAAAAGAGGTAAAAACGAAAAAGTGAAAATAATTTAAAAAATCTTCAAAAGTTTATAATTAAGTAAACATTTAAAAATTATTGATATTTTGAATACCTTTAGTCCCTATTTGATTAAATGCTTAAAAACTATTTTATGTACTTAAAAACAAAAAAAATTACTTTTTAAAACAATAATGTGTTTGGTTATTATTTTTTAAAATAATATGTTTTAAAAAATAAAAAACTGAAAATAGCTCTAACATGTTTTTATTATTTTTAAGAAAATTGAAAACATGCAGATGATTGACCTATTTTTTTTTTCTTTTCTTTGGTAGCTTGGTTTAAATTTTTATACACTTTTGTAGCTTTTATTTTTTATTTTTGAATAATATTTATCAAATTATAATTATTATATTAATGCTTTAAACTTTATTTTTTTACTTTTAATAATTATTTTTATAATATAACTATTATATTTAATAAATTATTATACTTACTATATTAATTAATCAAATGATCAACAATGTCATCATATTTTTATTTTTAAAAATAAATTTTTAAAATATTTACCAAACACCTGTTTTTAAGCTTTGAAAACAACTTTTAAAAATACTTTTGAATTAAATGATCAATCAAACTTAATATTTCTACAAATTTTTAAAAAAGAGTAATTAAATAACCTTAAATTGAATTGTATTTATTATTTAAATATAATTAAATGTTTATAATTCTTAAAAGTTCTTAAACAGTTAAATAAATACACTTAAATTTTCATAATTCTTAAAAGTTCTTAAATAGTTAAATAAATGCACTTACATATTTATTAAAAAAATTAATAAATATACTTAAAATTTTATACTTTATTTATACTTTATTTAAATACACCCTTGTAAATAGGGTGATTCAGTCAAGAAGCGTAACAGGGACAAAAAGGAATTTCTCTAGAAATTTCGGGGTTTTTTTAGGAAATGACTTCAGGCATAATAGTAGACATAACTTTGCCACTAAGCAAAATATCTGATCCCCCAAACTCACGAGAAGCCAAAGCCATGTGTACTTACGTAGGCATTGCAGAAGTATACGTGGCACCACCAATAATCACTTGCCACGTGAGATACGAGTGGATCGTTTAAGGGTGTAAAACGTCCAACAAAAAAAAATATTTCACTTTTTAAAAGAAGTTTTCACAACTCTATTTATTTTTATTATTTAATTTAATCATTTACTCTCTTTTTTTAATTTAATTATTTAAATCGTGAGAATGCCTTCTCATAGCATATCTTTCGACTCAATATGACATTTTCCTAAAGTTATAGGAGCACGTATTTACAATTTTAACCTTCATTCTTTATACGTCGCAGCGTCCTAAATGTCGGATAAACGCCAAACCAATCACCGCCTACAATCAATAGATTTTGTCTTCTATTTCTTTTTTCTCCCCTAAATCGGAATCTCTTATTCTATTCTGAACTCACGTTCTCTTCGACCCCACAGATCGATCAAACGATGTCGTCGGGAAGGAAGATAGCCTTCCTTGAAGGGCTTCGATGGTCAGATGTTAGAGGTTGACGAGGCGGTGGTTCTGGAATCCCAGATGATCAAAGACGATTGTGCTGACAATAGAATTCCACTCCCTAACGTTACCAGCAAGACATCGGAGGTGTAACGTGTTAGCACATGTACCTCGTGAGGTGCTTGAGCAGGAAAGACTTCTGAGATGGTTATTGGTATACAAATGGGAACTTGATCTTTTTACAGCTATACATTTTGTGTTTTTCTCCATAACCTGACTACACGTATCCATCCATCTCGGTTTTGGCCTTGTGTGTTCTCTTCCCTTTCCTTTTTTTTTTCTTCCTTCTTTCCCATTATTTGTATTTTCAGAGTTTGTTGGATGTAAAATGTGAGTTCTTTTAAGTATTCGGTTTTGGCCTTACCTTTTAATTGCAAGTTGTTTCTTTTTCCCTTTTGATTTTTCTCCGCTCATGTTGTCCAAGAGTCTGACCAACGAGGAACCGTGGTAATTGAATTAAATAAAAAACCCATTTTGAGAATACAATTTCGTTACTGATTATCAGGAGTTATATGTTTTTTTTATCTTTACATATAATAATATATAATATGTTACATTAGTACAATGATGAATTTTTAAAATAACTTAAATTTTATTATAATATCTATGTATTTAATGAGTTACATTTACATTATAATATATTAAATTCAATTTATTTTTGAAGTTACATAAATATTCACACTATTTATCTCCAAAATATCTAAAAATATATTAAAATAAATCAAAATTATTAATTAATAAGATACATTCACTTATATTATTTTTATATATAATATGTTATATAATTATTTTTTTAGATATAATATATTATCATTTTTTTTCTTTTAATGTAAAATATTACATTGAATTAATCATACTTGATTATTGAAGAAGTGATTGAATATTATATCATCTTATTTTATTAAAGTTATGAAATAAAGATATTTCAATTAATTTATTAAATAATTTAATTTAAAATTATAAATTTTAACAAAAATTATTGTCATTTTTAAAAAAAATAAATAATAAATCTAAATGCAAACTATTTATGCTATTCCCTTATTTAAATCAACTAGAGATACATAACATCTAAAGTTATACTCACCTCAGATTTATTTTCAACTATGCAACCATGTATCATAAATTATTTTTATTGATATCAATCTTACATTAATATAGGAGACTCAGTACTTGGATTTCGTATTGAAAGGTTTGTAACTCATATACGTCATTTAGAACTTGAATAGTAAATCTCTCATTTCAAATATCACAAAAGATTAAAATGACAAATCTATCGAATATACTCTCTCTCGATTACTGTTATACTCACCCAACATTACTAGGTGGAAAATGGAATTCTTATACTAATAAAAGTGAAATAATTACAAATTATACAATACGTCAAAAGAAATTAGGAAAAATAAACAAAAACTTAAAAGAGAAAGCCTTACGAATTTACGATAGTAAAAGAAAGAGAGACAACACATGCATATAAAGGCCAACTCTTCAAAAAGCTGAAGTTTCATAAAGAGGTTCAAGCTTTTAATTTAGGAGGCTTTGCTTGTTTGAAGATGTTTTGATCGCCGGAGGAGGAATCACTTATAGAGCCCTGGCTGAATGTCTGCCGATATAACCTCTGTTTTCTCAGGGCTTCGTGGCATGGAGCAAAAAATTGATGCTTAAGAGCTTCCTCTGCACTTATCCTCAGCCTAGGGTTCACTGTCAAGCATTTATCCACCAGATCAAAAAGCAATTCAGGTATTTTCTTAAAGAAATCTGGCCTTTTTGTGTTTAGTTCACACCAATCCCTTAGTTTCACGGATGGCAAAAACTCTGCTTTGTATAGGTCCTGTTAGAAAACAATACTCAGTATGTTATTTTTGGATTACTACATCAGCAACTGGTCCTTTAAAAGAACTAATACCGTCGGAAATGATGATTCACGGTTGTGTAGCTTGGCGACTTCCCATAAAGATTCACTACCTCTTAATTTTGCTATATCCTTTATGTTCCTGACGATCACAGTGACATGGACAGTAAATAGAAATATGATCATAAAAAAAAATGTATCAAACACCATTTGGATGAATACTTACTGTTCTGGATCGCCAACAAATGGTGTTCTTCCAATCATAAGGTAGAGTAAAGTGACACCAGCAGACCAGGTATCCATCTTGGGTCCTTGATGTGGAGATCTTAATAAAACCTGCCAAACCAGAAAGGTGAGAAACACCATATTCCAAACTCGAAAATCAAAGTTGAGTTTAAATGTAATTTATGAATTACGGTAACAAAACAAATTGAAGTCAAAATTTTCATTTTTTCTATCGACCCTTGAACAATCTCTTAGGAGTTTGTTTCTACAATTAAATATTTCAACAAAATGCAAATTACTTACATAAAATTGACATGATGCGTAAAGCAAATCATTAAAAAACTCAAGAAAATAAATATATTTTCTATTAGTAATTTTGAGGAGTTTCCAAAGGCAACCAAATCACTGGCATCTTTGTAGGATCAAATTGATCAGCCAAAGATCTGAGACAACCACAGAATTTGAAAAAATAACACTTTAATTATTTTCCTACCTCTGGAGCCCGGAATCCTTTGGTTCCAATGCAAGGACCTTCTCTTTTTTGCTTTCCATCCCCTAAATTGAAATTGGTGTGACTAATTTAAGACTTTAAAGCGTTTATAGTCAAACCATATACACAAACATACCTACGCTCATCGAGCCTGAAACACCAAGAGAAATGAGAGTTGAATGAAGAGGCATTGGTGTAAGATAGATCAGGGTACTATCCACATTTCCAGGAGAAGCAGCCACTCTCTTTCTCAGTGGTGATGGAACACTAGATACTTCACCCTTTGGATTTTGTCTTGCTTTCTGAACAAGGTTGATAAGCTCCTTCCTACCATGACATGGAAGAGGTTCCCTCGGCCTTTCAGCTGAAGGAGTTGCGGTACTTGTTGCATCCCTTGCTGAGGTAATGCCCGAGCCATCTGCACCTTGACTTTTGCTAATATTCAGATTGCTCAAATAATAGTTATTAGCCTTAATTTGAATCAAGGCTTTCTTTCTCAAGCTATGCTGATCTAACGTTGACTTGGATCCTTTTGCGTCTTTGGTTTGAAGTACAGATTTTGCATTGTCAAATTTGACATTCTTAATGTTAGCGTCGTGTCCCACCTTCTGTTTGGCTATGAAAACATGTAAATAAGAGTCATCACCTTTTTATGACTGGTCTTATATTCATGGGTTATTAAGGTTAGAGAACTTCAGACTGAATGGTTATTCCCCTTTACATTATTATAATAATGTCTGAAAATATGCATATGCATGGGGAAGAAAAGGAGAGGGATGATATAGATAGTATATAGACAGTGCACATAGGCAAACAGTTTAAAAAATAAGAAATACCTCTTTCAGTGACCTAGTCAACTAATAATATTACATAATACCAAGTTATTTATTATCCTGCATTCAATATATTGGACTCGTACTTCTGGGGCAAATCCAGAGAGGGGGACAAGAGCTTACCAGGGTTTCCAAACATCTGATGCAAATCCTGCCAACAGAAAAATATTATTAATGAATAATGAATCAACATATTGCAGGATGTTTATCGCAAGATAACATGAATTAGAAGAGATACGTTACACATGAATGTAAAAGTAACAGTGGTATATAACTAACCATGGCAAGGTTGAAATCGATGAGGTATCCCTTAATGGTCTTACAAGAGAAGAGGAAGTTGCCAGGTTTGACATCCCTGTGAGTTATTCCCTGCACATAAAAAACACTAGATTTTTGAGGACCTTATCTTATGTAGAAAACAATTTGAGCTCTCATTTATCAATGGTTACCTGCTTATGAAGACTTGCAAGTGCTTTGAAGATACAATAGCCATACCATTGCAGCTGAAGCACATCTATTTCTTTCTTTAAAACCTGAAACCAAAATCTAGATCAGATTAGAATGCAAAAAATGATTACTTAAAAATTACAATAATTACCTCAGGCCTGTCATGCTCAACATGCTCCAAGACAGAGCAATCAGTATTCCCATTTTTAAAGCAACCTTCGTACTTTATAACAAAATTTTTGCCCCTGTATATAAAAGTAACTAGCCTGTAAGCGCCAAAGCTTTGCCCTCCAAACAATATGAAAAACTTTCTTAGTATTTAAATCCTTACCCAAAACGCTCCAGCATTCTCTGCTCATTTCTAACATGATGCCTGTGAGCATTAGCATGAGGGCCTGCAAAGCATAATTGACAAAATCAAAACAAAAAAAGAAAGAAAGAAAGATACTGTAATGCTGATTTTCAACCCATTCTAAAACTATGGGGAAAAAAATTAACCAGTTGTGGATTCATTCCCATGTACATACTATGGAAGATGGAGGACATTGCAGACTAACATTTGCCAGCAAAGTACTGCATCGTAAATTTCATATTTAGAATACAGAACACTGATATCCTCACTTACACTTAATGGCAACCGTAGCTCCACCATTCTTTCTCCTTGCCCTATAAACAGTGCCATAACCACCTGAATTTTGAATTCAAAATTAGAATAAATAAATAAATGTAAAGGAATTTGGTGAGAACTTTAACATAGAATTGGAAGGTTAATACCTGAACCTTCTTCCTCTTCTACAATGTAAGACTCAAATGTTGGAAAAAAATTGTTCTCCATATTATCCTGTAAAGAAAATTTCCTCAAATCAGCTCAAGATTTGTCATGCTTAAATATCATAATAGAAGAGATGAGAAAACTACAAGCTTTGATGAATTGAAATTTTACTATGTGAATCTTACCTTTTGAGAAATAGAAGTCATCCTCTTTTTCTCTTCATCAAGCACATCACCACAATCATCCTCCGTTAATTTCTCTACACTTTTGTTTGGCATCCGATTACGCGTACTGTATTTCTTGTCAATATCATTAATAGCCTTATCATTCTCTAAAGTTTCACAGAATGGTTTTCTTCGTTGAGACATGGCATCTTCATGAACGACCTTGTCAGAGCATTCTGATAATTGCTCGAGTACAACAGACGACTCAGCAGCTGGATAGATAACCGTGGTTCCCAATCTTCTACTTGTTTTATCTTTGCCAATACAAATGACTGTATCTTCATTATCCACATTTTTCACCATTTCATGCTCATCTTTGTGTGGCTTATCCAGAAGTACAGTATTAAGTGACTGATAATGATTTGCAGATTCTTCTTTACAGCTGCAAAAAGCAGCAACAGGTGGTTCTTCTACTTGATCTTCTATAATTGTCCTGTCCCCATCAACTCCAACTACTGATACTTTACTTTGTCCATCCACATCTCCAACTTCCAAAAGTGATTTCTTCCTTCGACTATAGTAAACTGTTGTAGCATAATTGATTGTACTTTTGAAAGCTATCTCATCTCCCTTGACTGGTACGGTCCCTGTCCCATCATCTACTCTGTTGGATGGGAGGACTAGCTTTGCATCAGGTCCAATTACAACAGTTTCTTTGTAAACCTTGATATCCTCTAGTGCTTTTTCAACAGTTCGACCTTCTAAAAGTCCAATGTTTCTAAGTTTACAACTTGTTCGCCCAATGTTGGGTTCTTCAATTAAAGGGGCAGTAAGTATAAAGTTATTAACGGTCGTCACATCTCTTGGTAATAAACTGATTCTCTGATTGAAAAGGTCGTACATTTGAAAAATCACCTGCACAATTATCTGATTAAGTATTCGCAGGGAATATAAATTTTCAAGGTTGCACATTATTTAGCTAACGATAATTCTTTCGCGTAAATAAGAAAATTTCACCCGCTCATGATGTACGACAAAAAAGAACATTATGTTCAACATATAGTGGACCAATAATAACTTTTTAATTTGCTCATGAAGGGTAACAAAATAATGGAGAGGGAATTTGTTTATGATGTAAAACAAGGGTGAAAATAATTATTGTTAGTCCGTAAAAAGAAAGAAAAAAAAGGGAAGCGAAGCAAGTAGCTAATTTAACATTGGAGCCATGAGATAATTAGGTACGTATATCTTATTTCCGACAAAATGGTTCGTCGTAGTCAGTAAACTAAAATGTACGCCACTCCAGACGTATATACAACATAATTATCCAAAAATCTAAATCGTATCACTAGGAAGTTCAAATACCTCTGGAAAAGTACATTGAAACCCTTTCAGCATATGAACGAATCCATTCGCTGCAAATTCTAACCATAATCCGCAAGAAAAAGAATTAAGTCCAAAATCAAAGGAGGGGCAAAAGGAGAAAAAACAACAAATACAAATAACTAAAACTTGCCGTCTCGAAATTTCAAAGTCAATCTTCTCTTCGATGATGGCACAACTTCACAGTCCCAAACGATTCGTTTCCGCTTTCCGGAGCAAACACTAACTGCATCAGTTCCATTACAAAGCCGACCTGGCCCAAAAAGTTCACTCACCGTCTGATGCAATGAAGATAACGAAAACCTGGTAGTCAAGTTTGAATCCAAATTCGCGGACGACTCGGCGAAAGCTACGAGGGAAGCGGACGACTTGTGTTTGGGTAAGTCAGAGCTGGTAATAATACTGAGTTCCTCGGGGACAGTGCAGTGAGTTTCCATAGAACTCTGTGGAGGGTAATTTTCAAATAGGAGAGAACGAATGCAATCGTTTGCTGTGAATGAGAAAATTCGGAGATCTTTACTGAGATAATACGCCTAGGGCTAGGGATGGGAGAAGAGGCGGGAAAATGAAGACGATGCGTATAGTTTGATCATTCGCACGTGCAAAGATCCCGCCTACATAACGACGTCGTTGACACTATTAAATCTCTTCCATGTTTTTTTAGTATTTTTTAAAAATTTATTAAAATCGGATATAATTATCTATGTTTATCAAATTATATTGAATCAAACCTATAAAATCAAAACAATCCAATTAGATTACAATTAAATAATTATTTTTTAACAAATATATATCATTAATTTTATAATTTATTAGTTGATTTTTTTTCTATCATCAAATAAACTTTGTGTTCTACACCTACCAAATATGATTTTTTTTTTATTTTTGCTTCTAACATAATAAATAAAATATATAAAATTTAAATTAAAGATCAAAATAATGTGTATATTTTCTTTTTCCAATAAGTTATGTGACATGTTATATTAAATAATAATTTTTTATGTATATATTAATTATAACAACATGATTTAATTTAAATAATTTTTAAATTTTATAAACGAATTAAAACTAAATTTTATAAAAAATTGAACCCAAATATTCCATACATTACAAAGTTTTAATTAAATTAGTTTGTCCATCCACACCCCAACTATCCTAGTGTTTTGCTTAGGTTTTATTAATATGATTTTAAAGAATCATTTTATTTTGAAATCACTTTTTAACATGTATTTATAAATTATTAATGTTTTTTGAAAATTAAGTTAAGATAACCCCATTTCATTAATTTTATTTTAATAAGATATTCTACTTACATTTTTTGTACATGTAGAAATCACCTTATAATAAAAATAATAAAATTTATTAAGTTAGCATATTTTACCACAAAAAAATTTATAAATAAATCAATATTAAGTATAATATTTAACGATAAAAAATATCTTTCAGGCATTTTTGAATATTTTTTATTAAGAACAAATAAATATTTTTGAAATTGAAGATAATTTTTCCCATAATATTAAGTATAATCTAAGTCATAAAAATAATAAATATCTTTTAAGCTACTATTACTAAAGAATCAAATTACAAATAAACGTTTTTAGTGCAGTTTCGAACAATATCAAAGCTATAAGGCATTACTTTCGCCACCAAATTTCCATCCTTTCTAAACGTGGTCAAGCATTTTGTGACCAGAAACTTTATTATTACTCTTTGCTCTAATTCCAATCTATTTTCCATCCATAAGGAAAAGAAGATGATGTCTCAAGTTTGTTCTTGTGGTAATATGGACTAAATGTTCCATTTTCATCTTGTCGTCGTAAAAGACAAAAATCATTTTGTCTCCTTGAGACTGCAATCACAAGAGTAAACTAGTAGTTTTATCATTTGAGAAGAAATGGAGGTCAAAAGTAACGAGATTGCACAGAGATATTATTAGTAGCAATAAAAAGAAACATTACCAATAAAACAATCAACCAAAAATCACAAGTTACGCGTCCATTTTCAATATACAAAGAAGGTAAGTTGACGCTATGTATCTAACAGCACTAAGAAGTTACACATCAAAATTGCAAAATGAAATGTCTCAACCTTTTTAAGTATTGAATATTATCAAGTCTATTCTGAAGATGGCAAAGATGATAGAAGACTCAAGAGAGAGCCAACCATGATTCCAATCAGCCCCACAAAGATTGCAAATGTAAAGGAGAAGCCTTGTTCACCTTTTCGATTTCTCCGTTTCCTCAGCATGTCCTGCAGGCAAGAAATTTGCAAGATTAAATGTTAGTCAGACCTGTTAGTACCTTCAACCTCATACAATCAAATTGTACAACATTCCAAAGTAAGATCCGTAGAATTTGGTTACTTCAAAAACCATGTCTGAAAATGATAAAAATTATAACATTCCAATTCAATCATACAAATGGCCATCTTTCTTCAATTTCATTTGTAAATTTTCAATATACCAAATAATATCCTAATTCTTTGATATGATGTTATTGCCACATTTATATCTCATACAAGATTGGTCTGTATTCTGTTCAAAATCAAATAGGGGGATTCAATTTAATTCACAGTTATTGGTGAAAATCCAATTTAGAGCAAAGCACACGACCATATGCTATGAAGATTCAATTTGGAGCACTGCAGAGTACAGACAGGATAATACATATTTTTGGTTCAAATTCATGAAAATAGAGTCATTAATATACGCTCAAAAATCAAATATTATAATTGAACATACCATACGAATAAAATAGGAAGCAATTAAGCACAGAAGCAAGCAGGACAGTGTATACGAACCAATTCCTGTTGAAGTTGCTCAGTTTGTTTAACAGCGACATCTCTTTCTTCCTTCAGACGTGCAGCCTCATTCTAAATAAAAGGTAAATAGCTAAAATAGTAATGCAGATTAAGTGTTTAAAGCATGATGCAAGACATCTCAGTGAAAATGGTAGAAATGCGAAAGAAGAATCTTTTAAAGGTCAAACGACGCGATCAAGGAAATGTGTAGGTGAATGACGGAAGTAGAGGGATAAAGACATTTTGACTTGCAAGGTAGTTGACATGTTTTCTTAATTTATATTTAAACATCTCTAACCACATGAGAGGAAGTTAAGATAGGAGAGTTATACAATAACACACCAAAAGCGTTCACAAAAAACTCACAGGATTGCCATCAAGACTGTGTGAAGAAGAGGCCTTAAATGATTCATCTTCCATGTATGCTTGAACTGAGTCAGGTAAGACATACAGAACTCTAAGCTTGCACTCCTCAATTAACCTTCCGCTATCCTTATTAAACTGTTTTAAACGTCAAATAACATATAATCAACCCAGGGTAATGGGGAAATCATAAATGAATTATTCAAACAAAGACTACAATGTATGAGTCATATATTAATTCTTACAGTATCTGGTGGAAGCTCTTCAACGTCACTATTTGCAGGTACTATAGTACTCTGCAAAAGAAATTTATCCTTGCATTGCATATCTGAAGGATATTCTCGTTGGGCTTGGAGGGTTACTGTAAATCGAATATATAGTCAAAAACCAATACTGAATCCCAAACATGAAATAATCAGCTTGAAAATTTGGGCTTAGGAATACCAATGCAGGCGGACAAAAGTGAACTAACAATGTATGATTGATCAAGGTGAGTCAAATATTTAATTAAAAACCAAACAAGCTAAATTACCGAGAAATACATGTCAATAAATTTGATCTAACTACTATGCACATGTAACAAAAGAATCATTCAACCAATGGCTGTTGGATAGTCTATCCAGAAGATATCTCAACATGAATTTTATGAAAAGGAGGTGAAACTTGAAAATGGAAAAACATGAATTAAAAGGAAAAATAATGTTTGTCCATCATAAAAGTAGCACCTCTGATTACACACGACTCCCCAGGCTTTACAACGCCAGTATTGGGTCTTACGAAATACTTCCTTGGTGAAGTGGTTTTGACCTAGCAAAAGAGAATGGGGGAAACAATTAAAAAAAAAGAAAAAAAAAGACATAATCATTGATTGTCAAGTCATTATATGGCTAAGGAAACAGATGTGCAATAGCAAATATGAGTGGGTGCAGTCACACACTAAAACCAGTGGTACCTTAAAAGCAACATCATTTTCTGCGTTGTTGAGAACTCTAAGATCACAAAAACTTTGCTTTTCCAGCTCAACTGATAGCATGAATATCATCACCATTAGTAATTCTATATAACATCAGTGAGAAAGCAATACCACATCTACGAACCTAATCATTAATTAAATCTTTGATAATTGATACATAAGTGGCATTGAGTAATTGAATAGTGTTCTCAAGCATTTTCCTATCACCATGAGGTCATCAGGACTCAATTGAATAAAAAGTCTAATAGGAGGGTAAAAGCTTAGAAAAATGTGCTAACATGGCAAGACTCGGACATTCCAAAGATCAACCATGCTAGCAGGTTTCCAAACTTTGTCTAACTGCTCACGAGTTGCTTCTTATTATCAATTTTAGATTTTACCCTGTTTATTTTTTCTAACGGCCTTTGTAAAAAAAGAGTTGTACTGCAGAAAACATATTGCTATTTGCTAATATTTCTTATATTATATCTAAAATCTGTACCCCCTTCCCCATCATGCCCATATTTCTCACTATTAACTGGTGCTAATACTTTCTTTCGGTAGGTTAAGAATTTTAAGAGATCTCTTCAGAACACAAATTACACGGTACCCACAATGCTTTAAAATGTTCCATGTAGCAGCGTTAAGAAGTTTCCAAAACAAAATGAAGAAAAAGCCTCACAAACAGAAGATACATGGTTTTATCTCAGCCAAAAGACTAAGAAACAAATATTCCAGATCCAAAGTTTTTCAATTTCCATCAGTAGATGCTATATCACCTTAGCGGCTAGAGCTCAAGTCAAATGTCCATTATACCCCAAGCACGCAACTATCTTATTTCAGCCAAAATCCTCGTAGGAACCTGTCCTTAGTCCTCGGTCTTTAAATTTTCTCTAATTCAGCACTGATTAAACTTATATCTTCACCCATTTTAATAACTTTTTCCCAGAAGCCAACCTAATTTTTTATTAATGTATTATTAATTAGATTTATAATTTTATTTTGCTTGCGCAGTTCATCCAATCATCCTCCAAGTAACAAAATTCCCTCCACATACCAGGGTTTACAAGAGGAAAGAAGAAGAAGAGAAAATTATTATTTTATATAATATAATATTTGTATAACTAGATTGAATATATTGATTATTGATATTAAAGTTGTAAAAAAACAGAGAAGAAAGTAAGAACATACACTGTAACCTGAGCTCATCAGGTTGCACGGAGATCAAAGCATTACCAGCAGCAGCAGTCATGATGACCCCACAATCACTCAACAATTATTCACAAATTCTTCAGTTCACATTACAACAAACATAAAATACCCATTTTGCTTAATTTCCAGATAGAAAGAGAGAAGCTAATGAAATTGTCTCAAGACAGAGAGAAAAAAAAAGGGGGGGAAAGAGTTAGTGGGTTGAATAAGAAATATTGGAAAAGAAGCAGATGAGTTAAATTGGACAGTAATATGTGATGGAACGAAGAACAAGGAGCTGCTTAGGAGGCAAACCACACAATTTGTTCGTTACAGTTACTAAACAGCTCCTAATAACTCCTACACAGAGAGTACAAAACAAGAAGGATGAGAGTTTCTCGGGAGGAAGAAAGATTGGCAAGTGTCAAGTTGAGGGAATTATGACGCCCGCTTCAAGAGTGAGAAAAAATAGCTTTTGACTTTGAGCTTAGAAGAATTTTATATAAAAGTAAATAGATTTTGTTATTATATGCTTATACCATGGAATATTCAATTTATTATTAATTTTAATAAAATTAATATATAAATATGTGTAAGACCTAAAATATCCCTCACTTTCCTTCACACCCACTCAACATAGGATTTGGTATGGAAAGTAAGCTGAAAAAAAAAACTTCTTGATTTAGTACTCCAACATTTACATTAGTATTCTCAGGAGACACATCAACAACATACGATTCAAAGAGAACAATTCCATTGTCGTTTGGTGCTGCATGAAGTGTTGTGACTGATTAATTTGTATTTTCTTAACCAATGATCTTCTCCAGCTGTTGACGAAGTGTCTATATGCCTGTGGGTTATCGAAGTGAGAAACGATAGACCATACGGTGGGAATTGGGGCTTCAATAATTTGGACGACAGCAGGAGCAACATTGGTTGAGGTCCACCATGTGAGTGTTATGGCGAGATGTAGAGTCAGGAACGTTTACGTTGTGAGGTAAAGGAATTACGAATTAGATGGCGAAAGATAGTGTGTGGATACATACGATCATATATTTATAATAAATTTATACTTGAATCATATGAAAATCTATTTACCCTATAAATTAAATAGTAATTTTTTAAAATTTTTAATACTTTTTATTTTATACAAAGATGTTTGAATTTTTTTTTATAAAAAATATAAGTATATTTTTATTTTATTTATATATAAATATTTTTTTAAATAAATTTTATCATATTAATTAATTGATTGATATGATAAAGTATAATTAATTATATTTTTTATATAAAAAAATCAAACATTTTATAAATTTAGATGCGTTAAAAATTATTTACTTAAAATAATACATTATCTTGTATTAAAAAAATGAATAATATTATTAAATCAGATCTGTTAAGATTCATCGCATATAAACTTCACTTTATCTTAGGTGTCAGTTACTGATAACTAGATGACGTGAACGTGTAGAATTTTTCTCTGTTATTTAATTGATTTGTCTGTCACAAGATGACAGATTGAAGGGCCAGAGGCAATTAGTCAAAACGTCTATGTAACAGCAATCATTGTCAATTTATCATCTAGTAAAGCTTAAAGGGGGGATAGATAATAAAACATCTGTCAATGAATTATTACATCACGGCAGGCTGTCTCTGATATAATTAGTAGTGAATAAAAATATTAGTTAGATAAATATTTACACATAATAAAATTACTTAATCTTAATTTTTATTTTATAAAAGTAAGAAGTTCAAGAAAAATTGACAAAATCAATCATTATTCCCAAAGGCATATGTAAGATATTTCTTCTGATTTAGAGAGTACTCTTTCAAAACCCGTAGGAATATTTCCACAATCTTTATTAGTTAACTTTTCATTGTATTACTACACCACGAGATAAACTTTTC
This sequence comes from Hippophae tibetana, assembly GCA_037013495.1. Taxonomy (NCBI): domain Eukaryota; kingdom Viridiplantae; phylum Streptophyta; class Magnoliopsida; order Rosales; family Elaeagnaceae; genus Hippophae; species Hippophae tibetana. The sequence continues at coordinate 5,343,046 of CM072804.1, read as the reverse complement.
AAACTCACACTACTACAATAAGGGGTATAAAAGTCGGTTTTTAACCGACTTTAAACAAATTTAAAGTCGGTTGTATGAACCGACTTTAAATTCAGAGACTTAAATTGTATAGTCGGTTCATGCTGTGAACCGACTCTACCTGTAAAGTCGGTTCATGGCGTGAACCGACTCTACGTGTAGCGTCGGTTCATGGCGTGAACCGACTCTACCTGTAGCGTCGGTTCATGGCGTGAACCGACTCTACGTGTAGCGTCGGTTCATGGCGTGAACCGACTCTACACGTAGAGTCGGTTCATGCCATGAACCGACTTTACAGGTAGAGTCGGTTCACGGCATGAACCGACGCTACACGTAGAGTCGGTTCACGCCATGAACCGACTCTACATTTTATTTGTATTAATTTTTAATTTTCTTTTTCGTATAATAGTATATATATAAATAACATAAAAACACTAAAATATAAATAATAATACTGAATAATTAACAATATAAATATATTTAATGACTTAATAATTAAATTTATTACAAAATCAAATAATGCATATAAATAACTTCAATTACAAATAAAATAATGTCGTCAAATTATGCCATCGAGTAAGCTTGGTTGGCGTAGAATCTTGATTGGCCTTCACAAGCATTATGGGAAAAAAAGGCTGATCCATAACAAATATTCTCCTACATACATGAGCACGTAAAACATACATCAAAAAAGTAGTATAAACTTCATACGTACGAATGAAGAAATTAAATCATTATTGAGATTAGCACGTACAACGACATTCGATGAACTCATATTAGCATTATTAATCATTTGTCTATATATGAAGTTATCTAGAATCTCTACTACTATTTTTTAATGTTATATATAATGAACTCTAAATATGAAATCAATTGCATGTAACTTCGATTTCTTGGGTAAGCTTGTGTGAGTTTTGGTGCCCTTAAACATATGGAACACGTTCATATGCACCAAAACTCATACAAACCAAGAAACAAATCGGACCGACATACGTACACCTGATTTGTACATTTAGAACTCATTATATATCATTAAAAATACTAGCAGAGATTCTAGATAAATTCATATTTATAAACAATGCATTCCCCTAAATACATGAGCATATATATGATTAATCATCATCAACCAAGTGATTTCAGACACAAGAATAGATATAGAAGGCCAAATCATTAAAAAATTTACTGTTATGTTGTCATATGCTATTCAAGATCATCAGAATCTTCTTCTGATTCTTCTTGCGATGATATAATTTGAACCATGTGTTCTGCCCATTCCTCTCGTAAATCATCAAAAATTTGCTGGTCGTAACCCGTCTTGTTCCAACCGAAGAACTACATGTATTCAAAATCAAAATAAGAATATGATTTCATTAATTTACAAAAACAAACTCAAATATGTTAAAACTTGTATGTATATGGGTAAAATATATTACCACATCATCAATTGGAATTTTGATATTTGTGATGATTTCACTCATAAACTTCATGACATAATAACCACACATGACTCCATTATTTTGTTGTGGAACCTACAAAAAAAAGTGCATGTATACATGAATTTTCATATTCGAACATCCTTATTATTTAATTGTAAAATTAATAAAATTATTAATATTGAATTGTACATACCATAACTTTTGTCCATATAAGCTTATGAGATTTTTTAAGGACAATGCCCCTAGACTTGTTCCATAACTTCCATGCCCTGTCAAGATATAAAACGATTAGTTTTTATTAAATATTACAAAAAATAATAGAAAAAACTAATATGTAACTAAATATAACTCTTACATTTCAACAACTGCTTTTGTATCTTTACTCAGTTCTATGGAAGCTGAGTCACAGTACCAAGCATGATTATTGAACATATCAATGATTACCAATATCCAATGATCTTGGCCTTGTTCAAACCTTAATGGCCAAGGGATTATCAACTTTTGATTTCTGCTAAGCGTTAATGCTCTATCACATAATTGTTTAGCTCTGATGCTAACATCCTTCTCTTGATATTGATTAACATATGAAGAATCATAGAACATTGCTAAATGTGATGAGTGATTATGTTGAAGTCGATAATAGCAAGCCCTATATATGTATATATATAATTAGATAATATAAATATAATGTTCTGCATAAATAAAAGAAAACTAACTAGATTGAGGACTCACCTTGTCCACACTTGAATTATACTTAAATCGATCATTTGATATTCAAATATTTGCAACAAGCACTCGATCGATATATAAGTTTGGCCGATGTCTACACCAGAAATTTCAATAGGAAGTGGCACAGTCCATCCATCATTTATGCTAGATGCCCTCCCAACAATAGTCATCAAACTGCCAAGATTTCTACTGAATTGTAACGCATAAGTATGACTATACTTTTTCCAAGGCTTCTTCTTGAATGACTTGGTGCACGAGGATTGACCACTAGTCATAGATTTAGCACGAGATACTTGCTTGGTATCTCTTAAATGTGATGCATTTAAGAGTTCTGGTATAAGAGACTACCAAAAAAGTATCATATATGTATTTTTAGTAACAATATAAGATCACATTAAATAATAGTAGTAAACAAGTGTTATTTTTTAAGTTAAAAAATAGTACCATGTCAAAATTTAGAACAACTTGAATCGACGGCCAAGCCACATACTGTCCAACCGCCTCTTGGACTGTGGTAGCATCAGAAGGCACAGGTAGTGGACAATCATGAAACAATGATTGATCAATTACTATTCGCCAATGATTAGGCAAATATTGATTATGAATCATCCGATCATCACTCAATTGTTGTACCGTTCCAATAGCAACATAGTCCGTTGACGAAGGATGTTTCAACAAACATTTCATATTCTGTAAAAAATTTAAGTGTTATATATAAAAAATAAAACATATAATAAGAATTTAAAAATTAAAATCTTACCACATATGATTCATCAAATAGAGGAGGACTCTCATATGGGGTAGCTATTGGATGTACATTCTCACCAATATGTTCATCTTGGCTTGATTTATGGTAAGAATGTACAGATTGCATTGGAGAAAATGAACCACTACTTGATTGCATGTGCATTCCTGACATATAATGAGGACCAATAGGATGGCTATATCCCATACTGGATGTAGTTTGAGCACAATGAGATTGGGTGGATGGCATGCCTGGCATGGATGGTGGCATGCCTGGCATGGATGGTGGCATGCTTGGCATGGATTGTGGCATGCCTGGAATGGAAGGTGGTATGCCTGGCATGGATGGTTGCATGCTTGGCCAATATGGCATGCCCTGGTTGTAGCATGATGCCATGGCTGACAATTGTTGTGATTGATGTTCTTTTAGAGTGGCAATCTCACTCATCACGGAGGCCTTAAAGGAGTTGAATTCTTCTTCAATTTTAGTGTATTTCTCCTTACTTACCGTCTGAGGCTTATGTTTTGGAATTTTAAAATACTCCAAAGCACCATCATATTGGCTACCTCCCCTAACACGACCAGGATGATCGCGTCCGATTGCATGATATAAAGCATCTCTCCCAGGCTCTTCGATTATTTCACCCCTGTATAGTTTTTCTTGAACAACTCTCTACAAATAATAAAGCACACAAACATATCATTCATTATTACATCAATTATTAAGTATCAGTCAGACTTTTTATCAAACGAAATTACTAACCAACTTATTTAATTGTTCTTCTCCTCGTTGACTCATCGGTCTTGCATTCTTCGTTTTGGGAGTCTTTGTTTCTATGTACAATTCCATTCGGGTAACAGGTCTACCCAATTCAGCTTCCTACATAAATTAGGAAAATTTTATTAACAATGACATGAAATTAAATTGAGAAAAATTAATATAAAAATATTTATAAAATTAAGACAAATTAATAATACCATTCGAAATCTAACTTCAGGATTTGAAGACCTCCCAGTACGGTTAGGAAGAATGTTATGCATTTGGACATTCTGGTGATCTTCTCTAATAATTTGAAATTCTTCTGAACGTCTATAATCTACAAAGTCTTTCCAAACTTGAGGTGTAATCCAGGGGTGTCCTTCAGGGATTTTGTATATCACATTCTCATCAAGTGTTTCCAAATATGGAAACACATAATTTTTCGCCAATCTAGAAGTCTTGTATTCCTTCCACGCCTTATTTGCAATCTTATAACACTTGCCCTGCCAATTGTCATCGACTTTGTAACGATTCTGTAAAAACACAGTACAAAAGATTAGATACAATCAATATATAATATATATATATATTGATTATAAAATATAAGAGACTTACATAAATGGTTATCCATATTTTAAACTTTTATGCATCGGTAACCTCAGACCAATGATTTATATTGATTGGTATACTGGACTTTGCCAGTCGACCAATAGAAGATTTCAATTGTTGACCATTCTCCCCTAGTGGATTACCAGTAGCATCAAATTTAACGGGTATTCTATCATCTGGGTTAAGTGGAGCATCAGGTATATTCGCCCAACCCCTTCTTTTCAAATACCCCAATGGATCATTTGGATCTACAAGCTGAATATCCATGAAATATCTGCAAAAGTGGAGAAATATAAATTAATTGACAATTTTAGGAACACACATATATACAAGAGTTATCATTTTAATCATTTTACAAAACCATTTATATACAAATTAAAAAATAAGCAGTTCATGTTTCATGAATATATATATAAAAACCAATCACGCGGTTGATTCTAATTTCTAAGCATGTTACTATATCATAATTACAAAGTAATATTAATTATACGTATAAATTTATCCACGCAAACCCACAAAACATTTCACATATTATTGAATACATACAAGTAATAATTCAAACATTATTATTACAAGCAAACAAAAAAACATAACTAAATCAAAAATTTATACAAAAATACGTTGTTTGATTAACGAAATACATTTACACGCTGATAAATTAGCACAAATTAAACGCTGTTCACTTTATTTCGACTATAAAAAAGTCACTTGGTAATATTAATAATAATAGATCACAAACCCTTTTTGATTTATCCTACTTGTCACAAGCATATGTATTTTACAAATTATCACAACCTCTAGTTTTTAACTCATACTTATATAAGTTAAGATCAGCCTTGGATCATCCCATTTTATTAAAAATGAAATAAAGAATTAAGACATATTGCACGAAATATTGTGAGATTTTAAAATCTGCACGAAATATTGCACGAAATATTGCACGAAATATTGTAAGTTAAAATCTGCACGAAATATTGCACTCCAAATTAAGACAAAGAACATTCATATTTCGGGAATTAATCAATGGAATACCCATACGCAGATTTTAACATTTTGCTATTAAAAAAAGAAGAACTGACAGATAATATTGTGAGAAGAGAAAACTTACAAACGTCCGTTCAAATGGTGGTTGGAGGTGGCCGGAAATGTAGAACGAAGGTGGCGCACGGTTAAGATTGTGGGAGAAAAGTGACTCGAGTGAGGAAAGGAGAGGAAGAAGCAGATCGAAAACTGGAACTCTGCGTACTAAATGAGATGTTAGGGCATATATTAGGTGGATAGCGTCGGTTGTCCACATCAACCGACGCTACGTTACGTGGATAGCGTCGGTTGTCCACGTCAACCGACGCTACGTTACGTGGATAGCGTCGGTTGTCCACGTCAACCGACGCTACGTTACGTGGATAGCGTCGGTTGTCCACGTAACGTAGCGTCGGTTGACGTGGACAACCGACGCTATCCACGTAACGTAGCGTCGGTTGACGTGGACAACCGACGCTACCCACGTAACGTAGCGTCGGTTGACGTGGACAACCGACTTTAAATTCATTCAAAGTCGGTTTTTAGAAAAAACCGACTTTAGACATCGACTTATATACCCCTTTTTGTAGTAGTGTCAAAATGGTTTTTTAAGCTCCAAACTTAAAGGTTTCTTCTATACAGGAGCTGAACATCATAAAAAAAGAGAAAAAATTATTATTATATATACATTTTTAATATTAAATAAAAAATTAATTATAATAATATATTATATCCAACTTTTTTGTCTTCATATACTTAATATTGTTTACTAGACAAAAGTCACTAAATAAGAATAAAATAATTAAATAATTATATTTTTATTTATATATTTTATAAACATTTATTAATTTGATGTATGAAATTATAATAATACATATAATATAACAATATATTACATATTTAAATTTAATTCATAATAATATAATTTCATTAACAAACATTATAATAAAAATAAAAGGATCATGAAAAACTTCAAACTAAAATCTTTTAAAGTTTTTATTTTAGTATCGTAAAAAAATATTATATTTTATCTAATATTATATTATTTTATATTTTATTAAAAAAATATTTTATTCATAAATTTTTATTTATTTTTATCACTACAAAATCGACTCATTTAATTGTTTTAAGAAAACCAATCAAACAAATGCATACAAAAATATATATATTTATTAATATTTTATTTTTTAATACTTATACATATGTGACATTAATACTTATTAAGTTATTTTATTTTTATTTTTTATTATGTTAGATAATTTTTATTATAAGTTATAATATATTAACTTTATTTTTATTGTAACTTGAAAGTTTTGTCTTTCATTGAAAAATAATACATCATAATTCTTAACATTTTACTAATCTATTTATGATATTTTTTATTTTTATATATTTAAATAAAATTCTATATTTTATTTAAAAAGTTACATTTTAATCCTTCAAAATATATTTTTAATATCAACACAATTTAAATTATTATTATTTTAATAATAATTTATTAATAATTATTATATTAAAATATAATTAATAATAGTAATAAAATAAATATTTTATTATTATTTAAAAAAATATTATTACCAATATAATATGAATTTTGAGGTAGCTTCCTCGTATAGTATGTAAACATAAAGAATACCGAATACATAAAACTTTCTTTTATATGACTAACAGAAAATGTATTTTTTAATGATATCATCGTAAATAATTTTATTATTATTATAATATAAAATATATTTTATTTTTATTATCAATTATACATTACTATCATTAATATTAAATAAAATGATCCATAGCGAATTATTGATATGACAATATATCTCTCTCTTTTTCTTCAAAATACACAATATGTTATGTCATACATGTGTATATTGTTTCTAAAATAAGTTACAATAAAATGTATTATTAATATAATTATTTTTAAAATATAAATATTCAATATATTATAAAGATAATAAATAATGTTATGGAATGTATAACGAGAGTTCGTTAATTATTAATAATTTAATAATACTATCAATTGTACTGGTAGTTATAACCGGTAAATCAATAAACAATGATTGCACAGGACTCACATAAAAGTAATTAAGCGCCATCAAATTCACTCAATGCACAATCAATAATAAAGTCGTGCAAATAACTACATCAAATAGTGTCAATGAGGCTTTCAAAACTTTTATACACTTTCTATTGATTGTAACAGATACTTACTTAAGTTGCATTACGCATTATAGGATCTATTGGATATAAAATTACAGTTAAAATTTTATCTAAATTAGTTTATTAATTTTTACTTTATATATAATTTTTTATTTATTTTTAATAAAATTTATAGATATTTTATTAAAAAAATTATACATGAAGTCATTCTAATTTTACAAATTATATATATTAATAACTTTATTTTAAATTGATACATTTTAATCTATTTATTTTTACATTTGTAAATACTTTAATCATTAATTATTTTAAATAAAATTTAATGATTTTAATTTATTTTATTTTTTATATTTTTGAAACATTTTCATATTCAAACATTTATTAGCAAGACCATTATGACTCAAATTTATTTCAATTCAAATTAGGTTTTTCTAACAAAAAACAATATCCAAAAATATAAAATTGTCAAGAAATAACTAAATTATTCAAAATATAATGCTATTAACGTATATTAATTTTAATAAATGTTATTAATATATCTAATTTGTTAAAATAAAATTACCAACATAATACACAACCCATTTATTACATAGTAAAAAACTAAAACTTCTTTTTAATATTTAAGGAGTAACAAGTGACTATTCTAATTTTACAACAAAATTAATTTTTTTAATACACAATAATTTGATGCATTTTCATCTAATTGATATAATTATTATTGTATATTCTATTTGAATGAATGAAATATAATATTTAAAAAAAATATAAATTTAAATAAAACTTGAACTCTAGAATTCAAACATGTTCAAATAAAATCTAAGTAGTTGAGTTACAACTCTTTCTCTCTAATTTATGAATTCTACGTTCAATATTTTATACACTAAAATATGCACAATCCAACTCCATCTAATTTTTTTAGTGTACCATTGGAATTTATCCTATCAACTTGTTTTAACATAGCATTATAAGTTTATGTGAGAATCTTACTTTACCATCAAGGAAATGTGACTTATATTTCCAAATTAACTAAGATATAATCAACTCATTCTTTTTTTTAATATAGTATTACTTGTCCCTAAAAAGTAGTTAATCTAACTACATCACTACATCTTATAATACTATACTCTCTTGTTACGATTTCACTCTATAAAAATGATAGATTTTAAGAAAATATATGAATTTCTTGCAAAATGGAATCATATTGTACCCGACACGAGATGATCTTTCAAAAAAACAAAGCTTTTTTGAAAGAAAAAAAAAGTCAATTCATTTGGATCCTTATAGATCACCTTTTTATCCTATTCAATGATCAACACATTTTTTTTTTGTGTTTTTACGTCGAGATTTTTTTTATAAATTAAGAGATCTAAAAGAGATTTCTTATTTTTCAAACAAATTTTCCTATGTTCTTATATAATCGTTGGTTTATTAAGAATATAAAAGAAAAATAATTTAAACTATTTGATTCAGTTTGTCTACTAGGGACTAGAACTTGACACTAGTTCATAACAATCAAAATTGAATTGTGAGCCTATGAATAAAACAACAACTAATATTGTAGAGTAGAGGACATAAACTATAGAGTTTTGATTAATTTAAAAGATCATTGAATGTAATTGAAATAATTGAATTTAGGATTGTTTGATCAAGTAAGAAAAAATCAATAATGAAATTAATAGTTATCTCAATGTTGTTTTTTGAAAAATTTAATGTTTGATGAATATTCAAGAATTAAGATCATTTCAATGCTCATTTTTTCAATACATACGTTAAATCAATAGTTAATGTAAGTACGAAAATGAAAGCTTATATAAATACTATATGTTAGGAAAAATTACTGGATCGAAACTAACACACAATTAAAGTAAAATTAAGAATAATAAAAATAAAATAAACACAAATATTTTACGTGAAAAAACCACCAAACAAATTGGGGTAAAAAAATCACGGGCAAGTGTATGAGGATTTCACTATTGTAAAATAGACATTACAACATCTTCTCTCTAGTTACAATAAGATAACAATTCTAATCTCTATTGTATTAGCAGAAATAACTCTCTCACAAAATAGGAAAAATATTACTTATAAAGAAAGAACAAATTTTCCTTTCTAAGTAGTAACTCACAAGATAACTCTCACAAAGACTTTTACTATATTTCTTATGGATACTCTCTAATTCATTTGCTCTTATATTTTGCACAAATGAAACAAGTCATTTATAGTCAACATCTTTGAAACAAGTTTTTACATCCAATTGCTCCAGATGTAGTCAAACGTAGCACACATAGCCAGGACTATTCTAATTGTTGTAAGCCGAACTACTGGGGAAATATCTCATTGAAATCAATACCTTATTTTTGAACTAATCCTTTTACCACCAATTTTGCACGAAATCGTTCCACTTGATCATTGCTATCCCGTTTGATCTTGTAGAACCATTTGTTACCTATGGCTTTTCTCCCATGTGGAAATGGTACCAGTTCCTAAGTCTTGTTCTTGTGTAGAGCTTCAATTTCTTCTTGCATTATTTCCATCCATAAAGACACATCTGATCTACTTGTAGCTTCTTGGAAAGTTGGGGGCTCTTTGTCCTTCGCTAAAAAACAGTATGCAACATTACTCTCCGTAACATACTTTGAATTCCAAGATGGTGGCCTTCTCTCATAAGTTGACCGAAAAAATTCTGAAGACTTGGACTCGACTGGTTCTTGTACCTCGTGCTCTGGTGTTACTTCAGTAGAAACTGGAGTTTCTTGTACTGGATTATTTTCCACCTGTATTATTATAGTATCTGAAACCTCTTTCGATGTGCTATTGTGTCCATATGTTTGTAGTAGTTGATCTTCTACAAATATCACATCCCTGCTGATAATAACCTTACGGGTAGTGGGATCCCACAAGCGATACCTCTTCACTCCGTCAGCATACCCCAAGAATATACACCTCCTAGATTTCGGATTCAACTTTGTTCTTTCTTGGGCATTGTACATCACATACACATGACATCCAAAAGAATGTAAAGTAGAGTAGTCTACTGGCTTACCAGTCCATATCTTCATCGGTGTCTTTAAATCAATTGTTGTTGATAGCGACCGATTTATCACATAACAAGCGGTTTTGGTTGCTTTTGCCCAAAAAGAGTCGAATTAACTTGCAGTCCTCAACATAGCTCTCATCCTTTCTGTAAGAGTTTTATTCATCTGATCTGCCACTCTATTTTATTGAGGTGTGTATGTGATTGTGAACTCTTATTTAATACCTTTCTGCTTGCAAAAGGCAAGAAACTCGTTGTCTATGTACTCTCTTCCATTATCTGTCCACAAACACTTGATCTTTTTCCCAGATTCAAGTTTCACCCGCGCTTTGAACTCTTTGAATACTGGAAATACATCTGACTTCTTCTTGATTAGATATACCCAACATCTCCTGTAATAATCATCAATAAAAGACACAAACTACTTTGCTTCTCCTAGGGACATTTCTGGTGACTCTCGTACATCAGAATGAATCAAGTCTAGAATAAATTTACTCTTGGCATCAGATATGTTAAACTTCAATATATGCTACTTACTTGTAACACAATGCTCACAGAAAAGGTAGATTTACCGATTTGAGCCCTGGAAGTAGCTTTCTATCGAAGAGAATCTTCAAACCTCTTTCTGACATGTGACCTTGTTTGAGATGCCACATCTTTTTCGACTCTTCTCCCTTATTGATTGACGCAAAAGACACATCAACTTCCTTTAGTGTTTCTCCTTTTAGCATGAATAGATTTTTCTCGATCTTTTTTTCCTTCATAACCACAAATGTGCCTTTGAAAATTTTCATAAGCCCATTTTTAATATGGGTCTTGCATCTAAGACTATCCATTTGACCCAAATATAATAGTTTCTTCTATAGGCCTTTCACGTGTCGTACCTCCTAAATAGTGCGAATTATACCATCAAATATTTTTATCTTGATAGTACCAATACCAGAAATATCCAAAGTATGATCATCACCCATGTGTACAAAACCTCCTAAGATTGGTTCATATTTGTGAAACCATTCTCTCTGAGATGTCATGTGACATGTTGCTCCTAAGTCTAATAACTAGATATCAACAAACTACTTTCTACCTCCAACTGTTGTTGTTGCCTCGTTGTATAGAACATCACCATCATCTGAAGCATTTGCCACATTCTCTTGAGCATTTGATGGCTCAGGGACTCCATTCTTCTTTTTGAACCAACAATCCTTCTTAACATGCTCTTTCTTTCCATAGTTGTAGCACTTGAAAATCTTCTTATTTCTTGATTTTGATCTACCATGATTTTGACTCCTATTGGGGCCACGTTCCGTTAATTTTCCTATCGTCATCGTCAAAGCTTTCGCTTGCTACAAACTTGCATGTTTGTCTTCCTTGTTTTTATGCCTAGTTTCTTCTTCTAAAACAATGGTAGTAATTTGGTCGAAGACTAGATAGTCTGTGAGGATGTTGTTTGTCAAGTTGATGATGAGTTGATCATATGAGTCAGGTAGACTTTGTAATAGAAGCTCTGCACGTTCAGATGTCTATATTGTGTAACCCATTGATGTAAGTTACAAAAATAGAGTATTTAAAATGTTGATGTGGTCGATCACCGATGTGGATTCTGTTATTATAAGAGTGTACAATCTCCTCTTTAAGAATATCTTATCATGTAGTGAATTGGCCTCGTACAGTCTTGTTAGAGTATCCCAAACCTCCTTTATAGCCTTCTTTTCTTCCTTACTAGATAACATTCCATCGGCTAGTGCTAAGTGCAAATCGGCAATTGCATTATCGTCCATCTCATTCCACTTGCTGTCATCAGTGATCTCTGCAGGCCTTTCTCCAATTGCTACCAAACAATTGTCTTTTTCTTAAAATTGCCTTAATTTTCATTTTCCACAACAGGAAATTACTCCTATTGAACTTCTCAACATTGAACTTTATCGTAGTCGACATCTCATTCACAACGATATGTTTCATACACCTCAACCAATTGCTCTGATACCACTGTTAGGAAAAATTACCGGGTCGAAACTAACGCATAACTAATGTGAAATTGAGAATAATGAAAATAAAATGAACACAAATATTTTACGTAGACAACCCCCCGAATAAATTGGTGTAAAAAATCTACAGGCAAGTGTAAGAAGATTTCACTATTATAAAATAGGGATTACAACACATTCTCTCTAGTTACAATGAGATAACAATTATAATCTCTATTGTAATATGAAAAATATCTCTATCACAAAATAGGGAAAATATTACTTACAAAGAATGAATAAATTTTTCTTTCAAAGTAGTAACTCACAAGATAACTCTGACAAAAACTTTTACTATCTTTCTTATGGATACTCTCTAATTCATTTGCTCTTATATTTTGCACAAATGAAACAAGTTATTTATAGGCAACATCCTTGAAGAACTTCTGGTAGCAAAGATTCCATGTTCATCTACACATTGAATGGACAAGAAATTAGTGCTCCACATTGAATGGACAAGAAATTAGTGCTCCACATTGAATGAACAAGAAATTAGTGTTGCGCATTGAATGAACAAGAAATTAGTGTTGCGCATTGAATGAACAAGAAATTAGTGTTCCACATTGAATGAACAAGAAATTAGTGTTCCACATTGAATGAACAAGAAATTAGTGTTCCACATTGAATGCACAATAAATTAGTGTTTTACATTGAATGCACAATAAATTAGTGTTTTAATAACATACTTAATTAAATGTCTTTCATGTTTTCCTACTTCATTAATTAACAAAATATAACATTAAATCAATTAAGTGACTTTACCACTAAACAAGGTCATCAATTATCACAATACATATATACAATAAACCAAAACTCTTTGCCTATGGGTTAATAAAAAAAATTTCCACATCAAAAATAACAAAAGCTAAAGCAAACATGTAACATATTTGAAATTATAACAAAGCTTTCCACGTCAAAAATAACAAAAGCTAAAGCAAACATGTAACATATTTGAAATTATAACAAAGCATTCGAGGTTTTTCAGCTCCAACACTTTTCAGAATGACAAATAAGAATTGCTTTACGTTATATATTAGAATTCAATAAAGATCAATTTACATTATTATGCTCAATAAAATTACTAGGGGCACCAATAGAAAAATATTGAAAGGAAATACTTCAAGATGGATCTGTTCCTATTTAATGATTAAGAATTCTTGGTGACATTGAGATAGAACAACCTGTTATTCTTGAATACATTGATTAAGTGCCAAAAAAATTCTTATAATTATCATATAATATAGCAAGTTACAAACTATGTTAGACATTTATTACTATAGATATGAGTATAACATTCATAAATGAATATAAATAAAATAGACAATAATAACGAACATTGCATGTGTTCTTAAAAAAATAAATTCTTACATTAATTGGAGTCTCCAAGTATGGAAGCATATAATATCTCTTAAATGAAAATGGGAAAAGAGATGCAAGTCTATTTCCTTTGAAAATCCTATCACCTTGACTTTCTTCTTATTTCTCTTTTATTCAAAAAAATATAAAATCGTGCTCTTCTTCTCTACTTGAAATAGACAGAAAAGATGGGACATTTTTATGAAACCATGTGTTATGGCTTGATTCAAGCCAAACGGTGAAAAATTGAATGGACTTCTTCTGTACTTTTATAAGTCTTTATAATAAAATTCTTAGTGCACTTTTACGAGGGTTAATGAACCTAATAATAATATACTTTTTGGACACTTTTATACAAAAGCTAATGGAAAACACATAACTTTTTAACCAATTTTTTATATAAAAAATCAATTAATTTTCAAGATGTAATGGACTAATTATTGTACATTAGTTCGAAAGTTAGAGATTAAAATGCTATTTTACAAGAGTTGACGACTACTTAGCCGCTAACCCTTAATAAAACCCCTAACATGCAAGTATTCTTCCTTATCAACCACTATGATACTTATATACCCCCTTTAATCGTTGCCATTTTCAGCTATGTTAATTCCAGGAAGACACTGGTAATTGCTAACTGTTTCCAAAAAGATATCTGAAAATTAAAAAATATATATCTGTAAAATTTATAATATTTAATAATATTAAATGAGATTTAATTAAATAATATTAAACATTTAAGTTATTATAATTTAATTTAAATGATATCTAATTAGATATTATTTAAAATAAAATAATATATCATATTATTATTATTTTTTTCAAAAATATTTATACGGATAGTAAAAGAAAAGAATGAAAAGTTATATATAAAATGACTTAAAATATTTTTATATTATGATAAAAGGAATGGTTTAAATATTATGAATTTATAATAGATATTAAATAATATAGTAAATATATATTAAATGAGATCGTTAAAATTAGTTTTATTTGTTACGATGTTGTGATACAATTGTAATTATAAAATTGAAAATACTATACCAGAAGTGTGACTCATGCCTACACCTTCCACGTGGTGTGTCTACGGAGAAAGAACGGTGATGCATCAGAACTGTCAAATCGTGTCAGCATCCTGGTCGGCGTTTTCAAACAGGGCACAATCATAACTTTGCCACGTTTTTAGCTCTGATCTTGCGCGCGCACGCTTACACATACAATCACACATAGACCCTAACTCTCTGTCCGTCTACTTCGCTTTCCTTCAAAACCACCCAAATTCACTTTCTCATTCGCTCGTTCGCTCCCTAAGAAACTATGTAAGCCGGTCATATTTTGATTTTGATATGACCCAACAACGTCCATGCCCTGGTACCAGGTTCCGTTAGTGTTGTTTTCTTCTAAATTGATAATATATTAATTTTTTGAGTTCTGGGTTTGTTTGGATTTTTATTTTGCCTTGAAAGATGAATGTGGTAACATTCTGACTAGAAGATCGTGACCAAAAAAAGAAGGAATATCTCAGTTTTGTTTGGTTGGATTTGTGGAATTGTCAAGATGGCTGAGAACTATGATTCAATGAGGGCAATCCCACCGGGGATTTTGCTTCTTAGAAGGTTTAGAGGCAAAGATTGGAGTTTTTCTACATATAAATATGTGATTTTGTTGGTTACGTTCATAGCATACACTTGTTACCATGCTTCTAGAAAACCAACTAGTATAGTTAAGAGTGTCCTGTATCCTGACTCAAAAAAAGACAACGGTTTCGGCTACCCATGGCCGATTGGCAATGTTTTTGTGAAGGAGAGATTTGTTAGCAATGAGAAATATGGGAGAGAAAAAGGCTGGGCTCCGTTTAATGAAGTGGATGGGACATCCAAATTGGGAGAAATTGATGTTGCGTTCCTATCGTGTTATGCCGTTGGAATGTATATTGCTGGGCATTTAGGGGATTCCTTGGACCTCAGGCTGTTCCTGACTTGTGGGATGATTGGGAGTGGTTTCTTTGTTGTGCTATTTGGAATGGGATATTTTTGGGACATTCATGCTTTTGGGTATTTTCTTGTGATGCAAATGGTTGCTGGTTTGTTCCAAGCTACTGGTTGGCCTTCAGTTGTTGCAGTAATTGGTAATTGGTTTGGAAAGTCCAAGAGAGGATTAATAATGGGTGTTTGGAATGCTCATACTTCAATTGGGAATATTAGTGGGTCTCTTCTTGCTGCTTGTGTTCTAGATTATGGATGGGGCTGGTCTTTTATACTTCCTGGTCTATTTATTGCATTAGGTGGGATTATGGTTTTTTTATACCTGGCTGCATATCCCGAGGATATTGGATTCTCATCTCCACATGGCTCACCTTCAAGTTTACAAGTAGTGCCTAAGGATATGGAAATTGGTTTTGAGAAAGGAACTTCAATTGAAGGCCAAATCAAACCTTTTAGTCGACATGGGTCTGTTAGTAGAAAAGGTGTTGGACTTCTTGAGGCCTGTTCGATACCTGGAGTCATACCATTTGCGTTGTGCCTTTTCTTCTCAAAGCTTGTAGCTTACACATTTTTGTACTGGTTACCATTCTATTTAAGTGAGACAGGTATTGTCTGTTTCTTGTTTCACCTATTTTGTACATTAGAACAAGTTTGGAGTTAGTATAAAGGGTATGTTTTCTTGTGCATACATGTTAAAAATATTACTATGCGAAACTAATTTCCGTAGAGAGCATTTTCAAAGCGCACAAAATGTGTTTTACGTTCTACTAATGGCATTTTTTCTTTTTTCACTATGATTTGTTTCTTTCTTTTAGAAGAAGCCCTTGAGCAACCATTACCCCATATGTTGTTTGATATTTGTATGGTGTCTGATGTGTGTGATAGCTTCTGAATGTTGAGTTAAAAGAGGTGCTAATCTTGTGATAATTACTATTAATGAATACCCTAGTGTTTATTTCATGAATTAAATTAGTCTCTATCCAAACTTATATCTTATATTTTACATGAAAATTGATAGCTCTTTTTAATCAATGATGTAAAACTTTCAGTCATTAAATCTTTCCAGTCATCTAAGATTGTTTTTGTTTTATTAATTTTGCAGAAATTGGTGGAGAGTATCTTTCTGTAAAATCTGCTGGAAATCTCTCCACTTTATTTGATGTAGGGGGAATTGCTGGTGGAATCCTTGCTGGCTATATATCTGATAGGCTTCATGCCCGGGCTACAACAGCCGCTACTTTCATGTATGCAGCGATTCCTAGCATGCTTCTGTATCGTTCATATGGGCATCACTCTCAGACTATCAACATCCTTCTTATGATGATAGCTGGCTTGTTTGTAAATGGTCCCTATGCACTGATTACAACTGCAGTTTCAGCAGATCTTGGTACTCACTGCTCTCTCAAAGGAGATTCTCGAGCTCTAGCAACAGTCACTGCCATAATTGATGGTACTGGATCTGTCGGTGCTGCTCTTGGACCTCTTCTTACTGGATTTCTTTCAAGAAAAAGCTGGGATATGGTATTTCTGATGCTAATGATTGGGGCTCTTATTGCCGGACTTCTTTTATCCCGACTGGTCATAGCTGAATTTTCTGAAACAACTCGCAAACCAGCAATGGTGTCCAGTGGACAAGAAACTGATGGAGGTAACTGTTTATGTACTCTCTTTCTGGTAGCGTAAAAAGGCAAGAGTGTCTTATAGTGTTGATTTTTCCCATCTTTTTGGAAACTGATTTTCAGAAACCTGGTTGAGCATGGTTATTTAACTAAGCATTTTGATTTAAAGATAATATGTTTAGTCACCTTTGTGAGTGAGCATTCTTGGTGTAAAAGTATTTACTCTATTATGGTTACTGAAGCTCCTTTGGGTGAGTACAACTAAGTCATCCTATATGAGCTAAACAAACTAGAATTAAATCATAACTATGAAAGGTGGTGGGAGAAATTAATGATGTTAAATTCTAACAAAAGCTTACCAACATTTGGGGAATCTAAGCAGATTGTTACTTCAAATTTCCAATACTTTTGTTTTGTCATGGAAGTGACTGAGAAGAACTTTAAGAAACTCAAATAGGAAGTCATACAAAGTGTAGTAGAAAGTAGAAACTACTGTGTTTTAACAGTAAGGTGTCCTCTTTCTATGTCATGTGAGTTTCACTCAAGAGTCAAGAAGGAGACAATTGCCAAAAAAAAAAAAAGTCGTGAAGATAGTCGATATATTATTTTGCTTTTTATGGTTTATATTTAGTTAAACTGTCATGATCAGTCATATAACTCATAAGTGATATATTTGAACTTTTGAAGTTAGTTATCATACAGTTACTTTGTCTGCAATTAGTGTCGATTATTGTTGAAAACATGAACAATGATATTTGAAGTCATCTAAAAATTGCTACTAGCTCATTCTTCATTTCTTTTATACCATCTCTTTCAAAAGACGTCCATTGGTTTTTGACTAAAATGTTCCCTCTTTTTGCTCTACCTCTATACATCCTTTAAAAAAAATGGAAAATTATAAAAGAAACATTAAAATTTATAATAATAAAAATAGTAACTTATTAACATTAAAAGTTTTCAATTAATTCAACATAAAATGACGTTTAATGTTAAATAATATGTTTTTTTTAAATAGTGAAAATATACGAATTTGATATAAGTGTTGATATTTTTGTGGTTATAAATTTTAAGGGTGTTTATTTTTATTGATATAAAATAAAAATATTTTACTTTAAATGCATAACAATGAATTTCACTCATTTTTAAAATGTTGAAACGAACTATTGGTCCTCTTTTCTGTTTGTTCACTAATCATACTATTTCATCATTTTTTATTTATTTATATACTACTTGTCAGTAATTTTCTCTTTTTTTGCAGTTTCAGCATCACAACCGCTTCTAGGTGACCAAAGCTGATTTAAGGGTTCACTCCCAATAAATGAAAAAAGGAAAATGGCAAAATCCGAGTGATGGTCTCCGGAAGCTTCTTCCACGGCATAAGCAATATAATTTCAAAGAAAGCAATTGATCAATGGTAAAATTTTAGTTTACAATTTTTTTTGTGTTGATATCCTCACAAATAAACTCATATTTTCAGGGAGTATTAGAGGTAAAAGTTTATATTATATGTTGATACCGTTTTAAGTTTTTTAGACGGTAAAATGTGTTTTTAAGTTCTTAAACTTTTGAAAAAATGAATTAAAAATAAATAATATTATTTTAATAAAATATTACGCATTTGAATCCTTTGTTACTTCGTGTACTGGAAATAAGATTTTCAGATCCGCAGCAAATAAAAGCACCAATAACCATTAGTAATTTCAGCAAGCTGTCACAAGTAATGTGTGTAAGATCAGCAAATGATAGCAATATTTTGTTTTCAAGGAGAACATGTGATCATGTTGCTTTAAGATTTACAAAAATGTCCTTCTCATTAATGCAATTGCATTAAAATCCTGTGTCCTTTATAAAACCTTCAATCTTTAGACATAATTATCAATTTCTATTTAGTTTTATGAATATTTGCTGGAAATAAAATACTAGTGTCCTCCCTTTTTTATTCAGTAAATACATGTCTTTTTTGATAGTCAGGCTATAAACAACTAACTAATTCCTTTTCTAATTAGCGTATTAATTAAAAGGAAAAAAGAAAAACCGATATATATATATATTTTTGGTTAGCATTTTGTAATGATAAATTCGTCGGTCTTCTTTTTTAAACTCGGCATATGGGTCCCAAAAAGGTAATGTGATAAAAATACCAAAAGATAAAGAAAATGTGATAACAATTTTAGATATCAAGAATGAAAAATGTGGAAAACTTCGTCATTATACAAAATCTCATGGAAGATGCAAAGGGACTTAGTCTTGAGTATACACTCATATGATGAAAATAACTCCATTTTTAAGTCTATCTTTACTTTTAAATATATATATATATATATATTCAGAAATAAATGATTTTACATGCATATAAAAAGCATAAAAGTTGATAGAATTTAGCGAAATATTAACAAATTATGTTATGATTTTAGAAAAGGTGTTGAATCATAAATACTAATCTTAAATATATATTTAAATAATTTTTATTAATAAAAATTAATCTTATATTTTTGTTATGATAATAATAAAAATAATTTTGAAAATAGTGCTCTAGTGTAAAGAATTTTGTGCATAAACATAATTTATGCCCACAAGCATCAATGGAAATGGTAATGGAAGTGCTCTAGTGTAAAGAATTTTGTTAAACACGTTTCATGTCTCAGTTCTATTTTACCAATATTTTCATAATTTAATTTTTTTATTAATTTTATAATAATTTAATCGTTTTGTTTTAAAAAGATAACAACACATACATAAATTATTAATTTTTTATTTTATTTTTACTTTTATCATATTCTTGGTTATTATTAAACTATCAATTTTATAAATTAATTTTAATAAGATAATAATAATTATAAAATTAATAAAAAATAAAAAAACTATTTATTTATAAAAAAAATAACTGAATAAAATAAAATAAATTAAACTGTTTTAATTGGATAGCTAGAAGATTCCGTGTGCATTTTAACTCATATTTTAATTCAAACGCAAAAATGAAAACTTTATCTTTTAACACGTGTCAATCAGCTATTAAAAACAATTTAATGAAAAAAGAATTGCCTACAGAATTTCTCTCTATATATCAGTCTCACATCACTCCCCCTCTCAGCTCATTGCACACAAAAATTCTCACTCTAAACCTCAGCATCAGAGAGATATGGCATCTCTCACTAATGTCATGCTCTCATTAAGTCTCTGCTTTGTTCTGGTAGCAATCTCTAATATTAATGCTCAGATTACACTAGGTTCTGCAGCCAAATATCCTTCCACCATTACACAACCACCAATATTCATGGCTATGCCACCAACTACTCCTTCTTCTTCTTCACCTCCAACCTCCATGGCTAGTCCAACACCCACAAGCCCATCAAGCCAATCTACAAGCCCAATATCATCTGCCCCAACAGAGGCCCAAAGTCCATCTTCTAGTACGATCTCCCCACCAATATCTGCTGGATCTGAGTCATCTCCCTCTTCACAACCAATGTCTCCAGGACCTTCCACCACTGCTGGTTCACCTGACGGTCAGCCTCCAGTTGCTGCTGCTGCTTTTCTAATTCAGAGTAACAAAATTAATTCCGTGCTAGTACTCATGTTGGCTGGAGTTGCATTTGGTTTTTAGAAACTAATTAACTGTTGTAATAATTTAGTGATATTTTAGATTGTTAGTTCCATTTGTGTAATCTTTTTTATCTTTTCTTCTTCTACTACTTTTTGAATTATGGTTTTTCATGCTCTCATGCTCATCTTTCTTTTTTTCCCCTTCGTTTCTGTATAATTTATTTAATATGTCACATTTGTTATATGGATGAGGGTACGTACGTGGTATTAAGCTAAGAACTTTTATACGAGTCAAAACAATTAATTATGAGATTTTTAGAGATTTATTATTAAATGTTACATTAATTACATAGATCTTTTCCTTTTCCTTTTCCTTTGCATATATATATATATAATATTAGGTAGAATTATTGTATATTTCTTTATGCACAATATATATACGTAAATTACAATAATGTCGAATTCCAGACTACATTTTAAAGATCTCTGAAAGGATGGAAAACCAATTTGTTAGTTTTGCTATAAATAGAACAAGTTTACTTAACTAAAAGGATCCTTTGGTAAATTTTAAACCCCCACTGAAATTAAAGAAGAAATTTGAAAAGCTTTGAAGTTGTTAAATATTCAGGCTTCGGTAATGTTTTTAACTTTTTATATTTATCTTACACTTGCAAATCAAATGTAGTACTGCACCTTTTGCTTAGGGTCAGTTTGGTTTAACTTTATTAAAATTTAATAAATTAAAACCAACTACATAATGAAGGTATCTGATAATAAAAAAATAAATAAAGGTATCTGATTCATCACAGAAAGCTATAACCTAGAATTGATTAACCACATATAAGAACAAATTAAAAGTAGTACATTGCAAAAGAAAGCACATTAAAAAAAAAACTGATAGTTATAGTGGAAAAAAAAGAGACTAATTTCAAATCAATTTAAAATTTATGATCATAATAACGATTAGATACTTCTTGTTATTGTTTTTGTTCTTCTTCTTCTTCTTAACCACCTATTAGAACAAATTAAAAGTATTACGTTGCAAAAGAAAATACATCAAAAAGGAAATGATAATTATAGAGAAAAATGACTAGTATCAGAGCAATTTAAAATTTATGTTTACAATTTATTAATATTTATAGAAAAAATATTAATGTCAGAATAATGTAAAATAATTTTAAAATTTATACTCACAATTTATTGATATTTATATAGAAAAAAGACTAATAACATAACAATTTAAGAGAAAAAACTAATACCAAAACATTTTAAAATAATTCCTTTTTTTCTTCGTCTATACATTGTACCGTACAATTACATCTTGCTAACTTATTTAAGATATATTATAAATTTGTAATATTTTTATTTTATTTCAAAGATATTACAAACACTTATAAAATGATAAATTTTATTTTATAAATTACGTAAAATGAATTGTAATATCGGTCGTATTATGTTATCCCATTTAAAATATATCATATACATTTTTTTCGTTTAGTGGGTACTGAATGGGACGGTTCAATCCCTCCTATATAAATGTACGCAGTCTTGTATTAAAAAAATTAAAAAATCTTTAAACTTCTATAATTTTTATTAAATGATTACATTAGTTTTATAATTAATTAAATAAATACTTTAATCATATCATTTATGAATTAGATAGTATAAGTTTTATAATTAATTAAATGAATACTTTTAATCCATTCAAAATATTAAAAATGAGTATTTATAAAGTTTAATTTTCATAAATAATTAAACTATATACGTAAACTCAAAAATTAAAATATTAAAGTATTTATTTACACATAATAATAAAAATATTATAATTTTTTAAAAAAATATTATGACATCGTTAATACCCAATATAATAATTACATAAATGTTTAAAATTTGTGAAAAAAAAGAAGAAGTGGACCTTGGTTTAAACAGAGTCCCTCAAAAATGGAAGGCAATGCCAACTAATTTAAGGTCTTATATGCCTTCGCTACATGTGTGATGTGTCCCATAGCCCAAAAAGACAAATATGCCAGTACCAACGACAAAGGCTATGACTCATCCATCCTTAACATCTTCTCTCCTTTGAGTGGTGTCTAGGAGGACACTTGTATTCCATTGCTTCATATTGGATGTGATTCTACAATAGAAAGAGAACAAAAACATCTTTAAAGCTCGCGAATGTTTTCTTCCTTTGACGATTTCATTAAAGAATGTAGACATTTTAAACTTTCTGTGGTCGGCGTTTTATTCAGACAGTAGTTTTTTTTTCTTTTTCCTACTCATACATAGTCATATTATTCTTTTGGTAACCAATGCCCAAATTTCCTAATGAAATTTTAAAAATATCCATATTAAAAAAAATCCATTTAGTTAAAAATATTTTTATCAACAAAAATATAAAATAAAATTTAATTATTTTCTTTCATTTTTTCCTATTTCATTCATTTATTTATTCTCTGTAATCTTTTTCTCACATTTCTATCTATTTTCATAAAATTCTCTTCTTTTTTTCAATTATACCCTAAACTTTAAATCCTAATATTAAACAATAAATTTAAACTTAAACCTAAACCTAAACCTAAATACTAAATCCAATGAGAGTGAATGAAAAAAGGGAAAAAAGAGAAAAGACAATTAACAAAAGAGAAAAGAATAATAATAAAATTTAAAAGTGTACATATTTTTTTTATTAAAATGAATATATTTTTAGATAATTTAAGTATTTTTAAGTTACTACTTAAAGAAATATATTTTAACTATAAATTATTAAAATTGTAATTATGTGTAAAAATTTAACGATTTTTTTTTCAAAAAATAATTATAATCAATAAAACGTGAGATAGAGATCTTTATTACAATACCAAAATTATGATTAATCAAAATAAATTATATATTAATATTATTTTTTATATACATATAGTTAAATAAAAATATATTTTCAATAATAAAACACAAAATAATTAAATTAAATTAAATTTTTATATTTTATATTTTACTTAAAATATGTACTAAATTATTAAAAATTGAAAAATAATATCAATATTTTAAATAATGTTATAAGATAAAAGAATTATAATAATATTTAATTTTTAAAAAATTAAATATATTTTTAAATATATATTAAAAATAAAAAATATGATTAAAACGTAACAAAACTACTAACCAATCATAACTAACATTTACCATACGAATGTATTCAAAATTAATACGAAATGTTCGTGATATTAACATAACCGTCGAAATCCGTCTCACAATGATTACTGGTACCACTCAAAACTTTCACAATTTTCAAAAATGAGTACCAAAATATATATATATGGATACTAATAACATACAATAAACATTTTTATTCACCACCTTGTGGTACTTTTTCAAATGGCCGGAAAGATGCTATATCAATTGTCTCCAAACTTTCACTGAAATTTATATATTGGAAACTAATCTGGATTTCTATCGTGTGCTGTGTGCTCGTTGGATAAAACCATGACCTCTAAAGCTCTGATAATGTTAATGACCGGGTTAGAGATCCAAATCAATAGCTCAAACGAGTACAAGTAAACATTTTTTGCCGCTCATGACATTCTAACTATGACTGCCGTCATCTACCTTTCCTTTGTTTTCTTCTACAATCAAAACAATCAGTACATGGATACTCGATTTTAGTTGAATTACTTGCTTCCAGCTTTTCTGGTGCTACCTTTAGTTCTTCCACAAGTATCTGGCGAAGCTTCTCATTCTCCTTCTTTAGTTCTTCAATGACTTGCTGGTGCTTCAAGACCTGATTTGTTTTTAATATCAGCATATAAACAAACATATTCTATATATAGGTACCAAATTAATAACTTTTTATGCCTTTTAAACAACAATTCAATTCATTATATGATATAATAAATCCAAATATGAATTTTCTGAACCACAGAAAAAGAACATGAAGACAAATAAATAAATCCTCATTATGTTATCACATATTTAAACAATAAATGCTTTGAATAAAATCTTGG
Organism: Hippophae tibetana; assembly: GCA_037013495.1. Taxonomy (NCBI): domain Eukaryota; kingdom Viridiplantae; phylum Streptophyta; class Magnoliopsida; order Rosales; family Elaeagnaceae; genus Hippophae; species Hippophae tibetana. The sequence goes on along the minus strand of CM072804.1, from coordinate 5,318,020 downwards.
GTAATTATCTATGACGAGATGACGATCATCCCTGTGTTTAGCCCAAATATCCTCAAGGACATTTTAAATTGGTTCAGTTACATCCCCAATATTTTGAATTATTCTCAAAGACAATCCTTGTGTAAAAAAAAAGCTGAATAAAGCCGAAAAGTGATTTTGCCAAATGATCTGAATTGAATCTGTTACAAAGCAGGGAGGAGATGATCAAATCAAAATTAAACCTGGCAATCTGGCATGGGTCAGAATAATATTTGGGTAAAGCATAGGGGAGGTCGATAATATATTTTTTAGCCTTTTCTGACACAAAGGGATAACTTTGAGAATAACTCAAAACAGAGGAGACTTGACTAAGCCAATTTGAAACGTAACTGAGTAGACTGAAATTCGATTTAAACACAGGAATGATCATTGATAATTACCCTAAAATCTTTTACTTCGATAATTGATAGTACCATTGCAGTAATTAATTTATATACCCACATTTTGACCATCAATCATCCACGTATGTTCACTCTGTACCAAATTACATATCTGTAAGAAATTATGAGCGTTGAATTTTTTTGGAGAAAAAAGGTTTACTTAAAGCTAAAAGTAAAAGATTTTAGAGTCATATCGTTCAATTAAAGTCGAAGAAACACCCGAGTTCTATATAGATACACTTCAAATATAAATCTCTATCTTATAAAAATTAGATTTGCATTCATGCATTCATGAACACATTGCAAAAACACAAAATATTTTAGTACTAAAATTATTATTACTTGATCAATCAAACTTCGATCGAGTTTGTTCAAACTCGTAGATTAGAATTCTGAAACTGACTTATTGTTACTTGATTGATCGAATAGAATTCTCGATCAATTGAGGCATAACTAGATCAATCAATACCCTTTCTCCATCAAACAAACGCGTGATTTATAGATTTAAAATTTATCTTAAACGTGGACCTTAAGATATTAAATACTCAATTTTTAATGAGTATTATTAATATTTGAAGTAGAAAATATAATTATCTACTACATGGGATTAGAGGGTTTTATTTTCCTATAAATAAAACTCATTGCTTGTAGATTTAATTACCACACAACACGTAATTTTAAGGAGCACAAATCTATAGGTTTTCAATTTATATTTTCTTTGAAATACTTCATGATTATATAGCTTATTCTTCTTAGAACTTTCTCTTGCATCAACTCTTCACATGTGTGATCATATTTTCTTGAATTCATTATTTAGGTTAATAGAAGTTATGTTTATTGATCACGTTCTTAAATCGTTGTTTTATGGTTGGAATAAACTTTCATCTATTACAATATTTGTTGAGTTTTTAGATATTTATTATTAAAATACATCTAAAACACACACGAATACTTGTGTTTTTGTGCTAATCCTTTTATAAGTGAATCTGTAAAAGTATCTAATTGGTGAGGAACTAATTGTAACGTTGGTCTAGAAACTATGTTTACTGATCCTGTTCTTAAATCGTTGTTCTAGGGTTGCAATAAATTTTCATCTATTGAAATATATGTTGAGACAATTAGCTTAGATATTGAAATTCATCTAGAACACACACAAATACTTGTGTTTCTATGCTAATCTTAAAAATTATGAAAACAGAGTAAGACTCGTAAGTTAGTACATTGAGATAGTATACTAAAAAGAGTAATATAAGATCGAGTTTGTATTTGAACATTTAGTTTTTCATAGTAGAAAATTAGGTGATCCAGTGTTTTTTCTCTTAGGTCGTGATTATAAGTTGTTTACACCTAAAAATATCGTATGTTATTTTTATTTTCCACACTTTACTATTTACATGCAATTTACATGCTTGACCGTTTTGTTTAAATTATATTTTTAAAAGTTGTTAATTTTTAAAATAGTTATTCACCCTCTCTAGGGTTATTTGGTCTTATTGTGAACTTTCAATATCTTCACATTATTTGGTCTTATTGTGAACTTTCAATATCTTCACAACTATCTGTACAGTTGTACAGCTAGGATGTTATACTTGTGGTACAATTGGTCAAAATTTGAGAATATGTGAAAATAGTTATGTTTTAGTTAAAAACTAGTTATTTGGAGCAATTTTCACATTACATAAGAAAATAAGGGTAAAAGAGTCAGAAGTAATTTTTTAGTGGATCACATAGATCCTATTGCTTTCATAAAATTAACATTAAAGTCTTATTTTGACAATTGACTGATAAATTTACCAATTTTTTGTCATTTGTTGGTCATGTAACCAAATTTGTAAGGTTATTTTTAGTAATATACCATCATCTTAATAACTTCAATAAAAAATTTGTTCTAAAAATACTCTTACAAATTTGATAACATAACCAACAAACGACAGAAATATGGTACAATTTCTCATTTAACAGTCAAAATAGTTAATTTTATGAAAACAACAGGATCCATGTGGTCTACTAAAAAGTTACGGGATTTATACGCTCCGCTTGTGTAAGCCACATGACCCTTGACGTCCTTCAACTATAAAGTAATCAACAACTGTTATGTTATCTAAGAGATTACCATGTGAAGCATGCCGTTTTCTGACTTCAAGCTTCCAGCCTGCAAAGGTTGTCAAGAATTACAATTTCATTTTTCCTTAATGAATGTCAAAAACAGCTAATATTAAACCCAAGCCATCAAATGAACATAGAAAAGATGGAAAGTTCAAAACAAGGTTGTATTGTGCATGAAACTATTGCACAATCTTGAATAATCAAGCTAATACAAAATCATGCAAGACAATTTGAGTGGATGGATGATAACAAAAGTCAATCATGAGAGGTACGTATTCAACCTTTGGATTTTATTGAGATAGAAGCCATAGGTTTTAGTCAAGGCCAAGTGCTCTATCATCCTAGGGAAATAATTTGATAAAAGATTGTGATGCATACTTCCATCCTCATTAACAAAGTATATCTTTGCTCTCTACTTGATAAACATGATAGAGTAATTCAAGAAGCGAGATCTACAAAATAGGCAGTTTGTAAAGAAACATGTTCCACCTGTTACGTACCACATTTTGTTCGCTTTCCTCTCCTTTCAAAGTTGTACTTTGTAGAAAACTGCTGATAACCTGTTCTGTTCGGCTACCAAAAGGAGCATTAGTTAAAGTGCTTTTGGACACAAAGCTTTCAGAACTTAAACCTGTACTTTTATTTTCATATCCAGGAAGGTTTAGAGATCCCTGATCCAATAATCTTGTTTGCAGCTGCGTGATACTTCCAATAGGGTTTTGGCTTGATGAGCTATTTATCATGCTCATACCGCCTTGCAAAGAACTTGGAAAAGGACTTTGACCAATGGGTAGATTGGGAACAATTCCAACTTTTTCCATCATCTTTGTCATGCTTTGCTAGCAGAAAAAACTAAAAGCTCAGTCATATGACTAGCAAATAGTAGAAGGCAAATAAAACAAGATGAAAGGAAATGACACTTACAACAAAACAAAACTGAATTCGTTGCAACACCCATGGCTTCAAAGCAAGGCCTGCCATGCAAGGTCAGTGATTAAGAAGTAAACAATATATGTATATATATATATATATATATATATATATATATATTGGTTTTACACATTTGACCAATTTAGTCTAAAATCTTTTTTATCAATTTACTCCATAACCTTTCCAAAATTTAAACTATTTTTGACCAATTTGGTCCATACTAAATTGGTTTAAAATTAAAAGACTAAGATCTAAATTGGTCCGATTAAAAAGATTTTTGGACTATATTAGTCAAAATTTACCAAGTTTATGGACGAAATTGATCAAATTAAAATATAGAGGACTAAATCGGTTGGAAGTAAAAATGGCATAGACTAATTGGTACTTTGGCCTAAAGAGTAATTTGGAGAACATAATCTGACATACCAACTCCAAAACCATGGCCAATTCCAACTCCACATCCAACACCAGCTTCGATATTGTTTGCTCCTACCTTCTTCAACTGGAAAAAGAAAGAAAATAGAACCATGGCATCATTATGCCTCTAAGCTATTAATAATGTCCTCCTTTGACATTTTCTAGCTTTTTAAAATCGGAGGGAAGGCTGGAAAAACTTAAGAAAACAGGGGAAGGCAAGGAGAAAGTCAGACTTACTGCACTATTTACTTGCTGACTTACACCAGAAAATGCATCAGTGGCACCTCTTGTGGCACTCATCACTTGATTTAGTACTGGTATTGCACCTGGTTCATTGTTCAAATCAGTATCTACAAAGTTTGCAAATTTTGGCAACTACTATATCGAAGGGTTTTGTTTACGACAACATCTTATACAAACTTCTAAATATAGGATCACAACACAATAACACATTTATTATCTCACAAGCAATATTCTTTGTGTAATTGATCTATAATCTTTGCAGCACCAAAAGGGTCTTTAAATTAAGATTTTATGAATAAGTTTATCTATTTAATGATTTAGATACTAGCAACTAATATACAGGGGAAAAAATGGTACAAAAATAACAGAAAAGCAATAGAAGATGCAATATCATAGGACATTCAAAAATGTCTAGGTAGCTCCTATGGCACACAAGTCAGGACTACTCAGTACATTAAGATCATAACTGATTAGTGAATTACTTTAATTCTAGAAATTTCGGTACATTTTCATATCTTCCAATTTTATTTATTTATTTTTCTTTTTGAACTTGTGAGCAGATGTATGACAATTGTTACCATTCTACGCACATTAGCAACAAACCAGATTGAAAGTTACAAGCTTCATCAGAATAAATGCTAATTAGTATTTGTTCCTACATTTCATCATAAATCCAGGGAAACTAAAACCTAAAGAACAATAAGCGCAGAAGATAAAAATACATGGTTTCTTTGCAGTTTGTAAAAAATGGGTTTCCCAATTTCTTAACTTGAAATGTTCCCAATCAATTAATTAATATATTAGAGACTGAGAGAGAATAGCAACAATCAACAGAGAGTGAAAAGTGAGTAATAGGTACCTAGATTTATTGGGCGCCCAACGCCGATACCAATACCACAGCCGAGGCCAAAACCTGTGAACACTTGACCCACTTTTAAAGTAAACGGATTCTCTATTCGAACTCCCTGACTTTGTGTTCTCTGATTGGTCACCAACGCAATGCCCCCACTGCTACCCTCCATTTCTCAATAATATTTTCTCTCTCTTTCTCTCTGAAAGCTTAAATATGATGCCTCTCTCTTTCTCTCTCTAAATAGCTGTAAACGTTAAAGCTTCACTTTTTCTGTTTGAATATTTCTCCGAAATCCGTCTTGCTCTGCAAGTTTCCTCCTTCAGTCTTTTGCTTGTTCTGACAGAAACATTAGCCGTCTAAGAAGCGAGAGGTGTTGTATATTGCATACTTCTCTGGGGACCGAATCACTATTTAAGATTAGGCTTGCAAGGCAGAAATGTGCCAACTAAGAGTTCAACAATGTCTTCCAAGATGTAAGTTATAACTTTACCCTCAACTTTTCTGGAAATGACAGTCATATCCTAGTACCATGAAGTGTAAACACGGCGAAGGGGTCGTACCTAAGTAGTAAGATGCTAACCGAATGTCAAATGTAGTTAGGATTATCAAGTATCATTCGTTGAACTGAAAAAACAAAAATGAAGTATCATCCCTTTGACCGACGATTAGAATGTCCATTGTCAAATGATGTATTACAAGTTTAGAGCACGTTATTATTTTTCATTGAGAAAGAGATTACCTAGAGTAATTCTATTTTTTCTCTCTAAAAGTTAAATTTTTATTGTGTTTATATATATGAATTCTTATATTAAATTATGTTGAATATGCTAACATTATAAATTATATAATTTATTTTTAATTAAAGATATAACATGGATGCAATTATAATAAGTATATATAAATTTTTCTGATGATTATTCATTATTATCAAAAAATATTTAAGCTATTTTTTTAATAATAATTATACAATTAATGTTACAAAGCAAATTGATTATAAATAAGATATTACACGGATTGAATTTGAGTTATGATAATGATAAACACATATGTAACGATTATAATAATGATAAATTAAAACTCACAATTATAATATAATAAATGAAAATAAGACTAAACAAATGCCAAGAGTTTATTATGTTACATATTTTTTAAGAGTCTTCGTTGGAATGGCACGGGTGTGGATGCTAAGTATTTTTTTAGAGGATGAAACATTAATGGATGAAAATTTTGGTGACTCCAACTGCTTCTTGTTTGTAAAGTGTCGATTAAAAAAAAAAGTGGACTGCTGGTTATTTAAAATAGATTATTTATATAGTTTAATCTTTTTATTAAAAATAATGTTATTTATTTTTCTAGATAAAAAAATGATAAATTATATTATTTTAATATTTTTTATTAAAATATTTTTATTTTTATTTAAGTAATTAAAACACTATAAATTTTTGAGTATTTAATAAGAAAAAAATGTCATAAAAATTCATTAGATTAAACTAATTACATTATTTAATCTTTGAGATTGATAGTTCATTAATTATGAAAAAAAATACATAACTTTAAGGATAAAAAAAATTATGTTAATGAGATTTTTATTAAAATGTTATTATTTTCTTTGGAGTAATTAAATATGATTAAAATATAAGTCGTTAACAATGATAAAGTGATAATTAATATGAAAAAATTTAAAACTATTATTTTTAAGAGGTTAACTGTAACTATTTTATTTTAATATTTTATTATTTTTTAACTTTTATTAAAAATTAAAATATATATTTTTGTCTAAATATTATTATTATTAATTTTTAACCAATTTTATATTAAATTTTATTTCTATTCTTGTTAAAAAAATATCTTAGAGTTTTCTTATACTAAGTCATTTGTGTCATTTGATCGTTTAGATTGATTTTATTTGGTATTTTAATTTTGAAAAAATAGTTAATTAAAAAATATTATATTATTTTAATATTTTAATATTTTAATATTGATTTTTTATTTTAAATAATTAAAACTTGATTAAAATATGGATCATTAATAATGATAAAATGATAATTAATATAAAAAAAGAAATCAATGATTATTTATTTTAATATTTTATGAATATCATTATTTTATTTTAATATTTTTTATTTAAAAAAATATTTAATTATATATTTAATTTTTATATTAAAATATTATTAATATCGATTCTTTTAATATTTTAAAATTTGATAAGATATTATGATGTTTTGAATTGGGATAAGATTAATTACCCATGTTTTTTACATAATCTTTTATATCTTAATATATCAATAATTGAAATTTATACGAAATATAAACGAGAAAACAATTTTTTTCTAAATCTTAACCTCTCAAATAAAAAATATAAAAAATTATCTAATATATTAGGTACATCTTAATAAGAGAAAAGATTATGATCTAACTTTATACATAATTTCTTAAGCCACTCATCTAAGATTTAAAATTTAAATAATTAATTTTTTTCTTTTCTTTATTATAAATTTTAAAATAAATTAGTATAATAAATTGTATGTAAAATTCATACAATTCTTTCTTATATAAGGATAATAATTTGTATTATAATTCGATTAATCAAATTGAACTCGAATCATAGAATTCAAATCGAACATAAATTCAAATTCAATTTGAATGAATCCAAATAACATAAAAAAATCAAACTATATTCGAGCCTTAGTTCAAAATATTTATAAAAAAACTATAATACGTAAATGTTATAATTTACACGTTATGTTAAAAATTAAAATTAAAGACACATTTCTTCTATATCTTTCTTCTTAGTTTTCAATCGATTCAGTCTCAATTCTTCAATTATCTTTTTCTCCCATAAGTAGCACTAACTACTTCTCTAGTTTATTTTTTCTCCGACAAGAATCTTACGTCAATTGAAATAAGTTAAAGTATTTTTCGTACCATCATAAAAAATAATTTTCTTTTATATTGTTATTGTATGATATACTTGAATACACTAAAATAATTTTATATATATGTAATCATTTTTATAAAACCTTAAAAGTATTTTAAATCAGGATTTTAAGTTTTGTTACAATGATTTGAACTAAAAATTGAATCATTTCTAAATTTTAATATCTTTCTTCTTAGTTTTCAATCGATTCAGTCTCAATTCTTCAATTATCTTTTTCTCCCATAACTACCACTAACTACTTCTCTAGTTTATTTTTTCTCCAAGAACAATCTTACGTTAATTGAAATAAGTTAAAGTATTTTTCGTACCATCATAAAAAATGATTTTCTTTTATATGATTATCGTATGATATATTTGAGTACACTAAAATAATTATATATATATGTAATCATTTTTATAAAACCTTAAAAGTATTTTAAATCAGGATTTAAGTTTTGTTACAATGATTTGAACTAAAAATTGAATCATTTCTAAATTTTAATAAAATGTTCTATGTTATCTTTCATTTTAAATATTAGTATTGTTAATCTTATATGTTTATATTCTACTGTATGACTTCTTGTGTTCTATATTCAAACATATATCTATTTTTCATTTAGCGTGATTTAGTTGTTTATTTAGTATTAATTTAAAATATTAGTTGTTATAATATTATTTTCATCATTTTTTGTATTTTATATAATGTTATTTAAGTTAATAAGTTTTATTCATTTAACATATTTTTCTATTTATAAAAAATAGTTCAATTAATTAAAAAACATATAATTAACAGTTAATATTAATTTATGTCAATTTAAACCAATTTGTTTATCTTTAGTTTAGGTTTATTCATTTTTATTAATACAATTTAAACTAATTAAATTCTAACCAACTCTGTCCAACAATTACGAAATTACATCTCTAAATTCCTATATCCTACGCGATAATGCTGGTCGTCCTTCGTAATTGATTATTTATCACACATATTATTACTTGCAAAACCTTACCGTACCAAAGACAAGAATTGATGGGAAATTGATTTTTGCTATGGAATTACTTAGTTGGTTTTTTTTTTTTACAAAGATGTATATTTTTTTATGTTATAAAAAAACACACATATATTATATTTTTTACATCATATATAAAAAAAACATAAATAATCACAAATAATTATGTTATCCAATTAAATGGTATAATGTTATTAATATTATATTTTTCAACTATTATTGGTAAAAAATATAAAAAAGAAAAAAAGAATACAATCATATTTTAATAAACTATAATCACTTCTACGTTCATAAAGGAGTATTTTTAATTTTTATTATCCACATAATGCCATAAAAATCAAATACATAGAGCAGGGATAAATAAAATAAGGAAATTTCTTAAGAGAAAAAATCATGCATGGTTAACATTTGTAAAACCAGATAACAATCATTTCTTAAGAAGAAGAAGAAGAAGAAGAAGAAGAAGAAGAAGATCTTCATTAATTCAAACAACTTTGAGGCAATTATTCTGGCTTTTGGTTTACCTTCTTCAGTTAATGGAATTGCCATAACAAGACCACCTGAATTGGATCTAATCCAAAAAGAAACATCCAAAGGCTGATTCCCTTTGTTAAACTCGATCTCTTTTACTCCAACATCATCCAAACTTGTGCTAATGATTATGTGTTTTCTAAGGCTTAACTGATCCTTTTTTGGCACCATAACTTCATATCTTGAACATTTATCTACCTTGACTACATTTTGTTAAGCTTCAATCACAACCAGAGAGAAGTGATCATCTAGCTGAAGCTATAATTTTATTCCCAAGTTGTTTCTCTGCTTTTTCAACACAAAGCATTGCAAATCTCTTGCTAATTGTTATTTCATTCTCTGAATCATCTGTTTCATGAACAACAGTGATATCGACACTACTACAAAAATGAGTATTTAATTCGATACGTAAAGTTGATTTTTTTTTCAAAAATCGACTTTAAATTGGTTTAAAGTCAGTTCGGTATAGAACTGACGCTATCCACGTAGAATGTAACGTCGGTTGACGTATCAAATCGATGCTATGCGTGGACGTAGCGTCGATTCTAGTAAAGTCGGTTGACGTGGTGAACCGACGATATCCACGTAACATAGCGTCGGTTTGACACGTCAACCGACGCTACACACGTGGATAAATCTTTTCTCTTCTTTTTTCTCAAACATAAACTATTTTCAGCGTTGCAGAACTCTAAAAAACCGAAAACCTCCTCCTCCATTCTTTCTCATTTTTCGGCCACCTATGACTACCATTTCCAGCATCGGTTAGTCAGTTTTCTTCCTCTCTAACTAATCTTTTAAATCTCCTATTATTCATATTTTTTTCCTGTTATTATATGTTATTATTTATGTGTATAGATTTTTGTATTATATATGTAGATTTGTATTATAACATAAGGAGAAAAATATGACGATCTTGAATAAAATAGAACAAAATAGAACAAAATCATGGTAATTTTTCTGTTATTAATTAATATTTTATTTTTCAAATATTTGTATTATTTGAACTATTTGCTAAACTGATTTTGGTTTTTTTTTCTGCTCGAACACAGGTTGAAAATGAATAAATTTTTTAAAAAATAAACTTTAAATTATTAAATTTCTTATTTAAACGTAAAGTCGATTCATCCCGTGAACCGACTTTAAACGTAAAGTCGGTCACTCCTTGAACCGACTTTAAACGTAAAGTCGGCCACGCCTTGAACCGACTGTAAACGTAAAGTCGGTCACTCCTTGAACCGACTTTAAACGTAAAGTCGGCCACGCCTTGAACCGACTGTAAACGTAAATTCGGTCATGTCTTGAACCGACTTTAATACTCATTATTATAATATTGCGAGTATAACGGTTTGATCATAGTTGTCTTTATTAGAAATAAAGTTTGAACGATCGTACTTTTTTCAAACAAAGGGTGGTAAAATAAGGGTGTTTTGGAAAACTCGTCTTTTGAGACCATTTTATTGTGAATCTCAGCCCATCTTTTTATGAAGTTTTCCTAACAAAACATCTCCCAGTAGAAGACTACAGCTTATTCCAAATGAATACCCACCACATTCTATTCTCGTCTCATGTTTTTTCAAATAATATTAATTTCATAAATTATCTTTAGTAATAAACAATAATGAATATAAAATTAATAAAAAAATAAATAAGAAATTTAAAATTCAATCATTATGTTTTCATTTTTTGATAACAAAAAATTAAATTACTATAAAAAATAATAGATTATTCTTGGTTTGTTTTGTTTTGTAGTAAAAAATTAGATACAAGCACCGCGCGCCTAAGAGTGCCCAAACCAGTATTGGGATCTGGGACTACTCTGCGTATTTTTCTTGGATCAGTAACTTTTGATGGAGTTACAGTCTGAACTGCTTCTATTTTTAGATGATACACCTCTGTTCCCATTTTGGCCACTTAGCTTCTCGATTGCATTTCACTTGTTAAATATGGCCGCAAGGTATTTATAGCAAAGCCAGTTAAAGATCTACTATTACAATTTTGATATTTTTGAATTTTAGATCACATCCCAATTTAATAATTAATTATGTCAGCAGTAGTATTGACATGTAGGTACTGATGATAATAAAGATAGGAGAATATTTTCAAAATTCCTTATCTGGAGTACATACTTCACTTACAAATGGGTAGAGAATAATAGATTAAAATTAAGCTTCATATACATATATGTATTACTTATTATCTCACAATTAATTATCTCATTCTTATTTGTATTTTATATTTATTTTTATCTCTTTCTAAAAGAATATGGTAGGGCTTGCATGTGTAAGATTGATAAACAGATTTATCTAATTACTAGACTCATTGAAGATGAAGGATCACGTGCACAAAAATTGATAAACATATTTGAATCTTATTTCTCGTTTTTATTAAATGAAGAATGTCATTTTTGTTAATAGCTAGTTTGAGACGTTGAGTAATTTGGTGAACATATTCCGATGCTCTTTCTCTAAAAGTGTCATAGCTAGTGATATTATTTTCGTGGAATACTCTCTAATAATTTGATTTTTTTTCCAATCGGTATAAAGTATTTTGATATATTCAGTAACTATTTAAAATTATGGGAAGGATTTAAATTCATCACATTAAAAAAAAAAAGATATAGGCACCTTCAAACTATAGTGTCATTTGAGAAGTTACTAATTCCTATTGATTTAAGCATGTAGAAAATATTTTGTAGGTACGAATTAAGGAAATGTCACCTTGATTGTTTTGGCAATGCACTTTGTTTTGAGTATGGAATCAGAATTCAGCATTCATTATTCATGCTAATCTTGCTGGCAACCTTTACTAAAAACTAGCCCAACCACAATTCATTTATTACCCTTTAATTTGTTTGTTAAGCTTGTCATGCTGACCTCATTTTTTGTTGTTGTTATTTTTGGGTCAGAATAACTAGTGATAAAACTAGCCCCAACAACAATTCATTCATGTTTCCTGATTTTGCTTACAAGTGTATTAATAAAAACAAAATTATAAGAATAAAAAATAATTATAAAAGAGAATAAAATCAAATAATACAAGTTGTTTTTCCAATCAACTTTATACTTAACAAAATACAATGTATATTAGTATTAATTTGTACTTACAAAATACACATGTTTAATGTAATACTTTCGTATTTTAATATGTTTCGATTCACTTGTATATTTGTAAATTACATACGCAGCACAAATCATTCTATTTAGTACCCCACCACTACCACGAGAGAACCCATGATTCAAATATATCAATTCATTATTAACACACATCTTGTATCCATCTATTGCAACAATTACCAAATTTGAGAATCTTGGTTGAGAATCTTAGAAGATTCGATCCTGTAACTTACAAACAATAACTTATTTAGCCAATATTTTTAAAAACTAATGAAAAACGTATAAAACAACGTGGCCAAATTTTTCTCAATAATTATTGAAAATATAAAATAACACACTTAAAATTTATAATAATAAAAATAATACTTATAACACTAACTCATATCCCTCTCGATTTAAAATGAATATGTTATTTTTTTATTATGAGTTTTTGGGTATTTTTCATATTTTTAATCTTAGTATTTTATCATAATATTGACATTTAATGATAAATTAAAAAATTAAATCATTGAATTTTATTTTATATTAATAATATTAAACGAGTTTTTTAATTGAATGTCATTCAATATTTAATGAGATTTAATAGGATAATATTCAAAAATAAAGAGGATAAATAATTTTTTAAATTTTTTTATTTATTTTAAAAAATTATAATTTAATTTATTATAAATTTACTTAAAAAATTATAAAATTAAAATATATGAATCTACACTTACATATATTTAAATATATATATATATATATATAAGATTAATAAGAAATAATAAAGAATTTAAGGTGGAAAGGACGTGGAAAATAGTAAAAATCCGCCAGCACGTCACCCCACCCCCCAAACTCCTCACAATAATTCCGACACTTTGGGTACTTTGTAGTTTATGTACACGCACGCATTACCGTTTGCTTTTATTATAATTCCTATTTCTTCGGTTTCTCCATCTCCGCCTTTTTCTTCGAACTTGTACGTCTCTTACTCTCTTTTCTCCGGCGACGTCCCCACATATCCTTTCTAATTCTTGCTGGCGAAACAGATATCGTCTCTTTTATTCTCCCCTGATATTTTCTAATTTCACCGATATCTTCATCTCTCAGCCATGAACACCGAGTAGTAAGCTCTATTTTACGATTAAATTCCTTTATTTTTCTTTTTATAATATGTACGTATTACTTTATGATGTCATTAACCTTAAGGCCTTATTATTGGTTGGATCTGGTACTATTATTATAAACTGCTTCTTAGTTTGTATTTGTACAAAATTATTTTGCCGTTGTTTAATGTGAAATTCGGATTCGTATATTTGTTTTTGATATAAGCTTAATTCAATGTATGTATTGGTTTGCGAACTTAGATCTAGGTGCCTCCGAATCAGATCCGTTTACTAGCTCTAGATATTGGCTTTGAATCTTGAATTTTTGTGGTGATTTTTTATTAATGGTTGAAATCCTTAGGATTCATCTACCACGATGGTTTAATTCGTTAGAAATGTGGAAGCGCTTTGTATAGTTGTCTAAGTAACTCACAGAATTTTCATCGTTAATCTGTTTCTTAATTTTGTTATCACTCTTGAAGAAATTTATCATGTTATTTTTACGTTTATTATGATCCAAAGTTCAAGCACAACTCAATTGCTTATTCTCTCATTCTTTTTGTGATGCCCAGTGATTATTTATTTAAACTTTTGCTCATTGGAGATTCCGGTGTTGGCAAGTCATGTTTACTTCTGAGGTTTGCTGTAAGTTCTAACAATTGTTTTTGCTCCTTTCACCCACTTTCTTCTCATCTCCTCATAACCAAATCGGTTGTTCAAAAGTTAGGTGTTTATATAGGCGTGTTTAATTGCTTTAATAATGAAATAAAGTGTCATGACTAGGTACTGTTATTAACATTTTTGTGTACCGTGGAAATGTAACAAACATGTCCTGATGTCCGTGTTGATTATTCTATATGTCTCGGGTCTCCTAATCATTTTTTATTCCTGTTAAAACAGGACGATTCATACTTGGATAGCTACATCAGCACAATTGGCGTCGACTTTGTAAGCATTTTTTTCTTTTTTTCACACGATTGGCTGTAGATAAATGATTGCTTGCTTAATTAGTACTAAACTTGTGTTGCATTGACAGAAAATCCGTACTGTGGAACAGGATGGGAAGACCATTAAACTTCAAATTGTGAGTTTTTGAGTTGCCTTAATTTTTACCATGCTGCTGTTAACAGTTACTAGTGGTAGTTTTTACTCGATTTGCTATCTTTAAGGGATCAAGAATTAAATCATGAAAATTGTGTGACTTGGTGAAGATCTTACTTCTTGGACTTTCGCAAAGTTTACTAGAATAAGGTCTTTATCAATGTTACATGGCAATCATATATTCTGGCTTCTTCATTCTCGTGTTTTGAATTTTATAGACTTGATGACATGTCACCTGCCTTTTGCTGCTGCAATTGCTAATTGCAAGTATATTTTGTTCCAATGTACAGTGGGACACTGCTGGACAAGAACGTTTCAGGACAATCACAAGCAGTTACTACCGCGGGGCACATGGAATTATTGTAAGTACATCTCTCTCCCTCTCCCTCTCCCTCTCCCTCTTCCTCTTCATCTTCATCTTTCTTTCTCCCTCTCTCCCCTTTCGCTGCTCCTCTCTGTAATTCGTCTCCCTTTATGTAACATATCATTATTTGGGCATTTCACAGGTTGTTTATGATGTCACTGACCAAGAGAGCTTCAATAATGTTAAGCAATGGATGAATGAAATTGATCGTTATGCAAGTGAAAGTGTGAACAAGCTTTTAGTTGGGAACAAGTCTGATCTGACTGCTAAAAAAGTAGTTTCCCATGAGACAGCCAAGGTGAGTCTATATGAGCTAGTTCTAGATTTTCCATTCTATACTTCCCAGCTAATAAATAGTTTCCTACGAGAGGGCCAAGGTAAGACTCAGACATGCTGCCTTTTCTGATGTTAGGCATTTGCTGATGAAATCGGAATTCCTTTCATGGAAACAAGTGCCAAGAATGCCACTAATGTGGAGCAGGCTTTCATGGCCATGGCTGCTGCTATCAAGAACAGGTAACATGTCTCCTTTTCGTATTTTGCCGTTTCCATTGTTGGAAAATCACAATAAGTTTAATCTACTTTTGCCTTTTTGAAATTTTATTATCACCTGCTATCTGTGATTTTTGCTGAACCTTCTTTTCTGTTATTGCTAGTTTTTTTAATTTTTTTTCTTTCCAAAGAAGCCGTTATGCCTTCTTACTCTTTTCTTTATGATTGACATTCACATATTGCATTGTATGTAGGATGGCCAGCCAACCAATGAACAATGCCAGGCCTCCAACAGTGCAGCTTCAGGGACAACCTGTGAACCAGAATTCTGGTTGCTGCTCCTCTTGAAATATTAGTAACTGATCATGACGAAAATCCAAGTTAATGGCATGTAAAACTTGTTCTTCATGATGATGCTTTGATAGGAATATGATTAATTATTGCTTTTCTATGTCAGTTGTCTGCACTTTTTGTTGGTCCTTCCATTCTTTCAATGTTTTAGTTTATATAAAACATTTGTACAAAAAATAGGAATTTTGGTGAGTAGCTGCATTTACCTGATATTACCCAATTATTCGTCCCAGGTTATCTGATGTTCTAATGACACACTGTTTTTTCTTTGCTAAGAAATATTCGATTTTTCATTATTTAAAAAAACAGTAAGGAGAAAATAACAGAAAACCTATTTTCTTTTTAAATTATAAATTTATGATTGCATAGACGGCTCTGGAATTGGAAATAGATGAAAGAAATAATGGTAACGGTAAACTCAAATGTATTATAGGCGCAAGGTTTCCAAGGGATGGATAGGTTAGACTAGTAAAAATAAGAGAAAAATCTCATGGAATTTCCTTATTCCTATATGAATTGAAAAGAATAATGTTCATCTGAAATTGATATGAATATGATACAATGTAGTGCCATGAAAATGCGTCTTCTTAACTTAAGAAGAATTCCAACACGCATGTCAAAATACCCTCTGCCCCTGCTATACTTAACCGCCAGCTACGCAGTCTGAGTCCATCCCTAATCTACATTTGAAATTGGAAAGACTAGGCTCATATAAATGCCCTTTTTTTCAATAAAAACCTCTTTAGGTGTAGTCAGTTGCTGGTCAGGAATATTTTCCCTGTTGGTATATAAATTGACTAGATGTTTAACATAATTTTATTTTTAACCATCATGATAAAAAATATATGTTCATTTTCATAAAATGTTGAAAAACATATATTCGTTATTTTATAAGAAAAATAAATATATATATTTTTTACAAACTTGGTTTAAGATAAAGTTCTATATATAAAAAAATGTTATGTCAATTAATTAGATCAATTTTATTTAAGGAGTATTAAAGTCTAAGTATTTTATAAATATTAACACAAAAATTAAGCATATTTATAAAACTTAGTAAGCAACATAATTTATTAATAGTAACTAGTAATAATAACAATAGTATAAAACTAACTAAAAGTGCTGTTTTACCATAAAAATAATGGTATACTTGTTAATAAGTTGTCACTTGAAAATAGGAAAAAAATCAAGTGGAGTTCATAATACTTCAATACATAGAATTCATCTATAATTAAATTTAAATCAATATTTTTATTAAAGTCTCTTTCAATGTAAATTATATACTAAAAATTATTCCTCTGTTCTATTTTGAATAGATGTTTTGATAAGTTTTATTGCTAAAAATGCATATTCTGTGGCTACAATAAATACAGAAAGAATTAAACTAAAAAAACAAATCTGTTAATCAAGAGATTAATGTTTCATTATATTATAAAGTGAGTTGCCATAGAAGTTTATTTAAAAAAATTGTAATTTTTTTCATATTAATTGTAACTTTGTTATTGTTAAAGATTTATATTTTAATTAAAATTTAATAATTTAATTAAAAAATAATATTTGAATAAAAAATTATTAACATAATATAATTTATCCTTAATTAATATTTTTTATAAAATTAATGGATTAAATAATATTTTTTTAATCTAAGAGACTAAATATTACATATGATCTAATCTAATTTAATTACGTAATATTTTTCTTTATATTATAATTTAATTTAAATTAATAAATAATCAAATCTTGTTTTATGTTTAAGAGACATCGTAAATAAATTTATCAAATCTAAAAAGTTTGATCATGATACTTATTTAAATAAGTAAATATGTTGAATAACACAAGAAATATAAGTAATAAGGATTAAATAGTATGAATGAACAAAGCAGCAAACCTATGTTTTTTAAGCAATAATAAAGTTAGATATACAAAAATGGTATATGAAAAATAAAAGAAAGATACAAAAAAAAAATCATTATAGCAACTTGAGTATGAAAAGTCAAAACATTGTGAATACAAAAAAGATACATCTTAGTCCCAAAATAAAAATAATGAAATAGGGGTTAAAAGAACAAAGTAAAGATTGGAGAAAAATATGTTAGAAAACAATTACATGATAAGTAAATAAGTGATGTTTTCATGAGCGGAGGAAGAATGAGGAAAATAATTGAGAAAAATGGGATTAGGAGAAGAAATGGGTTGGAAAATGGAGAAGAAAGCAAGTAGGATAAATACCTTCAGCTCTAGCGAAATAAACACAAAGGAAACCAAAGTCAACAGGTTATAATAAGAATTGACCATGATATTTTAATGATACAAATAATATCATTATATTTAATTCATATATTTTTCTTTATTAAAAAAAATTTGTATAATCATTTTACTTTAAATACCATCTAATTAAATCACATTAAATATTATTTGATGTTATATTTATTATTATAAATTTAAATTATTATTTTTTGTAATTTTCGTATATTTTCTTTTTTTAAGAAAAATTTTTGCATTTCCAAATTGACCTGATACGTTTTTTTTGCATTGATGCCTCTGATATAGATTATTTTCATTTTTTTCGCTGTCAAAAACTCATATATACGATTTTTTGGTGAAAAATATATTAGGTACCACATTTAAAAGAAAGACTCAAAGAAAAATATGTGGTTCAATCAAAATAGTTTGAGGAGAAATATTTATAAATAATACATTAAAATTAAGTAATAATAGTTTTTGACGTCGTCTTCACTTCTAACATTTTTTTATAAAAATAAAAAGTCAAGATAATTTCATTTTATCATATATATTTTTGTATGTAATATTCTATGCAATATAATATACAAACCATGATTTTCGTTACGGATAGAGTGATAATACTTGGGACAAAATATATTTTTACATCATATAGGCATTTTATCCGTTGGTATCTGATTCGCTAGTTTTTTTCTTTTAAATTTATTATGTTCGGGTTTGGGGATGGTAAACATCCGGAGGACATAGACATAGACGAGGTATTTTTTTACGTATATCATCTGCTAGTTTTTTTTTTTAATTATTATGTTCGGGTTTGGGGATGTGAAATGTCCGGAGGATATAGCTCAGGAACTAGTTGAGTACAGTTGTATAAAATTCATCCCTGCTCATACCCGAATAATTTATTTAATATTATTAAAAAGCAAAAAACATGAGGCATTAAGTTTCAAATTCCTGAAATATAGATACCATTGAAGGATTGACAATAACTTTTACATCTTTAATTATTTCTTTTTCCATCAAAAACAATTAAAATTAAATTGAAGAATTTAAAAAGTTTCCACATTTATTGTTTCCATTTCAGATCTGGATTCTACAAAGTTACTTACACTGGTCGTCATCGCCTAACGGTCAAGGTTTTGTCTCCCTTCTGGATCTCCTCCCTCTTTTATCTCTATTTAGGTGAAAACAAGTCTTTTGGTGATGGTACAACAATTGATAGGTTGCTTAGAATAGTTTACTTTACTATCAAATTTGAATTCGTTATGGTCATATCATCGGTTATAATTCAAAAAGATGAGGAAAATATATTCAGCAAGATTTAAAAACTTTATTAATACATTATTCCTAGAGCTAGAGTGAGAATTATATGTTTGGTTTCGGGGACAGAGAAAATTGTCCCCACTCACATCCATGCTTATTCCTAAATACATGCACCATACCACATGACACTATTAAGCAAGTGATCACACAACCAATTCATCATCTCACATTCCCAACTTTACATTTAATCAATAATTGACATATCCATAATGCATACAACATTACTCAAATACTTGGGAGAGTTGACACTTTTTTCCTAAATATAAAATCTCAGGTTAGGAAAAGAATACTCATAAAAAAAAAATCAAAACTAGGAAGCGCAAAGCTCGAGGGCATGAATAAAGGAAAGAAAAATATTAGATAATCCAAAGACAAATTTGTCTATCCTCAACCTAATCCAAATCAAAACTGATGCATGACTTCAGTCCAAGACATAATAACATCTAAAATTTACACCCAAAAGCAAAAAAAGAAAGAAACATAAATATTAAAGATAGTTTTTAGCTTTCTTGTGGATAGTGAACAACACGATTTCCCAACTGGATAGAGATGCAACGGTTTGATAATAGAACCTCATTTACCACCCAGGGTGGGGAACTGCCCAGGATCTTCAATGGAGGGAGCAGGCACATTATATGATGCATTAGTGCCGCTGAACCCACGACCTCCTCTTGCACCACGGTCTCCTCGGCCACGGCCACGGCCTCCTCGGCCACCAGGAGTAAAGAAACTCTCCCCTTCAGACTTGAAAAACTCATTTTTGACAGCAGACTACATACACCCAAATATCAGTCACTTGTCAGATGTGTACCGGCGGGGAGAACATATCCAATGGAGAAATATAATTAATTTTAAGCAGAGAAAAAAACCAAAAAAATACAGGACAGAAAGATACTGAACATTTTCCAAGCCAGCAATGACACAATAACAAAAACGTAGTAGTGTTTTCGTCAATTTTATCAGCATTAACCAAAACAAACAGCAATCATTAATGGAAGTTAAAATAACCTTTTTCAACTTTTGATCCTTGTCAGCATCTCTGCGCTTATCCTTATCAGAACCCTAAGAATTTAATGTAACAAGTGAATAAATGAAATCACACTAAGTAAATTAGCACAGCACCTTTTCATTGAGTTAGTTCCTACCAATTTGACGAAAATCTCATTATTCCCCTTTTTACTAGTAAGTTGCTGCATGGACTGGAATTCTTTGTCATCGACCTTCCTTTCCTCGGAAGTCTTCAGAGAAAACAAAGCTTTTCTCTTCTCTTCAAGTATCTTCTGGTACTCTTCCAAAGTCATTTCCTATATTCAAAGAATTGACATTAGCATAAAGATCTAACAAACATCTTTTAAAAAAACACTCAATTGGAACTTGAAGATAGGACGAAGATGTCAATGACAAATATACAGGATCAAAATCATATGCTTCAGGGGGAAAGTATTTCTTCCAAGAGTTTGATTCGCACTTTCAGATGCTTCGGCAGAATCATAGAATAAATGATCTATTGGATTAAAAGTAGTTTACACGTGTTTATATATCTCGACAATATTTAATACTTCAATTTTAAGGGTTCTGGTAAAAGATGACCCCAAAAAGCAATAAAGTTTTTGGGTTCGGCACCTTAATAGTACCCTAATTCTATTTTGGTACACCCTTATTTTTTAGATGATACCCACATTTAAAAAAATTACCAATTCATCAAACTTCATATGTGACCAGCACATGCACTTTAAAGTGCATGGCATTTATGTCTCTTCCTGCCCCTACAACATAAACAATTTTTCCCACATTTTAGAGTCTTTACATGCAGGTCTTTAATGTTTATTGACTCATTTTACCTCCTCTTCTTAGTCATTTTGCACTCTCTTCAACCTCACTTTCTTACTCTCTTTTTTTAAGATGGAAACAAAACCCACACATGGTCATTTCCCAAACTGTAGGTGTAGAACGTAATCTACAAACTAATAATAATTTCTTTTAGTAATAGAATCACCCAATAATAACATTGAAAATATGATAATTCTCCATGATTTAGAATGGAATTTAATGTTTGAACTTTCTAACGAAAAAAATTGTTGCTATCTCATTAGACATGTCTATGTGGTTGAAAAAAAGTACTCATTGTGTCCCATTTGTATCTTTTCAAAAATGGAATTTAATGTTTTTAACCTTCTAAGGAAAAAAATTGTTGCTATCCCATTAGACATGTCTATGCGGTTGGAAAAAGTACACTCATTGTCTCATTTGTATCTTTACCAAAATGGAATTTAAAAAAAAATAAAAAAAAATTCAAAAATGGTTTTGCTTAATGTGTATCAGTATTTTTATTTTAGAGAATTTTGTATTGTTTCTACACAAAATTTTGGAAAGGGCCATAGCTGAGGTTTGTTACCATCTTCAAAAAAAAAGAAGGAAATGAGGTTGAAGAGAGAGTCCAAAATGACTAAGATGAAGAGATAATGAAAATGAGGTCAAATGAGTCAATAAGCATTAAAAATATATGCTTTCAAGGACCCAAAAATGGCATAAATACCATTCATTTAAAGCACACGTACTAATTATATGTTAAAACTGTATCAAATAGGCACGTTTTTTAAAATGTGGATATCATTAAAATACCAACTGAAAAATAAGGGTATAAAAAGGACATCAAAAATAGAATTAAGGTACCAAAAGACACCAACCCCAAAGTTTTTCATCTCAATAGAATAACATAGTATAAAAAAGAATGTGTAGATTAAACGTCATACAGTTTGCATGTCTTTATATAAATCAATGCAAGTAAAATGGGCCAAGAAGACTTATCACAATTTTTATAAGTTCTGTTAAAAGAAATCTATAAAAAGGACATTAAAGTTCTTCTCCGTATGGTATCCTTCAGTTTCCAAAAACAATAAAGATACATATTAATATTAGTTACTATATACTCAATTGAAAAACCAAGACCCCCAAAGATACTACTATATAGTTACAATTACCAAAAGAAAAAAAAAAACAAAGAAAGATACACATGAGCAAAACAGACCACTATCCAACCACAAAGGTTTAATAAGCAATAGGTTCTACGACACAAGAACAAAGGAATATACCTTCTCTTCCGGCTCCTTCTCTTTTGTCTCATCGACAGGTTTCTCCTTGTTAGTATCTGCAGCTTCATCGTCACCAGCCTGTTTTTCAGCACCACCAGTCTTTTCATTTTCAATGGCAGGCTCTTCAGCATCCCTTAATTTAACAGAAATAATCAAACATGATATGACATCCATGACTTCCATTAAGAGAAAGTTATACTATAAACCAAATAATATATTCAAATAAGGTGTCTACATTCTCCATTCTATCAATAGTGAAATATACTTACAGAACAATCTCATCATCAGGAGTTCCCCAATTCCCACGACCAGATCCTTCCCTCTTAAGCTCATTCCTGATCAAGTTACAATACAATTTATAAAGTGAGCTAATATTAACTAAAAGTCCGGAAAAGGTGCCTACTTGGACAAACACAATCCAAAAATCGCTTACCCACGCCCTGTGCCGCTGCGACGGTCATACGACCTCCTGGGGCGTTCCCCATCCACAGCTTCATCGTTACTAAAACCACCACGTCGACCGCCACGGAAGGAACCACGAGGACCACCATAACCAACATGCCTTTCGGTAGATTTCCCAGCATCTCCATCTTCAAGCTGCTTGTATCCTCCAGAAAATCCATTGCCAAATGAGTTGTCATTGTTGGCTGAATCTCTATTAAATCCTCTTCCACCTCTGTGTCCACGTCCAGACCCACGTCCACCCCCAAATCCACCTCCACGACCACCTTCATTTTTAGTTTCCCTTGATTCCTTCACTACGCAATAAGAATAGGGATCGAGGATACGCATCAAAATACAAAAAAAAAAATTATACATCGGCCATTAAAAACATTTTATTATCGACAAATCAACAAAAGATTAAGGAACTGGGTTAATACAACTTGCACAAATGGCCAAACCCTCACGAATAGGGGTGTCCAAAAACCGGACCGGACCAAATCGTAAAATCAGATCGAACCGAATGGTTTTACAAATCAAACGGTCCGGTCCAGTTTGTATTTATTAAGACCGTTTTTCAAACGGTCCGGTCCGGTTTATACCGGACGAACCGGACCGAACGGTTTTATAAATCAAACGGTCCGGTCCGGTTTATAATAATTAAAACCGTTTCAAACGGTCCGGTCCGGTCCCATATTTTTTTCCAAAATTAGACCGGACCGGACCGTTGGACACCCCTACTCACGAATAAAATACCAGAATATCAAAAGGCTTAACACATGAACTGCATCATCCAGAACGAAATCAACTATATCAATGGCTTGTCAGAAATCCATTAAAAATAGGCTCCTTTTCATATACAACTTAGTTTTTATAATGGTTTAATTTCTAATATATTGAACACTTGTTAGGTACTATTGACTACATTTATAACATAAACATGAAATAACCCAACAAAAAATTATAAAACATGGCGTTACAGAGTATTTGAGCAGACGATAACTTCAGCAGCAAAAAAAAACAAGCATTATACATCATCAAAAAATTTAACTTTTCATAACATTTTCGAGCATCCTGCCAGCTATTATCATAAATCAATCTTCTAACCAATATCTAAAGAACAGACACCGAATAAACGAGAACCGTTGCTCACCAGCTTGAGAAGGAGGAAGAGGCTTAGAAGGAAGATTGGCAGGCTTAGGGGGCTGAGCAATCGGAGCCTGAGGCTTCTTTGGTTGAACAGCAGCAGCAAGCTTTTGCTGAGCAGCGATGAGCTGGGTTGGATCCTCGGTATCATCGTCACCCAAAAGATCAAAAGGATTGGTGGTTGCCATTTCTTAGCTTCGTAAAATCCGATTCAATAAACCCCCTAAGAAATTCACCGACGACCTGGAAGTAGCAACTGGAGAACCCTATTGAATATTCGATTCCATGAACAAAGATTACAGTACTGACACAAAAATAATGATACAAGCGCACAAGTTTGAGAGAGAGAAATTTGCGGATGTGGAAAACCCTAGCCAATGCGGCAGAAAGTATGGGTAAGAGCCAAATGGAATCTAATCCTAAAAACCCTTGTGTGGAATAGTTTACGGGTGTTCAAAAATTATTCCAATTAAATCAACACATTTCGAATTAATTCAATCTAATTTTATTTTTTTAATTTTCAAAAATTATTAAATTAGATTAGTTTTAAAATTTATAGAATCATTTAAGTCTATTGAGTTTTTAAATTTTAAAAATTAATTAAAGTCAAATTAAAATATATATATTATTTTTAATTTTTTTATTTATAAATTATTAATATTTTTTAATTTAAATTTTACTATATAATCAATCATGTACTATTATGATTAAAAAATTTTAATTTAATTATCTACTATATATAAATAAAAATATTTAAATTAATATACATACATACAATAATATTTAATTTAAATATTAAAAATTATCATATTATATTATAATATATATAATTTGTTGAATTAAATTTACTTTTAAAAATAAAAAATTTAAAAATTAATATAATTAATTCAAATTAACACAATTTTTTTTATTTAGATAATTTTATATCTTTAATTAATTTAATTTAATTTTTATTTTTAAAAATTGATTAAATTTTTAGTTATGAACGAATTCATTTGAGTTATGTTTGTTAAGTAGTAATAAAAATTTAAATTCTATAATTTTTTACGATAGTATATTTAATTTTAAAATCAAATCATATGTAAAATTAATACAATTGTGTATAATTTTAATATAACTAAGTAGTGTTTGTCTAAGCGATATTGAACACATGACTTAATCTATTTAATTTTTAAATTATAAAACTATGTGTGTTAATTTTTTATCTTAAATTAAAAATAATATTTTTATTTAAAACATAATAAAAATATAAAAATATAAAAATAAATTAAATATTTATTTTAAATATAAATTATTTTATTAAAATATTTATAATTAATTTTACTCAATTATATTATCCAATTTATTATTATACTTTATATAAATAAAATATAATTATACATACCTTTCTAATTTACCCAATAATTTCTTTTTGTGTTTTGTCCCATCTATTTCTTTTGACGATGGTGGGGATAAATGTTGAGTTCTATAAATATAACTTAATGACTTCTAAATAGGGATGAGCACGGATATGGTGTGAGGACGATTTTTAACATAATTGTTACCAAGTTAAATTATAAAATTTGTCTTCGAAATCGTCCAAAAATTGTTACAATTTGGGGACGATTTTTTAACCGCAGGTAACGATTCAAAGCAGTTATTAAAAAATATTAAAAAAATGAATTTTCAAAACTTTTTTTAAAATATCAAAAACTATAACTTAATTTAAAAACTAAAAATAACCTATAATATTACCAAAAAGGGGTTGAAAAAGCATATCATGTTGTTAGGCCTGTTGTTTTATAAATAAGGCACAAATTCTTGTGCATCAAACATTGAGAATAGAGTAACCATAGTTGAAATTATTCTTGAAATTATTCCTATGATCTATTCAAAAGTGTTTTTGTAAGCTATATCTTTATTCATTTCATTTTTTCAGTATGTCTTTTAAATAGATTCCACGATCCCAATAATAAAATAGTGCAAATATTTTACAGCGTAACAAACTTTTGTCTACATCTACATCCAAAAGACTTATGCATAATCATAAATAAATAGGAGAATAATGTCACTTTTTGAAACAAATTTCCATATATCACCCAAAGTTCCATTCTCTTCATTAAAGTCAACAAAATGAGCCTAGCAAAAGAGCAAGAGCCCTTAGACCAATTAGAAAACATAAGTAACCATAAAGGTATAAATATATAACTAGAAGCCTGGAAAAATAACCTATTTAATAACCAAAGCTTCAATTATATTTAATATACTAACAATATAGAACATGTAACTTATAACAAGACTTTTGCACATTTGGGGAATTGAGAAATAGAAAATCTTGAAATTTCATTTAAAATTTGAAAATTTTACAAACCCTAAGCATAAACACATTTAAACATGTTATTGGTATATGCCTATGGAATAAGCTTTGAATAAGTGAAGGTTTTATAGTCACAATGTCACTAGGTACTTGCTAGAGTTACAAGTCCCATTGCTTTCGTCACTACTTCTTGTATTATGGTACTTCGTCTTGACATATCAAATAAGATAGCTTACTCGTTAATACTGAAATTAGGTCTTTTAAGTAATTGGTTATCAAAGAAATTCATGAATAGTTATTTCCATCTCGACTAAAACCCTGATATGAGTTTGTTCGAGAGTTCTAAATGCTTTTTTCAACTTGGTATTTTAGTCTTTATGCTATTGCTAACTAGACTTATAAAAATCCAAAAAATAGCTTATCTTGTAGTATTATCTATTTATGCAACTACCGCTAACCCCTTCCTTACCAGCATTTCCAGAAGGCTACATCCCTCCTTCCATCACTGACACATAAGAAGGCATTGAAACCCAGCAAGGGGATGAGCCACAGCAAATCTCAAGTGAGATCCCATCGATATCGATCGTTTAAAGTGATTTTTCGTTCTGAATGTTACCGATAACCAAATCTATGGTAGAATTTTGGACTCCCTCACGAGCTCGTCAAGTTTGATGCACTTTGATCTTCAAAACAACAAGATCTTCGATGGCCTTCCCCGAAGTTTCGACTCTAAACTCTGAACCTGGACTCGAACAATATAACTGATTATATTTCAACGAATTTGGTTAACTCAACTGAGAAATAGAGAGAAAGAAAGAGAGAGAGTGATAAAATTAACATGAGAAGTGAGAAACCCCAACCGATTACACCAAATTGCTTGATACTTTTGAAAGAATCGGGTAGAACGACAGATGAGCGGAGACGAGAACGGCAAATTCCTGAATCTAATTTCAAGAGTTTTATTATATACTTGCAGCAATAAAGCCCTAATTAATCAAATAATATATAATTTAATTTAATAAATATATAAATTAATTAATTAAATATAATTAATTTTGGGTACGGGCGAATACAGTTATCAATATAACTGTAACCGAATCGTACCCGTTATTTCATGTTCAATTTTTACCCAAAATTAAAAACCGTCCCTAAATTTTATCGATTAAAACCCGATCCACTGGTGTGGTTAACCGAGGATAACCGAACTTGCAATTTTTTTGCCCATTTCTACTTTTGAAAACGTAAAATGTATCCATTAAAACACGACCAATTTTGCATTAAAATTTACATTTAATGTTAATATTATATTAAAAAATTAATAAATTGAATGATTTATGATAACATTCATTTCTACCCTTTTTAAATCACATCAATATCTTACATAAATCTATCTATTTAAGAGTAAAATTGTACATATTTAACATTTTTCATGAGTATAAATATATTTATATATATATTTATTTATTTGTATTATGCAATGTAGTTAAAAAAAATTAAAATAAATATTTTTTAAATTTTTATTTAATCACATCATATATCAAAACTAAGGTAAGTGTAAATTAATTTAATTATCGTGGTTAAAAAAATATTAACTATTATCTCATTAAAAACTATCCAATAAAATTAATAGAATCATGAATCAATAAATAATACTTATAATTGAACTAAGAAATTAAGGACATAAAATGAGATTTTTCATATCTATAACATGATATATATTATATCAATTCTTTCCAAAACTAATTTCATATGCTATATGTAATTATTTATATATTTTATCTTAAACTTATATAATATTTTACTAATTAATGTTACAATTATTTTAATATTATTTGATGCTTTAATGAATGTAGGTATTCATTAGAGAATATCGAAGTTATAAGGATCGTTTAAGAATGACTTAGATCTGACGAGTTTGATAAAGCGTACAACCCAATCAATAAATCATTTTCATTATTGTTCTACAAGATCATAAAAATCAAGACTTGTGAGGTTTTAAGATTCCAATATGACCTTGATCCTCACCTTTTGTGAGCGATTCAAAAAAATCCACTTGAAAATCTATAACGATATATATATAACAACCTTCATTTATTTATATATAACAATTTAATGATATAACACTTATATCGACCTATTTTATGCTTAATTAGTTCATATATAACGTTTATCAAATCATTTAATCGTATTAGAGCACATAACCTACCACATATATTAGATGACATATATATACTTTTTTAATAAGTAAAATATATAATATAATTCAGTTATCTATATTTATACTTTTTATTATAAATCACTTATTGATTGAATTTTTTTCCGAACAAATACACATTAATTCAATACCAAGACCTTGTTTAATTTATATAATATTCAATTACAAACTTAATATTTATAGAGCACTGTTTAGATATAATAACCATATCATAACTCCTTGTTAAATTCGATTAACTACTTCACCAAGCAACACTAACGTCACTATTTTCTTTTATAAAAATACGAGATTTTAATAACTTTTTAAACAATAAAAATATATTTTATGAATAATTTTTTTAAAAATAATAATAAAATAAATTTAATTAGATAAAATTATTATTTTATTTTAATAATTTAAAATTAAATATAAAAATTATAATATTTTTTAATTTTTTGGTAAACTACTTTTATAAATTTATTTTTTATTAAATTTTTCTTTATTTTTTGGGCAATTTTTTTATTACATTTTTTACGTAAATTATATTTAAATTAAATTTTTTAACTTTACAATATAAAAAATATGTATTACAGTGATTAAAAAATTACAAGATATTAATATTGAAATGACATATCTTTGAGAACGAATATCAAAAGTTGAACTATGCACTTCTTTTGTATTTCTTGGAGTTAGGCGATAATTGCACCATCTTATTCATGAATGATTGACCGTTGAAAACTTATTGTATAGTTATAACATTATTGAAATTGTAATTTTTTAACTTATTTAAAATATGTTTTATACTATAAAGTTTACCGATTTAAACATAAAACCCATAAAATGTCCCAAAAAATATATAAAAATAATTGACAAAAAATTATCATATTGTTTAAATTCAATTATAAATTATTAAAATAAAATGATATTTTTGTCTTATTAGATTCACTTTATTATTATTTAAAAATTATTTTTATTAAAAAAATAATATTTTAATATTAAAAAATAACTAAAATGTTAAAATATTGTAAAAACAAATTAATAGAAGTGTCCCAGGCAAACTGACTTCCACAACCCAGTATAAAATTGGCTTCTAATTTAGTAAAAGCTTGGATGAATTATACCACCTCATTTCAAATTATTATAAATTTAGATACATAATATTTTTAATTTTTAAATATGGATGATAATTTAGTTACACAATTCAATATGTTAAGATATAAATTATTTTTAAATTAAAATTATCTACTAAGTTTTTTATACTAGTAAAGACATTGATTTTTTTTATCATTATAATTAAATAAATTGTATAAAAATAATTTAATTTTTTAATAATATTAAAAAATATTAGCAATAACATACACAACCTGCTTTAATTACCACCCCAAAAAGCCATCCAAATGGGACTTAATTTTTCAAAAAATGGCGCCATTTATAGGAGCCGCGAAATACCGAAAACTAAAATTAAATAACAAAAAATGGAAGCGCCTACTCCGATTCCTATAGTATAGCAGTGACAAAACTAAACTTAATGTGTTTGGAATACATTCTGTTTGGTTTTGTTTCAAAGAGTTCTTCCGCAACGAAATTCTCAGGTAACTCTTCCTGTTCCACCTCTTTTCTGCATGTAATTAGTATCGCTCCCGAGAAAATACGTGACAATTGAGTGCATATTCTGTCCATTTAATGCCAATGGATATTTTTCCTTGTTCAAAGTTTATGACCTAAATTTCTTAGACCCACAATTTTATGCCAGCCATAGACAGCACTGTGAAATTGGAAGCTGGGTTTTAGCTTTTGCAGATAATGAGTAGTTCGGATTTGCTTTCTCTACCATCTGGTACGTCTTTTTCCCTCAAAAACTTCCATGTTTTCTCACCAGCCATAATATAATTTCAGTATTTTGTTTTTGTGTTATTTTAGAGCCTCCTGAGATCAGGAATTGGTTCTCAAGTTATGAGTACGAGTCACCTGCACTGGATTCCAATGAAAATACTGGAGATTTAGTTCCCGATGAAAGTGGCAAGGACAAGATTTTCATTAATGAGAACGAAAGAGAAAATGAAAATGTTGGTGAGTTTCAGGAAATAAGAAAGCAATTGATAGGGTTTGATGATGAGAAGGTGAGCTCAGATGCAGCTTTTAAAGGTGATAAGAGTGAGAACCAATCTTCGAGCAAGGTGTTAGCACTTTCTTTCATTCTTCACCCTCTTTACCTCTTAAAGCATTCATTTTTGTAACTGAATTTAATGGAGATAAACTCTTTCTTGTGTTAACATTTTAAATTTTTCCCTTTTTTGGTCATAGGATGCGGATTTTTCGTGCTCGTCCCTGCTTATTTCTGGTTTGTGTCACTTTTGATTATTACTATTTCTATCTTGTTTCTAGTTGTTGATTTGGATTGACCATTTTGTTCTCCTCATCTTTTAGAACCTATTGACATCAAAAACTGGTTCTCGAGCTATGTCTATGAATCCCCTTTCTTGGAGACTAGTGATAGTTTGAGGGATTCTGGTGAGGAAAGGAATACATTTGAGAAAGATGGTTTTGTTGCCGAAACCAGCCGCGGAGGAAAAGCACATGATTTTGGTGAATATGGGAAAGGTAGTAATGACAAAGAAGTTGTAGCAAACATTGTTATCTCAAAAGGGCCTGTGAACTGTAACGGTTCCCAGGTAAATAATCAGCAGGAAATACTTTCTTGTGTAATGAACTTTTTTCTGTTGCCCTATTTCCTCCTTTTTTAATTGATTAATGTGTTATTCCAAATAATTTATTTTGTGGTATAATGAAATTAATTCCCGATCAATTGTATCTATTGTACAATGCTAATATAGTTTGGATCTAAAAAGATGCAGGTGGCTGATTGTACAACAAACCCCAAAACAACTTCCAGTTAAACTTACTATTATTAATTTTTTTTTTAGTGTTGTTTACACATTTCTCCTTTTATAGGGTGAAAACATGATTGCAGAGGAGAACATAACAGTGTCTGATAAGAGTAAAATGTGTTTTGAAGGTAGGCTTGGTGAAAGCTCAGACTGTGAAACACTGCTAAATCACAGTATCATTAGTCCAGATACTGATGTTGAAAAATTGTGTTCAGATGATATTAAATGCACACCTAGTTTTAGTCTTGAAAATGGTTGTACTCTGTCAAGTATCAAACGGGGTTCATGTAGCCCGGATGGAAACTCTTCAG
Organism: Hippophae tibetana; assembly: GCA_037013495.1. Taxonomy (NCBI): domain Eukaryota; kingdom Viridiplantae; phylum Streptophyta; class Magnoliopsida; order Rosales; family Elaeagnaceae; genus Hippophae; species Hippophae tibetana. The sequence goes on along the minus strand of CM072804.1, from coordinate 5,286,159 downwards.
AAAAGTTGAAGAAAAGGCTTGAACTTTTACAAGAGGTTCTTGAAATAAAAAGACTGGAGCCATCTGGTTATTTATTACCCGAGAGCAGCTCGAAGTCAATGGTGGTTAGAGGAGACTTATTGAAAAAATCGATTCACGGATGTAATAGCAACGAAGATGACAGGAAAGAAAAATTAAGTAATGGTTTCGTTGCAACAAAGAAGTACAGATATTCAAGAGCAAATGACGAAAATTCTCTACAAATACCAAAGCAGAGTAAAGAAAAAATAGTTTCATTAGCAGGTGGAATGGATTCTGATGTGAAAAGACTGCCTTTAAAAGAAAAAACAAATTTTCATCTGTCTTCTGTAATTGGGATCACTGGAAAGTGGAAGTGTCCTCAGAAAAGCAAACCAAATCTTGGACCTCCTCTGAAGCAGCTTCGACTTGAGAGATGGGTTCGGAAGATTTGAAGGAAGATTTGTAGCTTCAGAATGGTTTCCATTGATAGTCTGCCATTTAAATGTTGAGTAGGCTACAATAAAGTCTATGTTGCTGGACCCTCTACTATGTGCTTATATATGAATGGATTCATTTTTCTCTTTGAGGACAGAAAAGGTTTGTAACTTTGTTCTACATTACTTCATAGTTAAGATTGTTGATTTGTATGGTTATCACATGTTGTTAGCTATTGCATGTTCTAATCAAAACTAATATTGTTCTGCTTGTGAAAGGTTACATGCAATGTTTTTTTTTTCATTTACCAAAAACGATAAGTTCAATAATTAACACTTGTTTATTGTTTCCTTTCAATCGTTTCTTCTCTTTGTGATGTGTCATATTCTTAAATTGTCGTGCATCCCTTCAGTGAGACCACCAAGTCCAATTGCAGTGAAAAAGTTGACGGCAAACAGTATGTTTTTAGGATTGTCATTTGGAAATATAGATCCATATGCAACGTTGTGAATAAATTCATTGATAATTCATGGAAGATAAACTTGGTAAAAATGCGAGACGACAAAGTAGCGTCCTCCTTAGTCAACTGGATATAAATCAAGACATGCCAAGGCAGAGCAAGATCTCCAAGTAACTGTGGATAAAATATGGCCCACCTTAATTGATTTCTAGCCGGTGAATCATTGCGTAGTCTTGAACATAACATTTTTCAAATTTTTTCTGGTAGACATTTTTGATCAGGCAAAATATTTAAGGTATGTTTTTTCTTCATTAAGTGGAGCTAAATGGAGCATAAATGACTGGGTGGTAGAGTCGTGTAAATACCTATTTTTTTCATATTTTTGACATTAGTTTTATAGAACAATATACTACTTCTAAAACATGGAAGAATTGAAATATTAAATAAAAAAATTATGTATGTATGGTATAAACTGTTTAAACAAGAATTTTTGAACAACAAACAACTAGAGCTATTACTTATTATATATATATATATATATATATAAATCATTAATGAAAGATATAAATTCATTGGAAAATAAAAAATATGCATGTTAGATGAAATTGTTGTTGCTATTTGCTACAATAACCAATTATTGGTTTAACTGAATAATTAAATAAAATAAATAGACATTTTTTCTCGTCTTAGATTGACGGATCTTCTCGATTGAAAGATCCCTTATATGGATAATACATATTTTAATTGACTAATAAATTCAAATTGTTTTGTTATGAAGCAAAGATATCGACAGAGTAGTTCGTTCTATTTAGATATTCACGACCAAGAATTATCGGATTGGATTCTCTTTCGGATATGCCCTGAAAGAAGAAGGAAGGTTGGAATGCCAACATGCGTCTATTATTGAATTCACTCGACCTGATAGTACCCATTTTGGAAACATCTAGCGCCGAAGTCACTGAATAGGTAAATCACCAATTCCTAAAATGGACTATGTAATGTATTTTATATGTTGGGCTACGGGTGGGCATTTTACCAGAGGTTTCTATCGTATTAATTTACTCTTTTGTGATTCTTGTTGAAGCATATACTTAGGGAGTGAGTGTAAGGTGGACGATTTCAAAACGGATTCCCCATTCATTAGATAGAGAAGATCACCAAGATTTTGTGATCTGCTGTCGAACTTACTCCAATTCAATGAGCATTCTCAATATTCAATATTATGCCTTGAAGGGAACTCGAACTTCAACGTTCTTTAGCACAAGATTTTGAGTCTCACGTGTCTACCATTTCACCACTAAGGCATCTTGAAAGTGAATCGTATTCCATGAATAGGATATCTATTTAGTGTGATGTATGAAATCTATGATAAGGATGGATTATAAGTAGGGGTGTCCACCGGTCCCGACCTGTTTGGTCTGGTTCGGTCTGATTTGGTTCGGTTTTTTGACACATTTAATGAGAAATAATGTGAAGATTTTAATATATTGTTAAACCGGTCCGGTTCGGTTCGATTGATTTAAAAATTAATACAAATCGAACCAGATTATTTGAAAAACAATTTTAACTAATACAAATCGGAGCAGACCGTTTGATTTGTAAAACCATTCGACCCGGCCTGATTCAGTCATGTTTTATGGTTTAGTCCGGTCTGGACCGGTTTATGGACACCCCTAATTGTAAGAGTATTTCTATTGATCGATCATATAGGCTTGAATTGGACATCCAATTGCTTTGATTTGAATTATCCGGGGGATGCCTTATTTAGATAGATTATTTATCTATCTATTATATCAAAAGGATGGACAATCAAATCTATTTCTTAATTCAATAGAAGCCCAAAAAGGTGAATAGGGCCCCAAATAACGAGAGATATGTAAAAAGTAGGTCCAATTACTATTCCTAATCCTACATGGAATGTAACGATGCATGGATCCATATGTAAACATAGCATCTATTTAGATACGCTCGAATGACCACTTCTCATAATTCGAATGTATATAACCTTATTCCTGTCTGGTTCGGTATGAAATGAACTTATAATCATGTAATCGATTCGATCATCAGATTATAGATATAAGTTCATAACCCTAGCCCATTCCCATTTTGAGCGGAACAAATCTACGAATTCTTTGATTACAGTTAGTAAGAGAGATCTTGAACTAAGAAATAGATTCTAGAAGCTAAAAAAAGGTCTCTTGAGCAATTTCAATAATTAGGTTCATTGATATTCCTAGTATAGTAAATGCTATCACATGTACAATCATACTCAATTCGATGGAATTGTTTGATCTTAAAGGGGATCTTTTATAATTTTGTATGTAATGAGTTATTTCTTGGTTTTTTCTTCATTACAACACAGAACAATCATATGTCATAGTTCAATATCTTATTACTTCAATGAAATATAAGTGTCTGTAATTTATTAAAAATACAATTAATTCTAAAATTTTAAAATAAGAGCACAAAATTAAAAGTTTCATCTTATTTTTAAAACCCAAACTACTTTTCATTGATAAATTTACCAATAGATTTACAATTGAATATATTGAAAATATATTTATAATTCTAATACCATAAATGATAATACAAGTATAAATATAAGAAAATAAGAATTTGTTGTTTAGGAAAAATGCTTTTAAGAAAGATATATTACTTACATACAACTAATATATCACTAATGATGATTTATTAACACTCTCTCTCAAGTTGGCGCATAGATATCGATCATGTTCAACTTGTTTAGTGAGTCGTATAATGCATTCTTGAAAACTTCTTTGGTAAACATATCTATAAGTTGCTCTTCAGTGGGAACAAAAGCAAAGCTAATAAGTTTGACATTTAACTTCTCTTTTATAAAGTGACGATCAATCTCTATGTGCTTAGTGCGATCATGTTGTACTGGATTTTGTGATGTATCAATGGTTGTTCAATAATCGCAATACAATTGCATAGTATTTTTGAGTTCGAAACCCAAATCAAATAAGAAAGTTCTTATCCATAGTAATTCATAAACCCCATGAGTCATACCTCTATACTCAGCCTCAACACTAGATCGCGCCACCACTTTCTACTTCTTACTTTTCTATGTAACCAAATTATCTCCCACAAAGGTGAAATAACCCGATGTTGACTTTCTATGTGTAATAATTTCTGCCCAATCTGTATCTGTGAAGCCACAGACTTCAAGAGGATTGTTGTGTTTAGAGAACATTACTCCTCTTCCTAGAGCCGATTTCAAATACCTTAAAATTCTCAAAACTGTATTCATGTGGTTCTCACTTGGATTATGCATGAACTGGTTCACCACACTTACTACATATGCAACATCTGGTCTAGTATGAGCCAAGTAAATCAAACGCCTACCCAATCTCTTATAACGAGCTCGATCAGTTGGTATCTGATCTGGATACTCTACTAAACAATGGTTTTGCTCAATAGGAGTGACAATAGGTTTGCAATCCAACACACCTATCTCTGTTAGCAGATCAATAATGTACTTCCTTTGACACAAATATATTCCTTCTCTTTCCCTGGCTACCTCAATTCCTAAGAAGTACTTTAGTTCACTTAAGTCCTTCATCTCAAATTCAGAGGCTAGTTGTCTTTGTAATTTATCCATCTCAATAGTATCATCACTAGTGATTACCATATCATCAATATAAATGATTAGGACTGTTACCTTCCCTCGTTGATGTTTTAGAAATAGACTGTGGTCTGAATTACTCTGTCTGTAACCAACCTTCTGCATGAAATGTGAAAACCTTCCAAACCAGGCTCGAGGGGATTGCTTGAGACCATATAAAGACTTCCTCAATTTGCATACAAAATTACCAGGAGAATCAATTACATACCCAGGTGGAAGACTCATGTACACCTCCTCGGCTAATTCTTCATGAAGAAACACATTCTTGACATCAAACTGTCGAAATGGCCAGTTTAGGTTAGCGACAAGTTAGAGCAGAACCCGAATAGTGTTCATTTTGGCAACAAGAGAAAAAGTCTCATTGTAGTCTACACCATACATTTGAGTAAACCCTTTTGCTACAAGATGAGCTTTATACCGATTTACAAATCCATCACCATTATGTTTTACAATAAACATCCATCGACAACCAACTGCTTTTTTTCCTTGTGGTGGTGGCACAAGTTGCCAAGTATCGTTCTTCTGTAACGCCTCCATCTCTTTAGCCATTGCCTTTCTCCATATTGGATCTCCCAACACATCTTGCACTTTTTTAGGTACTGCTACACCAGATATTTGATTCAAAAATGATTTATATGACTTAGATAATCTTTTAGTGGACACGTAATTGGCTACTAGGTATTTTGATTTTGCATGAATATTTGGTTCATACTTTTTTGCTGGTTGACCTCAAGTAGATCTATTTGGTAACACATATTGTCCAAAATTAGTATCAGTGGGTGTACATACTTCAGATGAATGACCTTCAGTACAAGGGAGTTGTTGATCAGAGGTAGGAGTAATGCTTGAGGAAACAATTGTCTTTAACTTCATTTGCTGTAAGCGAATTTGGTGCTTGAATACTTGGAGCATCTGCTTTTTCGATGATTGGATTCAATGGATTAGGAATCTCATCTGGTCTGATTGAAACATTAGTTGGTGATTCTTCTAATTCCTCCCCTTTACCATGATACAATTCTTCGAAATATGTATTCTCCTCCCGACGAGCAGTATCAGGTGAGGAAAAATAACTCATGTCCTAAAAGAAGGTAACATCTATAGTGACATAATACTTTATGGTCGATGGATGGAAGCACTTGTACCTTTTTTGATAACCTCTATAACCAACAAACACATACTTAATTGCTCGGGCATATAATTTAGACCTTTGATTTTTAGGAACATACACAAAAGCAACACAACCAAATACACGGACATGAAGATTATGGAAGGAGGACAAAGGGACGTAAGATGCAAGAATCTGAAATAGAATTTTTTCGTTAAGAACACTAGACGAGAGACGATTGATGAGATGGGCAGAAGCTTATACAACATCACCCCAAAGATATTTTGGCATATGAGCACTAAATAGTAGTGCACGAGCCATATCAAATAAATGACGATTTTTTTCTTTCAGACACTCTATTTTGTTCTGGTGTTTGTGGGCAAGTAGTTTGGTGAATAATCTCATATGTTTTGAAAAAGTCTTGAAAGACATGATTAACATATTCTCCCCCATTGTCAGAACGGAGGATCCGAATGATGCGATTGTATTGTGTTTGAACGAGGGTATGAAAAGTTTGAAAAATTGAAAAAACTTCATCTTTTGTTCTAAGAAGAGAAATCCACGATAACCTTGTACAGTCATCGATAAACGAAACAAAATATCTCATACCCGATATAGTGGGCTCTTTAGATGGTCCCCAAACATAAGAATGAATTAATTAAAAAGGAATAATACTTTTATTGGAAATACTAGGAGAATAAGTAATACAATGGCTCTTAGAAAGTCTCACAATGTAAAACAGTCTCACTAACACCAATAAATAAGGTAGGTATGGATTTTTTCATCAGACTAAAAGACGGATGCCTTAAGCGGCGATGCCACAACCAAATTTCACTTAGCTTATCAGAACTAAAAGTCAATGCAGTGCGTGTCCGTGCTTCTGGTTTCTCCCTTACGTAGTTTTGATCCAAACGAAACAATTTGCCCCTTAGATACCCTCGACCAATTATTTCCCTGGTAAGAAGATCCTAAAAAATCACATACATAAGATAAAATGTTATATAACATTTAGACTCAATATTCAACTGTGAGACAAATATTAAGTGATGAGATAAATCAGGTACATATAAAACATTATAAAACTGTAAAAATAATGATATGAACTGACCCCTTTCCTAAGATAGGAAAGTCATCATCGTTAGCGTTGCATACAATACCATAAATGATACCAAATTGAATATACTAAAAATATATTTACAATTCTAATATCATGAATAATAATACAAGTATAAATACAAGAAAATAAAAATATGCTTTTTAAGAAAAATGCTTTTAAGAAAGATATATTAGTTGCATACAACTAATATACCACTAATGATGATTTATTAACATTTACCAAATTTGTTCATGTCTCATCTTCAATTATCATCTTCTACCCTATTTCTTCTTTATCATAAATCTCACCATCAACCTTTCTCTCATGTTAATGTATATCTAGTAATATATTAATGTATATATATCTGTTAATGTATATCTAATAAACTAGATATGTCTAAAGTAACTAAATATAGATATGGCTAAAGTAAATAGATATACATTAACAGTCCCTCTCAAACTCAAGGTGGATGTGAGACCAGCTTGAGGTTGTCAACCAAATTATGAATGCTTCCTTTGGGAAGTACCTTAATGAAGATATCTGTAAGTTGATCGTTGGAGGAAACGGGGAAAAGCTTGAGAGCACCATGGACAAGATGAGAGCAAATAAAGTGACAATCAATCTCGATGTATTTAGTCTATTCATGGAAGACATCGTTGTGAGAAATATGAATGACACTTTGATTATCACAATAAATGAGAGTAGTAGAGGATGTGGACACACCCAAATCCTTAAGAGGCCATTGTAGCCAAAAGAGCTCAGATGTGGTATCAGCAATAGCACGATATTTTGCTTCAGTACTGAAGTGGGCCACGAAGGTTTGTTTCTTACTTCGCCAAGAAATCAAAGAAGAACCAAGGAGAAAACAATAACATGTAGTGGACCTACGATCAGTGGGATATCCTACCCAATTAACATGAGAGAATGCACGAAGTACTAGAGGAGACTGAGCTGAGTAGAAAAGGCCATGGAAGATAGTGCCTTTCAAGTATCGTAGAATACGTAGAATAACAGCATAATGAGTTAATTGTGGAGTAGACAGATACTGGCTCACGTGATGAACAACATAAGAAATGTTTGGATGAGCAACTGTAAGATAAACCAGGCTACCAACCAATCGTTTGTAAAGAGAGGGATTAGACAATGGTTACCCCTCCGATGGTGTGAGATGCACATTAAGTTTAATTAGAGTGTCAACAGTCTTGCTGTCAGTGAGTCCAGCTTGAGATAAGAGGTCAGATGCATACTTAGCTTGAGTAATATAAAGACCATTTGTGGAACGAGTGATCTCAAGACCCAAGAAGTAGCTGAGATGTCCAAGGTCTTTCATCTCAAACTGTTGACTAAGAAAATCCTTGAGTTTTTGAATGCCACTGAGGTCATCACCAGTTATGATCATATCATCCACATATAGGAGAAGCAAAATGGTGCCTTTATCATTACGATGAAGAAATAAGGTAGAATTATAAGGACTGGCAGTGTAACCCAAGCGAAGGATGGTGGAGCTGAACTTGGCAAACCATGCTCATGGAGCTTGTTTAAGGCCATAAAGTGCTCGTCGAAGGCGACAAACCTTATTTGTTTCAACAGAAAGACCAGGAGGAGGTTGCATATAGACTTCTTCATGCAGATCTTCATTAAGGAATGCATTTTTAACATCCATTTGAAAAAGGTCCCATTTACTAGCAGTGATAACAACTAAGAGGGTACGAACAAAGGAAATACGGGCAATTGGAGCAAAAGTCTCTTCATAATCAATCCCATACTCTTGTGTAAAACCTTTCACTACAAGACGAGCCTTGTAGCGATCGATGGACCCATCAGAGCGAGTCTTGATCTTATAGATCCACTTACTACCAACCACAGACTGACCAGGAGGGAGAGTAACCAGATCCTAAGTATGATTTTTGGTTAATGCATTAATTTCTTCTTTTATTGCAATATTCCAAAAAAGGTTTGTAGATGCCTCACGATAGGTATGAGGCTCATGAAGTGTAGCAGGGGCAGTGTAACAATGATAGTTAAATAAATGTGTAGGAATGGATCTTACCCGGGTTGAGTGGTGAGGTAGAATGTCTTGTGGAAGATCTTCAGGCGGAGCAGGAGTAGGGGACCTATGTTCAAGGTGAGGTAGCTCGTTATCAACCTGTTCTTCTACAACCTGTCTAAGATTATCATAAAAAATATCTGAAGATTGAATAGTAAAGTCCAAAGGTGGATTAAGAGTATCTGTAGAAAGAAAATGAGACTCATTTGGAAATATTTCTAAAACATTTGAATTAGTTAGGGAAGAACGAAAGTGAGAAATTTCAACAAATAAGCGATGTTCCTAAAATACAATATTTTGGGAAACATGAAGATGATGTGAGACAGGATCATAACATCAATACCCTTTTTGAGTTTCACCATAACCAAGAAAACAACAAAGTCTAGATCGAGGCTCAAGTTTGTTGTGTTCATGAGGCTGAAGAAGAACGAAACAGACATATCCGAATGAGCGAAGGTAATGATAGTCAGGAGATGACTCAAAAAGAAGCTCATACAGAGTCTGATTATGAATGACAACGCTTGGAATGCGATTAATGGCATGAACAACATGAAGAGAATCTTCACCCCAAAATGGGGCATGAACTTTGGCAGAAAAAAGAAGAGCACAAACAGTGTCAAGAATATGACGAAGTTTTCTTTCGAATCGACCATTTTTTTGAGAGGTTCTTGGGCAAGTTAGATGATGTACAATGTCATATGGGTGTAACAGAGCTTGAAAAACATTTTGAGTATATTCAAGAGCATTATCAGATCGAAAAGTTTTGATATGTTTGGAGAATTGTGTTTCAACCATTTTTGAAAAGTTACTATATATTGGTAAGATTTCAGAACGAGATTTCATTGAAAAGATCCAACTATAACGAGAATAATCATCAATAAAAAAAACAAAATATCAAGATCTACCAATAGTAGTGAAAAGAGAAGGTCCCCAAACATCAGAATGAATTAACTCAAAAATACTATTAGAGATAGATTTACTATTATTGTTGTAGAAGAACAGGTTGATAACGAGCTATCCCACCTTGAACATAGGTCTTCTGCTCCGCCTGAAGATCATCCATAAGACATTCTACCTTGCCACTCAACCTGGGTAAGATCCATTCCTACACATTTACTTGACTATCATTGTTACACTGTCCTTGCTACACTTCATGAGCCTCACACCTATCGTGAGACATCTACTAACCCATTTTGGAAGATTGCAATGAAAGAAGAAATTGATGTATTAACCAAATATCATACTTGGGATTTGGTTACTCTCCCTCCTGGTCAGTCTGTGGATGGTAGTAAGTGGATCTATAAGATCAAGACTCGATCTGATGGGTCCATCGATCGCTACAAGGCTCGTCTTGCAGTGAAAGTTTTTACACAAGAGTATGAGATTGATTATGAAGAGACTTTTGCTCCAATTGCCCGTATTTCCTTTGTTCGTACCCTCTTAGTTGTTGTCACTGCTAGTAAATGGGACCTTTTTTCAAATGGATGTTAAAAATGCATTCCTTAATGGGGATCTGCATGAAGAAGTCTATATGCAACCTCCTCCTGGTCTTTCTGTTGAAACAAATAAGGTTTGTTGCCTTTGACGAGCACTTTATGGCCTTAAACAAGCTCCACGCGCATGGTTTGCAAAGTTCAGCTTCACCATCCTTCGCTTGGGTTACATTGCCAATCCTTATGATTCTACCTTATTTCTTTGTCGTAATGATAAAGGCACCATTTTGCTTCTCCTATATGTGGATGATATGATTATAACTGGTGATGACCTCAGTGGCATTCAAGAACTCAAGGATTTTCTTAGTCAGTAGTTTGAGATGAAAAACCTTGGACATCTCAGCTACTTCTTGGGTCTTGAGATCACTCGTTCCACAAATGGTCTTTATATTACTCAAGCTAAGTATGCATCTGACCTCTTATCTCAAGCTGGACTCACTGACAGCAAGACTGTTGACACTCCAGTTGAACTTAATGCGCATCTCACACCATCGGAGGGGTAACCATTGTCTAATCCTTCTCTTTACAGACGATTGGTTGGTAGCCTGGTTTATCTTACAATTACTCGTCTAGACATTTCTTATGTTGTTCATCACGTGAGCCAGTATCTATCTGCTCCACAATCAACTTATTATGTTGTTGTTCTATGTATTCTACTATACTTGAAAGGCACTATCTTCCATGACCTTTTCTACTCAGCTCAGTCTCCTCTAGTACTTCATGCATTATCTCATGCTGATTGGGCAGGAAATCGCACTAATCGCAGGTCCACTACATGTTATTTCTTTCTCCTTGATTCTTCTTTGATTTCTTTGCGAAGTAAGAAACAAACCATGGCTCACTTCAGTAATGATGTAGAATATCGTGCTCTTGCTGATACCACATCTGAGCTCCTTTGGCTACAATGGCTTCTTAAGGATTTGAGTGTGTCCACATCCTCTACTACTCCCATTTATTGTGATAATCAAAATGTCATTCATATTGCTCACAACGATGTCTTCCATGAACGGACTAAATACATCGAGATTGATTGTCACTTTATTCGCTCTCATCTTGTCCATGATGGTCTCAAGTTTTTCCTCATTTCCTCCAACGATGAACTTGCAGATATCTTCACTAAGGCACTTCCCAAAGGATACACTCGTAATTTGGTTGACAACCTCAAGGTGGTCTCACATCTACCTTGAGTTTGAGGGGAACTGTTAATGTATATCTATTTACTTTAGACATATCTAGTTTATTTGTAATTCCTATATAAAGGCACCATGTATATTCATTTACATCATAGAATAGAATACAATCATTAGGTATTTCTAACAAAAAAAAAACATGACATCAGAGCTGGGCCTAGTCTCTATGTGCTTGGACCTTGGGCTCTACCACAGTTTTACCGTGACTCTAATGTTCACCTTTTTTCGCCGTGTGAAGAGAGGCTGTTCAGTATCCTTGTCCCACATCGACTAGGAACAAAGCAGCAAAGCTGCTTTTAAGTTTGAACAATCATTAACTTAATAAAATCTTATTAAGTTGAGTTAGACATGAGTTTCTAACTTCTCAAAACCTTCATCTCCAGACTCTTCATCTTCCCCAAGCATGAATTTTTTCATTTACACACAACGCCTCTCATTCTCAAGGAAATTAGGATATGGTTTGAACACATCGAGGCTAATTTGTGGATCAATCTTATCTTCAATAGAAATGTTTAGAGTCTATTTGTCATTAGGGTGTACAAGATCCGATTTAGGAAAAAATGTAGGGTACCCTTTAAAATTAGATTTTCTTATTGCAAAAAAGGATTCAATTAAGAATTGGGTCCTCTTCTTTATCTTGCCCTCGTGAAGAATCGTAGGTAATTGATGAAACACAACAATAAAAGTGTTTTCAGAAACATCATGCAACATAGATACACATTCTTTGATAAAAGAAAAATTGAATTATTCACACTAAAGATACAGATTACCAAGTAACCCGTCAATAATTCGTTGCCGATGATCTGTCGGAACATATGCTTGATATATACATACATATATATATAGTGTCGTGTAAGTAAATTTTTTTTAATTTCATGATGATGTTTTTCTAAAATAATATTTTTATTTTTGTTATAATATCAAGAAATATATTTTCGAAAAAATATTATAAAGAGACGTTAAGCTTTTTTATTAAAAAATTAAAAATAAAATTAATAAAATTCTTAAATTAATTATAAAATGAAAATAAAAATTAAAAAATGATGGATAGGATAACATGAAATTGGGTTAATCTTAAATATGAGGTATCAACTTAAAATAGGATCATACTGATTATATGAGATAACAGACTGTAATTGTTGGATCCTTATTGGCAAGAGATAAGGTATTATCTTCTTCTTTCTTTGAAATTATTATTACTACTATTAATATTTGATAATAATTACACACCTACATATTCATGTAGACATGTTTGAAGCCAACAATAACCTCTTGATGTTTATAAAAAAAAAAATTTATTACAAAATAAATTATTACCTAAGCACACTATTTTTTTAAAAATATAATTTTATACGGATCGTAAATGAAAAACTAAAATAATAGTAATGTCACATATTTGTACTCAATATCTTTTTATCTTAAGTTAACTATAAAAAATGCTAGTAATATAAAAAGTTAGAGAAGACATTTTACAACAAGCCATAATATTTCACACTCACTATTTTTATTATTCTAATAAAAATATATGAATTATATATTTTATTTTTATAAAAATTATATCTAAAAAACATTATGATTGAATAAAATTTATTCACAAAAAATAATTTTAAAAATACTATTTTGAATTGTGAAAGTATTCTACCTTTACAATTAAATAACAAAATAACATCTTTTTTATATCAAACACACAAAATATAATCATATTAATATTCATATCATATAATAAAATCTATGAAATTCATAGCAAGTTAATTTTTTTATAAATATACCATTTTAATTATTTTGTTTTTGAGTGACTCAATTGAAATCAATTTGTTTTTAAAAATAAATAAATACACTTCAGTTTATACTATTATAATCAAATTAGAGAAATGCAGACAAGAACAAGAGAAAGCAGAGAAGGTGCACGAAATACAAAAAGCTTCATTTCCATGCACAAAATTGTCTATTGAATACACAGTTTTCCTACATCTACATGTTGTCATTATATTGCTAAAGTGACAAACTTGCACATCATGCAAGGCTGGGGCACATATTTGATTCTATTTCACTTGCTTATGTAACTAATTTTGAGTGGTAGCTAATGTATTTGTTTTGCTGTTAAATTTGTTGCTTGATCTTGACTGCCACTTGTATACACATCATCCATGCTATCATTTCTTTCTTGTTTTGATTGCTTGTTGAGTGATTAATTGAGATGGCACTGCAATATTATCTTTTTTGCCCCTTGTATGCACATCATGTCATCATTTCTCTTTTGGTTTTAAATTTGGTGTGATGAAAAATAAAGTGATGAATAGATAATGCTTTAATAAAAATATCAGTAGGTTGGTTGGTGTGTAGAAGGAATATGTTGAGTTCATTCATGTGTGAATGCAAGAGTCATTGTAGTGTTTCTATTTGAAGTAGCCATAACTTGGTTCATGTTTGTTATTGGTAAATAAGAAATTTCAACAGTTGTTCTCCTAACTAAATGACACTTATGCTAAAATAACTGTTTCATTTAACATCCTTTATGTGATAGTAGAAAAGACATTGTCATAACTTTCGTCTAAATCACCCAAAACTGTCATAAAATTTTGTTCCTCTATGAGACCACAACAACCTATCTCCTCCAGTTCATTAGCAAGCATTTTCATAGATAGCATGTACTCTGAAATTGTTGAAGAGCCATTTTCTCAGACTTTGCAGTTTTTTCATCACTTGAATGGTTCTAGCTCTTGATTTAGAGGCATATGATTTCTCTAGCCTAGTCCAAGCATCTCTAGCTCTATCAAAGCCTAAAATTTGCTTGAGCACATAATTTGATATGCAAGATATGAGCCAACAGCCCAAACTTTCGTCTTGTCACTTCCATGCCCTATAAGTAGGATTACTTCCTTCATTGATGACCTTAGATGGTGCAGTATCAAGCAAAATATGCTCTTCTAGCTCAAGACTTCTAAATATTTTTAAAATTTAACATTTTCAGATTATATAATTATTGTAATAAAGTTTTATTAAAATTAAAATATTGTGAAAAGTTATAATATCTTGATTAGTATGAATCGAGTCATTATTTTGTGGGTTTTTTGCGGAGATATTTGTGGTGATGTTTGGATAACTATTGATACTTTATCTATCTTAAACGACAAGCTCTTATGAGCTCGTGGCTCGGATACCATGACAAACAAAAGAGAAATGCAGACAAGGAAAAGAGGGAGTAGAGAAGATGCAGAAAGTAGAAAGAACGTCATTTTCATTCAAAAAATTATCTACTGAATACATACATTTCTTACAGCTACATGTTGTCCTTTCTTTACTATATATAGATTAAGTGACCATCTTGAACATCACGCAAAGCTGGCACACTTACATATTTGATTCAATTTTACATGCTTATGTAACTAATTTTGACTGGTAGTTAATGTATTCGTTTCGTTGTTTCGTTGTTGAATTTGTTACTCGTATTTTCTCTTTCAATTGTATGCACAACATCTATGTTATCAATTTCTCTCTTTTTTGTTATTGTTGATTGTTAAGTAGCTGAGATGACACTATAATATTATCTTCACTGCCACTTGTATGTACAACATCAATATCATCATTTCTCTTTTCTTTGGATTGGTTGTTAAGTAGTTGAGATGTCAGTGCAATATATTCATTAGTTACTTTCATTTTTAATCCTTTTAAAAATATTATTTTAACACATCAATCTCATTTTAAATAATATCTTATATTATATGAAATAATTAAAAAAAAATCAATTTCAAAAAGCTACATATATGTGTGTGAAAAAATATATTTAAAAAATGGTAAAAAAAATAAAAGAAATTAATCAGTTTATAAAAATAATTCTTATCCCTATATATATTTTTAATTTAAATATAATAATATAAAAAAATTTAACTAAAATAATTCAATTAAAAAAAAAAACTTAGATTCCAATTCATCCACTAACATTATCCAGCACCAACAAAGTAGTCGGTAGAGACATCTTGGAAATGATAGCTGGGGACCGCTTTAAGTTTGGTAGTGTAGACGTGTCCTCGTTCTCTACAATTATTGTTATTATTACTATGCGAAAATGGGTTTTTTTAGGTGGAATTCATTATATGTGAAGTAAGTTTTCTTCTCCAATCATCTCTCAATAGTCGGTACTCTTCTCATTCGAAGTTGATCGATTATCTCGACATTCATAATCTACCATCACTTAGCTCTATATCCGTATATCAAATTAGTTGGAAAAATGATAACAAATACAGTGGTAGATAGTGGAGAGCAATTGAACTGCACTTTTGCTTCCAGATATGTACGAACACCCCTCCCCAGGTATATATCATTCACTTATTTTGAATATTAATTATTGGATTTAATTTTGTAGGTAGGTAACATGGTAAATAAATATAAAAATAAAATTGATAAATTAATATATGGTGATGAGCAGATTCAAGATGGGAGAGAAATCGATACCAAAGGAAGTAGCGTATCAGATAATAAAGGACGAGTTGATGTTGGACGGAACGCCAAGGTTGAACTTGGCTTCATTTGTGACTACTTGGATGGAAACTGAGTGTGATCAGCTTGTTATGGCCTCCCTCAACAAGAACTACGTCGACATGGATGAGTACCCAATTACCACTGAGCTCCAGGTCCTCTTTCTCTCTCTATTTATCTTTTTTGGAATATCTGACATGTTATTTGAAACCAAAAAGGAAAAATGACGGTCAGTCGGTCACCACTCACCACCATTTTCCATCCGGAGTCCTGCTATTCAAAACAAACAATAAAAATTAAAATAAATGTTTTATTGATCAGGACTTAAACCCGATCGGTACAAAAAGCACTTTCCATCCGGATAAGTTTGGTTTACTATTGGGTTGGGCTCTTCAATCTTGGTCCACATAAAAGGAACACGGTCAGGATGAAAGATAAAGGAACACGTACGGTCAGGATGAAAATAAAGGAACACGGTTAGCATTATAAGAAAACGCACAATCATTAACCTTAAAAGAACTTTAATACTAAAATGGGGAAAAAATTTGATTTTTTTCGAGAAATATAGAAGAATGTTAGATCATCAGAGTAGTAAATATAACAAGATTAATAATTTATTAATTTTTAAAATTTATTTCGTTTTGTCTCCTTATATTTTTAAAAAGATTAGATGATAATGAAATAATATTAATTAAAATATTTTATTTATTATTAATAATTTTAAATAAGATAAGTAAAAATAAAAAATATAATAAATGATATTTATAATATAAATTTAATAAGAAAAAATAATACAATATATATTTAAAATTAAATTTATTAAGATTATAATATAAATTATATAAAATAAGATATTATTTAAATTAAATAAAATAATATTATACTATAAATATTAAATCATAAATATGAGACTCCTATCCTTTCTCTTCTCTGAAGAGATTCAACGACCAAACACTGTTAAGGAAAATCGCCCAATTAGACTTCAAATTTTGCTTTAAAATGTACATATTTAACTTCTAATTTCTTTTTCTTTTCTTTTTTTTCATCTAGAGGTGATCATTTTTTTTAAAAATAAATTACTATAAGTAATTATATTTAAGTAATTAGAAGAATAAAGTATAAAGTGTTTATTTTTTATAATATTTAAATTAAAAGTGTCAAATTCAATAATATCTAAGACTAAATACATTTAAAAAATAAATAAAAATACCACTAATATTGCGCACAAACACTATATGTAGCAAAATTTGAGGCTAAGAGCAATCATATCCTCAAATATATATTACTTTCAAGATCATAACCACTTAACTATGAATTTATGAAGGCCGTGTTGGGCTACTTTGTTACAGTAACTCTTCTATTTTTCATGATAAAGTAACTCTTTCATTTTTCACATAGTTATTCAGATATAAAAGATGTTAATATAATGGCAAAAACCCAATATTAAATCCTTATACTCTTAGCTTCTTTTATATATATATATATTAACTAAGTTTTCTTAGTTCTGTTCGTGAAAAGTCGGCCGCAATATAGGGAGAGAAAAAAAAAAAATTGAATTGCACCAAAAAGTAGAGAAAATCTGTCGTAGAGAATCTTCGTTCCATCAAGGAAATCCAACGCCTCTTTCATTTTACTTCTTCAATTCTCTACATTGTCACTGTCAAATATGAGAAGATGTAAAAGATGAAAACAGACTGAAGAAACTTTGATTGATGGTGTTTGTGTTAATATTTGATTTAATAAAACGCCTCCTTTTCATTTTACTTCTTCAATTCTCTACATTGTCACTATCAAATATGAGAAGATGTAAAAGATGAAAACAGATTGAAGAAACTGTCGTTGATGGTGTTTGTGTTAATATTTGATTTAATAACAAATTTATTAATTTAACTTGTTATATATTATCAATAAATTAGAAGAGGATATTTTTTGGATATATATTTAGATTTTGGTATATTTTGTGAAGCTTTTATATTATTGATATTTATACCTTCATTTGATTATTAGTGAATTTTTTTGGGAGTTTCGTCATCAATGGAGTAGACTTTTTACATTAAAAAGTTGAACTACTTAAATCATTGTATGATATATGACAAGACAAATTCAACCTCTGAATCTACTTTCGAGGTAAAACTCTCTGTGTCGGGCGTGGGAGTGCTCTTAAGATCATAGAAGTAATGTTGTCTTGCATACAAATTCTGTGGTCCCAGGTCCTACATTCACTAATAAAATTTCTTCCCTTAAACGTAAAACTTCAGATTGTAATGGCCTATATTCGTAATGCTAAAGTCCACTGAACACCAACCTATAGACTCTTTACATTTCCTTCCCGACATGGCATGTCATCACTCTTCCGTGTGAACTTTGTTTCACTCATTTGTTCAATCGCCCTTTCTGACCACCTTGAAAGCTCTTGGTGCTGCGACTATCACCGATAAGTTGCGTCGGATCAACATCGGTTTTAATCTTATTTGTTGTGATGTTCATGAATGGTTCAAAATATTACAAAGATTTGACTGGAGTTGTGGATACTGTTGTACGAACATCGGATGCTGGATATCTTAAGAAAACATTATGGTTGCGACCGAAGCTTTACATGGGGAAAGCGATTCGATGAAATTTTGAATAATCGGGACTACTGCTTTCTTTTTTATCAGAAAGACCCAAATGAAAGAATTTTTTTCCTTGATCTAGCCGCATATAGATGTAAAAGCACTTAATTTTCACTATTTTGGCACCTCTTTCAAAGTGGAAACTTCTTGATGCCAAACGTTGTGTGCGGATGTAGCTAAGTGTCTGACTCTATTGGTCATAGTTTCCTGTTGTTGCGGCCGGTGCTCGTTTGCACGCACGCGTGAACCGATAACGAGAGACAAAAGATCTTACTTTTTTATGCAAAAAAATCATCTTGTCGGAATTTCATTGATATTGATCATCCAATTATCTCCTACAGTTCGGAGAGGACTCAGTTGTTAGTTAGTACCCCTTGGTTTCGGGGGCTTAGGCCTCATAGGACAAATAATAGAATTTTGCTGGCGAGATGAGTCTCGGACTAGCCTTTAGGGCTATAGGGTGGGCTTTAGCGCATTTTCTATTTTGCTGTTATCCATTATTATATATTTGTGTAACCAAATTGGACTCAATCCTCGCTTCCACAAGTACTAATTTATAACAAATTGGTATCAAAGCATTGAGTTATTTTGTTATTTTATTGGAACTGATCAAGTTTTCTATTTTGGATTTATTTTGAGCTTCCGGTTATCTCATTGGTTTCATATTTTCTGGATTGTGCTTCTGTTTGTTTAATATTGGGTTTTCTGTCATGACGACAAAATATGAAATTGAGAAATTCAATGTTAGAAATGATTTTAGTCTTTGAAGTATGAAGATGCGGACTTTATTAGTTAAAGAAAGGCTCATTAAGACATTTCAAAGTAAGGATAAATTGCCAGAAAAATTGACTGATGAAGAAAAAGATGCATTGATGGAAAATGCTCTCAGTTCAATTCAGTTATCCTTATCTGATGAGGTATTATGCGAGGTTGGTGATGAGGAGTCTCCTGATGGTTTATGGCTTAAATTGGAGAATTTGTATATAACCAAGTCTTTGACAAGTCGGTTATGTTTAAAGCAGCGTTTTTATACATTCAGAATATCAGAAGGTACACTTTTGCACGATCACCTTGATGAATTTACTAAAATTATTTGTGATCTAAAAAATGGTGGTGTTAAGATTAATGATGAGGATCATGTCTTAGTTCTATTATGTTCTTTACCTCATTCATTTGAACATTTTGTTGATACCATGCTATATGGGCGAGACACTATTTCTTTGGAGGATGTCAAAATAGCTTTGAATTCTAGAGAGTTGAAGAAAAAGGTGTCTACGAGTAATAATTATAATAGCAGAGGTTTATTTGTGAGAGGTAGAAATCAAGAAAAATGTACAAGCAATAATAGAGACAAGTATAGATTCAAATCTAGGAAAGAAAAGATAAATGCAATTATTGCCGTCAGGAAAGGCATTGGAAAGTAAATTGTCTGAAACTCAAAGGTAAAGAAAAATCTGCCACAACGTCTTCTGGTATTAATGATTTTACTGGTGTTGCATATAGTTCTGGTTTTGATGGTGAAAATGTTTTATCAGTATCTATTGGTTCTCCTGCAGATGTTTGGATTCTTGATTCGGGTTGCACTTACCATATGTGCCCTAGTAGAGATTGGTTTGCTTCTTATCAGTCTATTGATAAGGGTGTTGTCTTGATGAAAAACAATATGTCGTGCAAGGTTGTTGGTATTAGTATTGTCCGAATTAAGATGCATGATGGTATTGTTAGAACTTTGAAAGATGTTCGTCATGTTCCAAATTTGAAAAAGAACTTGATATCTTTGGGTACTATTGATTCACAAGGCTACAAGTATATAGCTGAAGGTTGAGTTTTAAGAATTAGTAAGGGTGTTCTTGTTGTTATTAAAGGGCAATTGTCGCGTGGTCTCTATATGCTTTAGGGTAGCATTGTTATTGACAGTGTTTCAGTTTCGTCCTTATCAGATCAAGATTTGCAAGGATGTCTATTTTGAGCAAACGGGATTTGCTTTATGGTAAGAAAACTGGAAAACTTTATTTCTATAAGCACTATGTCTATGGAAAGTATCGCAGGGTAAAGTTCAGTACATCCATCCATAAAATGAAAGGTACTGTTAATTATATTCATTCAGATCTTTGGGGTCCTTCTCATGTTATGTCTAAGAGTAGTGCCCAGTATATGTTGACTTTTATTGATGATTTCTCTCGTCATGTTTGGGTGTATTTTCTGAAGAACAAGAATGATGTGTTATCAAAATTTGTAAAATTTAAGGCTTGTATAGAAAATCAAATAGACAAGAAAATCAAGCATTTGAGAACAAATAATGGTTTGGAATTTTGTGATAGTCGGTTTAATGAGTTCTGTGAAATAAATGACATAGTGAGACACCGTATTGTGCGTCATACACCACAGCAAAATGAAGTAGCAGAACGTATGAATATGACTCTCTTAGAAAGAGCTCGTTGTATACTCTTTCAAACTGACTTGGATAAATCCTTTTGGGCTGAAGCTTGTGACCATGTCTGCTATTTGGTGAATCAGTCTCCATCAACTACAATTGAGTTGAAGACTCTGTTTGAGGTATTCTTTGGTACTCCTGCTAATTATTCTGATTTGAAATTTTTTGGCTATCCTGTTTATGCTCATGTTAATGATGGTAAACTTGAGTTTAGGGCATTGAAATGCATATTTTTTGAGTATCTTTCTAGGGTGAAGGGTTAAAGATTATGGTGTGTTGAACCCAAGTCATGTAAATTTTTGATTAGTAGAGATGTTAAGTTTGATGAGCTTTCCATGTTGCAAAAGAAAAAAGAGTATATTGTTGCAGATAAAGACCACGGTGTTAGTGAGCAGATGGAGCTTCTAGTCAAGTGCAATAGGGCACTTCAGACCAGACATCTGTGGATGAGATAGATGATTCTGCTCATGATGTAGCAGAAGAGCAATATGAGCAACCATATAGTATTGCTAATGGTAAATGAATAAGAGAGATTCGACGCCTTCAGAGGTACGTAGATGCAGACTACGTTTCTTTTGCATTGTTTGTGACAGAATCTATTGAGTTACATAAACCTTCTAGTTATCATGAAGTTATCACTTGTGATGAGTCTGTTCAGTGGCTGGTTGCTATGAATGAAGAGATTGAATCACTTCATAAGAATCATACTTAGGAATTAGTGAAACCATCTAAGGGCCAGAAGATTGTTGGAAACAAATGGGTCTTTAAGAAAAAGGAAGGTATACCTGAGGGGTTGTTGTTCCATGTAAGGAAGATTATGTTTGTTTATTGAAAAATTCTTTATATGGGTTGAAGCGATCCCCAAGGCAGTGGTATAAGCGGTTTGATTTTTTTATGATTGATCATGGTTACTCTAGGAGTGATTATGATAGTTGTGTTTATCATAAAAGATTCCATGGTGGTTCATTTGTCTATTTGTTGCTTTATGTTGATGACATGCTTATTGCTTCCAAGAATAAGTCTGAGATTCAGAAATTAAAGTCTCAACTTAGTGGTGAGTTTGAGATGAAGGATTTGGGTACAGTGAATAAAAATTTTGGGCATGAAAATTTACAGGGATAGACAAGCGGGCAAGCTTTATTTGACTCAGAAAAGTTATGTTGAAAAAGTTCTTGAACGCTTTGGTATGAAAGAGTCTAAACCTGTGAGTACGCCGTTAGCTACGCATTTCAGGCTTTCTTTGGATTTGTCACCACAGTCAGAAGAAGAAGAGCGGTACATGTCTCAAGTTCCATATGCTAGTGTCGTTGGTAGTTTGATATACGATATGGTTTGTACTCGTCCAACCATTTTACATGCAGTTAGTGTTGTCAGTAGATATATGGGTAATCCTGGTAAGGGTCATTGACAAGCAATGAAATGGATACTTCGGTATTTGAAAGGTACATCTAATTTTGGTTTGGTATATGATGGAAGTTCTAATACTGGTTACAATGTTATTGGTTATGTGGATTCCAATTATGTTGGTGATTTAGATAGAAGAAGATCTATGTCAAGCTACTTTACAGTCTACAGTTGCTTTGTCTACGACAGAGGCAGAATATATGACAGCACCAGAAGCAGTGAAAGAAGTCATTTGGCTTAGAGATTTGGTATGTGATTTGGGTTTATAGTAGGATACTCTACAGCTGCTTTGTCTACGACAGAGGCAGAATATATGACAACAGCAGAAGCAGTGAAAGAAGTCATTTGGCTTAGAGATTTGGTATGTGATTTGGGTTTATAGTAGGATACTTCTGTTGTATTTTGTGATAGTGAGAATGCAATACACTTGACTAAGAATACTATGTATCATGAAAGAACTAAACACATTGATGTCAAATATTACTTCGTTCGTGACATTGTCTCTCAAGGTGTTATTGTTGTTAATAAGATAGTCACTACAGAGAATCCATCTGATATATTAACCAAACCAATTCCATTTAGCAAGTTCAAGCATTGTTTGGATTTTATTGGTGTTTGTAAAAGGTGATCACCCTTCGAGGCTTTGGACGACGATTATTTGGTAATTCGAGAAATTTCATTTGAAGAATTGGTTTTCTATTGTGAGCCAAGGTGTAGATTTGTTAATATAATGGCCCAAAACCCAATATTAAACCCTTCTACTTTTCAACTTCTTATATATATATATATTAACTAAGTTTCCTTAGTTCTCTGCGTGAAAAGTCAGCCACTAAATGGAGAGAAAAAAAATTTAAATTACAATAGAGAGAAGAGAAAATCTGTCGAAGAGAAAAAAAATAGAAAATTATTGTATCTTCTCTTCGTTCCATCAAGAAAATCCAATGCCTCTTTTTCATTTTGCTTCTTCAATTCTCTGTATCATCACCATCAAATCTGAGAAGTTGTAAAAGATGAAAACAGATTGAATTAACTATCGTTGGTGGTGTTTGTGGTAATATTTTGTGAAGATTTTTTACATTGAAAAGTCTAGTCGTCATTTAAATCATTATGTGCCATTTATTCTCTTACTATTTTTTATTTTATTGTTACCTATTATTATATATTTGTGCAACCAAAATTGAACCCGATCTTCGATTCCGTAAGTGCTAATTTATAACAAAAGATAACATATTTGAGTACTAAGCATGTAAGTAACTATTTGCTCATTATATAAACTGCCTTAATTTTGTAGAACCGTTGTGTGAACATGATAGCCCACCTGTTCAATGCTCCTGTTGGAGAAAAAGAAACAGCTGTTGGAGTTGGAACTGTGGGATCATCAGAGGCAATAATGCTGGCTGGTCTTGCCTTCAAGAGAAAGTGGCAGCAAAGGAGAAAGGCAGAGGGTAAACCCTTTGATAATCCCAATATTGTCACTGGAGCTAATGTCCAGGTTACTGTCTATCCTTTTTCCTATTTTCTGATTTTTTTATGACATGTATTTCTAATCAACTACAATAACATTGTTTTCTTTTACAACAATTCATAGATTTGAAACAATAGAATCAATATTTTCTTAACTTTAAATTAATCAATATATAAAAATATAGTTGATTATTCTCTGGATAGCTTAAACTTTTGAGATAGTTGGTGAACATCTAATTGTTTTAGTTTCTCACACTTTAAACTTGTTACTAAGCAGATAATTGTTTTAGTTTCTCACACTTTAAACTTGTCTACGTAGTTTCGTGTTAACTTTTCTTGACCTGAGACTATTTCCCAACTAATAATGTTAAGAAACCTATCTTTTGAGTGATGTTCTACATCATTACTCTACTACCTTGTGAAACCAAAAAGAGGTAGTATTGGTGCAACGGCATAACTACATGTCCTTTTCCTCAGGAAACTAAATATTTAAATATTTCTTAAATAAATACAAAGAGTAAAGCTACTTTTGTAATCAAGCTTTGGCTTAGTGATTAAAACAGAGTAAAATTAGATTGGTGCTGTTGGCTAAAAATATGGTTGACAGGTTTGTTGGGAGAAATTTGCAAGGTACTTTGAAGTTGAACTGAAAGAAGTGAAGCTGTCAGAGGGATATTACGTCATGGATCCTGCCAAAGCAGTTGAGATGGTCGATGAGAATACAATTTGTGTTGCAGCTATATTAGGTTCAACCTTGACAGGTGAATTTGAGGATGTGAAGCTGCTTAATGAACTCCTTGCTAAAAAGAATAAGGAAACTGGATGGGACACCCCTATACATGTTGATGCTGCTAGTGGAGGATTCATAGCCCCTTTCCTTTACCCCAATCTCGAGTGGGATTTTCGATTACCTTTAGTTAAAAGCATCAATGTGAGTGGCCACAAATATGGCCTCGTATATCCTGGTGTTGGCTGGGTTGTCTGGAGGACTAAAGGGGACTTGCCAGATGAACTTATCTTTCATATTAATTACCTTGGAACTGATCAACCTACTTTTACCCTCAACTTCTCCAAAGGTGCATACTTATCTGACTGTTTTGCTTGGCCTAATTTTGTTCGTTCATAATGAATTCAATGTGCGTCAAAATTACTAGTTGATTTCGGACTTCTACAAGTGTACGTGAATGTCAAACGTTCATTTAGGTTCTAATTATATCTGAAATTATTAAATTAAATTTTTTCACATAATCGGAATATGAATGTTCTTTGAGTTATTTGATTGACTGATTTGTAAGCAATTTACATTAAAAAGAAAAGTTGAGTTTCTATTCTTTTATTTTTTCCTTACAAATGTCTGACTTGACCACAGGTTCTAGTCAAATAATTGCTCAGTATTATCAGCTCATCCGATTGGGTTTTGAGGTAAATTTTGCCATGATCTTAAAAACAAAAACAATGATTATAGAATTTTAGATTTTACTCCCATTTAAAATTCCATTTTTTTGGTTAATAATAATATGTAACATTCATTGTCCGCATAAGGGTTACAAAAATGTTATGGAGAACTGTATGGATAATGCCAAAGTGTTAAAAGAAGGACTAGAGAAAACAGGACAATTCAACATAATCTCAAAGGATGTAGGTGTGCCTCTAGTGGCCTTCACCTTAAAAGACAGCAGCAAACACACGGTGTTTGACATAGCAGAGAGTTTGAGACGGTTCGGATGGATTGTTCCTGCCTATACCATGCCACCAAATGCTGAAAACATTTCTGTGCTCAGGGTGGTGATTAGGGAGGATTTCAGCAGAACGTTGGCGGAGAGACTTGTGTCAGACATCCAGAAAGTTATGAAGGATATGTTTACATTAATCACAGCTGGCGGCAGCAGCCATGTCTCGACCACCACAACCGCCCATGTTAAACCTGCAGGTGAGGAAAACCAAGAGAGTGAAGAGAAGGGGACTCATCAGCTTAAGAAGAATGTGAAAAGGATTGAAGAAGATATAACTAAGCATTGGAGGAGGCTTGTGGATCAGAAGAGAACTGGAATTTGCTAGGCTTCATCAAATCTTATAATATTCCTGTGATGTACTACGTTGCTCTGTTGTGTAACTTGTTTGTATGTCTGTCTTAACAAATCAATTCGGAGTGTGTTTTTATTTATTGGTCCTATAATTATATTTTAAAACGTTTTTAAAAAATGTGATAATATTTCATGTCTTGTGGTATTCAAAACATTAATGCCTTCGAACAGAGTTTCCCAGCAATAATTAAATAGAAACCCCTTATCATATCTTGTAGTCTCGATTTGAATTTGTAATTGCAGCCTCCAGGCGTGTAAATGGCGTTGAGCACAAATCTGAAGTAGTTTATTCGGCATTTTGTGGGAAACTTAAATATCGACAAATAAAGCAAAAGATTTGAAATCTGTTGACGTTTAATTAATGTTTTCTTATTATACTGGTATTTCAAGTCGATCTGTATAGGGCTTTATAATGATTTTTATTTTTTTTGATATAATCCAAGTTAGCGTTTTCATTCATCCTCGTATATTATTGAATCTTCTGTAATTGCTGTGTCAATGGCCATCCTTCCACCAACTGATCTGTGTCTGTTATGTCGACGCATTTTCATAAAAAAAATAAATCTAATATTAATTTGTGTCTGTTACTTAGGACTTTTATTTTCACTCAACGTGATAGGAAATGCCAATATTTTAAAATAAATGTTATGCAAATTTAATTAAACACACTTTAAAATTCAACGATACTACACCATTTCAATTTTCACTTTGAGCCGTACGACAAAGGCATTTGTGTCTCTTAGGACAAAGTAGGGCAATTTTCCGAACAGAAATAATTTCATTAATCCCAAAACAGGTTGCTGTACAGGAACGAGTACCCTTTTTTTTTTTTCTTTCTAAAACCTTGCAGAACATTTTTGATGTATTCTACACATAAAACGATCATATTATGTTTTCAACAGCAAACAAATATAAGTAGTGAGGTATTAAAATGTCAACTAATTAGGAGTTTACGATGTATTATCTATTTAAATATGTTAAAAAAAGTCTTAATTTTAAATCTCAATTGCATGTAATAAAAATCACCATTAAAAAATAATACATAAAACAACCAACTGTTTGACCAAGAGAAAATACTTTTTACCGTAACAATTTACCTTATAATTTGGGTGTGCCAAAGATTATTATATTTAAAAATATGCAATACAAAATAGATATATAATTGAGATATATTAATTTTTTAAGTTAGAACCTAAAACTTAACAAATAATATAAGAGAAAACGCTCAATAATCATTACATGGAGCACACAAAGTCCTATATATACGTGATTAATGAGTATGTAACTAAATATATAGTTAATACTTGATATAAAAGCATGATTTGAGTTTTAAGTAAGGTGAGATATCCTCGCTAAAAGAAGTGATTTTTAAGTGGTCTAATGAATCTCAAATTTAAAAAATATTGAAAACAAATTAATTATATATTTAAGATGTAATTAAATTGTTGAATTGAAATACTAAGCTTAAAACTATTCTAAATGATGTTAATATTATTTTAACATTTGCCATCACTAATTTAATATTTTTTTTTAATATTTTTTTTCAAATTCAAACGATAAACTTAATATTACAACAAAAGATAAATATAACCTTAACTTTTTAACTATCAAGTGCTCATTGTTAGTAGAATCACAATTTCAATTCGAACTTAATTAAGTTCTAAACAGCGGAATTAAACTTATTCTCCTTCTTTGTATGAATCTTTTAGAAAACAAATAAATAGAGCTCAAAATCAAACATGCACAAAATCAACACAAGTAATTTACGTGGAAAAACCTTCCCGGTATAGGAAGGAAACAACTACGACACTCCTCTCCAAAACTTCCACTATCAAGAAACAATTGTACAACAGTTCTCTCTAGGTAAAACTAGAGGCAAATAATCAACAACATCATCAAGAATACACTTCTTGGAAACTAACAATTATGTCAAGAAGAATGGAGAGATCTAACCCAATTCGTAATCACTGTTCACTGCTCAAAATTTCTCAAACCGGTGAGCCAAATCCAAATCCCACCGCACAGATTAAAGAGTCTTGAGTCGTGAACCTGTATGCAAAATTTCAGCTTAATCGAACCACAAACGACCTTCGATCGGAGCACTTGATGAAGACTGACTGAAGAGTGAAAACTGCTTTCTTTTCTACCTTTGCTGCTGCAATTTTGAAATTCTCTGCAGAATACACCCACAACAAACCCTAAATGAGTTTATTAATTAAGGCAATGAAATGACATAATTACCCTTTCTTATTTCATGGACTTTTAAAACACATGGGCTTCCTTTGGACTACTCCAAATCAAGAAGAAAATCCAACATTCATCTCTAACCTAACCTTCAATCCTATTTGCACACGTCAATGCACATGATAGGGTATAGCATTACCCTTGGTTGATGGTAATTGAAAATAATATAACTATTGCTAAAAATTAATACATCTAACGCGAGGTAGCTTGTGTTATTGGAAGTCTGAATTCGTTGAGAACTTGGAAGTGGAGCCAAAATTTGAAGCAAATACATAAGCCGAAATTGAAAATGGCTAAAACGTCAAACTCAGAGGAGCTCAAAGTCAAAATTCAACATATAACAAGTCAAAAATGGAGAAAGGGAAGGATAAAGATGATGCTTTGATGTACCCATTGACCGTACATATTATGTCTTTAGCTGAGAGACCCCCTCGTGCGCTGTATTTCTTGAAGTTGACGTGAACCGCCTCTCTAGAAATACAGACGAGAAACAGAGAAAACAAAGGGAAAAAAAACGTTTTAGCATACTTATCCTCATTCTTCTTCACGTTTTGACAATCTCAACCCTTAATAACATTCTATATATATATATATTTTTTTTATATAATTTTACTATTTATATTTTAAAAATATATATTTTACATTATAAAAAAAACATACCGAGTCAAAAAAAATTAAAAATAAGATATAAGTTATTTTATACGATTAAATTTTTCTTTTTAATAAAACTGTTAAAAGACCGACATAAATACATAACCTACTTTATCAAAGTAACATGTGTTTTTATGTTTTCCAATTTCTACCTTTATCTCCTTCCATTGTCTAATCACTGTATTCTAATTTAAATTTTTTGGTATTTATTATAATTTGACATATCAAAGTTTATTTGTTTGAATTCTCATGGGAGAGATTATTGCAGCACGTGTATATTAATTCTTGTTTTAAGCTAAATAAATTTTGACATTTAAATTTTAGTTAATTTTAAGTAAACTATTTATATAAAATCTACTTTTTATTAAATTCTACCCCATCACCTTATCAATATTAATTAATTGAGATGACAATTAATTAATTAGTGTAATAGAATTTAACTAATTATCATACACGTTAATTAATTAACAATAATGAGTTTACATATCAAAACTTAATCATAAAAAATAAAACATAATAAAATTTGGGTATTTTTATATAGAGAAAAAAAAATTCTAGCATCTTTTTATAAAATAAACCAAATTTTTGTTACTTCAAAAATATTTACCTTTTAATTTAAGAGTAGTGATATTACAATAATATAAATTATTGTTATTAAAAATATTTAATTAATGATAATTTTATTAAATATTAATAGCATTAAGATGCATTTAATCTAGAAAAATGGTTATTTTATATATATTTATTATAATAATAATAAAAATTATTGTGATAATATAATTATCTTAATTTAATTATTAAACAAGTATGCATGTAAAGGTGTAAATTGGGATGAAATATTAATAAAATTTATGAGATAATTTATTAAATTTTAAAACTCGTCTCATATTATGTCACTTAATTTTTAATATTAACGAGATAAGATGATAATAAAATGATACTAATGAGATATCTAATTTATCTTTAATGAATGTAAATGAGAAAAATAATAATATAAAAATAATAAATGATTATTTATAATATAAATTTAATAAAAAATTATATATACCTAAAGTTAGTCATATTAAACTATAATTTAAATTAGATAAAATAATATAAGATATTATTTGAAGAAAATGAAAAAATATTATATTATGTGTTAATTAAAAATTGTAAATGACATAAAATCTCAATTCACATCTTTATACGTAGGCCCAGATGCTTTTTTGTATACGTTGATATGTTAGTGGTAGTAATTATTCTTTTAATTACCTTCATTGCTGTCTTATGTTTATACTTTTACTAAATTTTTGCTCTATTTTATTATTTTAACTTCGTTAAGAAAAAATGTTTATTAAATAAAAATCAGTACGTATCGTTTGATATTAAAAAAAAAAATCAGTTAGAGGATGGCATGAAAAATAAAATGAGAGAAAATTTATAACTAGTATCTAGGAATTCTATCTTTCCATATTCTAAATGTCCAAAAATAATTACTAGGGAAGTCTACATCGAAAGCGAATTCTACAACTGATGATTTCTTAAAGGAGTAAATATAAGAATGTCACTTTCCAATTACAAATGGGCGTAGTATATAAAACTAGGGATAATCAATTTGGATTGAGTAAATGATTAGATTAGCGTTGGTTTATTTACAAGTTTTAATCATATTAAGTATCCTTTAATTAAAAATAAATAAAATTGATTAGATAGAGATATTGTCGTGAATATATCTATCTCTATACTAGCTCGTGGCTTAAAAAGTCATTGAACTTTAATCTTAAATTATGTTATGATTTTGGATATATTGACAAATTTGCATTTGTTTTGCGATTATGTAATGGGTTACGTCATTCATTCTATTATCGTGTTAAATCAAGATTAATTATCTCGTTTTTTTTTAAAAAAAAACTTATGTTCCCTCTTAGACACACCTGGATACAATTAGCTTGAGCCATTTAAATAAGTAATCTTTTGTGGCTCATCATTTATGCAATGTGAAATGAAAATCACAGCTCGTTTTTTGAAACCCGTAAATAAATTAAGGAAAACCAATAACATTTTTAATTGAAGTTCACAAAATCCAAAACTCAATACCCAGAAACTACCTCTTCATCATCCACCCCCTTATTTCCACTCTTTATACTTTCTTTCTTTTTTAACACCAACCTCCAAATTAATTATGGAAACCTCAAGAAAATGTTAAAAAAATAATAATCTATTATTAACTCCGATAATTACAGTGTCTAACTCTCCATTTCACTTCAATATCCTCCATTAACTAATCAATAGATGATCCCCACGTGTACACGACTCCACTTGCAACCCTACTTGTTGCTCAACTCCATTCATCATCGATATTCCCAAACCTGTTTTTGCCGCCGGCGATCCGCTGTTCACTCTCTTCCTTCTCTTTGGCGAACTACTATCAATGGATGATGAAGAAGATGAGGTTGGCTCCGGTGAAGAACGCTTCGATGTCACTCTCACCGGGTCAGGCTCGCCCGAATTGACTCGTAATGGAAAATTCAGTAGAGCTCGTGAACCTCGCATCCGATAAGCAGCTCGATCGTAAGCCAAAGCGGCATCCTCGGCTGTTTCGAATGTCCCGAGCCAAAGTCTAGCTCCGTTCTTCGCTGGGTCACGAATCTCTGATGCGAATTTTCCCCACGGTCGTTGCCGTACACCTCTGTAGTGCTTCCCTTTGGAAGGAACTACCGCTGGAGATGGATTTTCAGTTGGAGCATCAGCCGGAATCGCAGTTATTCTCTCGTGCGATGTACTCACCTCAGGCGATGTAACTGGCTCCGGTTTCACGGCGTACTCGAAAGAACTAGAATCGGGTGATCCAGAATCCAGGGACGGAACCCAACCAAAGCTAACGGCGTCACGAAGGACACCATAGAGAAACATGTCCTCGGAATCGTCTTCTTTGAGTGGCAATTCGCCCCAATTGTCAGTCAAACATGAGGACAAACTACTGAAGCTTGAGCTCCGACAGAAGACTGGAGCAGCAGAGCCCGAATTCGTAGTCGGAACACCGATTGGGACGTCCGACTCACCGAGCAAGTACACTCGAATCGAGTCCAATAAGGCTAAATCGGATTCCATTGTATTACTCTGTCCGTACGTTTTTCTTCTAATCGGGAATTTTATTTAAAAAAAAACAGAGGAGGATAAAATGTATGAATATGCTGTTAGGAAGATAGACAAAGTTGGGCGAAAAATAATTAATAGAGAGAGAAATGGACCTGAGAGAAAATTCTGAGAGTTGTTCGAATTTTCGGAAAGGAACGAGAGGAGATGTTTATATAGGGAACTAGGTTCATGCACCATCGGATTGTGATATTTTTAGGAGATATTTAGTTATGATAATGGAAATGTTTGAAATTAAAGAGAGAGAAAATGGAATTGCTTGAAAATAGCGAGAGAAAAAGTGGAAATGTTTGACATATGTGCACGGACTAGTCTTAAATAATTAATAGTAAACTTTACAAAAATATTATTAATTATTATTTTTTTATATCATTCAAATTATAAAATATTTTATTTATATTATTTTTTATGTCTGTTTAAAATTTATTATTTAATTATTTTTGTTATTTTAATAAGACATAAAAAAGTGGGATGATATGTATAAAACCAATGCAATAGTTTAATAATACTACGTAGGTTTAATCTAATTAATAATAAAATTAATCTAAGTTAGTGTTACAAATTATTAATTTAAAGTAAATTAATATATATTTGAAAAAGAAAGTTTACCATGAAATACATAATGAACCCTTCAATTAAGAGTGGCAATTTTAATTTATGTGATAAATGTTAAGGAGGTTTTATAATTTTGATAAAATAAATAGGCTGATATTATAAATTAATTACATAAATTTTATAATTAATTCGAATAGATCAATTAAATACAAATATTGGGAGGAGGGGTGGGGTCAACTGGATATGTAGTATAAATTAATAATTTTATTTTTTTAAATTAAAAATATAAAAAAAAATCAAAAACCCAATCTAGCTGATGACCAACCCCTCTTCCTTTTCTTTTTCCATTTATCTCGCCAAGCAAGAAGATGGATATGATGAAAATGTTATTATTTAATAAGGAGATAGATTTTTTTTTTTTATAGAAAGTAGATGGATTTGATAAGACTACAATTACTCTCATCAGGTTTATTATTATTTAAAATTTTCTTATTACAATTTTTTCTTGGTCTTTTGTCTAAATCTAGAATTATATTTTAAGATGAAGGGATAAATTCAATTACAAGTAGGAACTTAATACATTTGCACCAAAACAAGAACAAACGGTTTGCACGTCTTGATTTAGACATTTTTCAGCTGCAGCCTAAATGTAAAAAAATGAATGTTCTCTTTGATATGAAGCTGCAAACTAATGTGTTAACATGCACTAAAGGAAACTTAAAAAATCTCATACACACGGATATAAATGATCTCACAAAACTATGGTGAAATTTTAAGGACAAAGTTCAAGTCACCGATCAAAACAAATCCAATTCTAATATTATGTTAAAAACTTAGATTTAATTCAACCTAATAAGATTTCTTTCACTTAAAGGTTGTTCAAACTTATAAGTAATATTGTTGTCGAACTTCCAATCAATGTAACATTAAAGAAAACTTAACAGCATCTCTCAACACATACATAAATATTCATCAATTAAGTTAGTTCCAGTTCTGATAACATATTAGAAACTCAGTCTTAATTTAACTTAATGAAATCTTGTTAAGTTAAAGATTGTCTAAGCTTATAAATAACATTGTTGCGAACTTCTTATCGATGTGGTATTGAAGAAAACTTAATAGTAAGATTTAAAATTTTAAAGAATAATAATACATTTTAACATTATAACAATAAGATCAAATGGATTAGATTATAAAAATTATGAGATTTTAGGTTATTAATATAATAATTACGAGATTAAATCATTTAAATTAAATAATTATAAAAATAATTTCTTTAATTTACATACAAATAATGTCTATCTTAAAAATATTAAAATATATGTCTAATATAGTTTTTTTATTTTTAAAAAAGTTCATCTAACTTAAATTTAAAATGATAAAATATAATGTTATATTTATTAAAAAATTATCATATTAATTATATTTATAATATATTTTTGATATATAATAATATTAATTTTGTATGTATATATATTAAATTGTAATAAAAAATATTTTATAATAGTAATTACGAAGAGTAATTGGTTTAATTTGGTTGATGACTTTGAGGCTATGAGCTTCTATGAAAGTTCATAATTGTGCAAATTGTTGGATGTGGGGTCTGGGTGACTCATTTAAAGCACTTCAAATTTTATTAGTCACGTGATTAAATTTAAGGGAGGAATGAGGATTAAGGCAGGAATGACATCATCGAGGTTACCACCGCAAGCAAGTTGTTGTTTGTCTTTTTGTTCTTTTCTTTCTAGGAAGGTGTCTTGTATGGCCCCATCGCCCCAGTAATCATCCATTTGTATTTTCTTGTTCCACATGTTTACCTTTAATCTTCGTTTTTCTATTTTCCTAAATTGGCAAGATAATAAGTTTAAGTCAATAACATTATTATTTTCTAACTTGATTATAATAAAAATATGTAGATATTATTTTATTTTAAATATTATTTAAATTAAAATATAATTATTTATATTTTTAAATATTATTTTTATTATAATAAATTTTAAATATATATACATATACAAATTATTTAAAAAAAATCTTAATAAAATGATTTTTTAATTAATATTAAAATTAACACCTAAGAAGCTTTAATTGTATAGATATCTACCAGAAAAGATTTAAATTATTATAATTAAATTTAAATTATTAATAAATAAACTATATTTAATATAAAACAATATTTTATAATTTATTTTAAAAATAAAAATATATAATTTTATATAAATTATGTTATACTGTTTTTATAAATTTAATAAATCACTATTTTTATTATTTTTCTATTGTAAAACTGATATTTTTACCATTAATAATAACATAAATTCATCAAATTTCCGAAAAGCAATGTCTAAGTATCAATTTTTATACTTATTTGATGGCAGTTTGTGTATTTTGTTTATATATCTAAAATCTTTTATAATATATAAAATTATTTATAATATAAAATGGAAGAACTACATGTGTTAGGCTCGGCTGAATTACATTTTAAATTTTGATATAATTATTTTTACTATGTATATATAATCTTAGGGGTGTTAGAGTATGTGAGTTGGCCTTACTCGACACGATTCACCCTATTAATTAGTGTGTTGTACTGGTCCATAACTCCTTAGTTAGAGTTGTGTTATCCCATGATTTGTACACAGGTCTTGAATTTTTGGTTTGGTTAATTTTGTTGTTCTTGGCCTATTATTTAATTCAAAAATTGTTATTACTGAGATTCAAACAATCTATATAAATAGATAATATATAAAAAGTAGTTCATGTGTTATACCACTCTTTTTTACTCACATGTCTTAAATATTAAGTAAATCCTATCATATCCACCCAATAAACCAAGACACAGGCTATCGATTTGATACCCTGATATAATAAATAATAAACCTAATATTCTTACTACGGAGAAGCCGTATGCAATGAAAGGAATATGGGACACAATCACTATTTTAATAGATAATAAAAAATATTAAAATAAACTATAAAATATATAAATAAAAAATATTTATTTAAAAACAACAAAGATTAAACTATATTCCATTTCCTCTCATTTTTTCGGGATCATTTTTTTTATTAATTTTTTTTATTTTTTAATCAATTTAAAGAAAATAATGTCACTCGTTGTTCTTAAATTATTATATAAAGCACTTTTCTTTTATTATTTATATAATTGTAAAATAAATTTGTTGCTCGCACACATATATTGTTATTAAGAGGTCAATGAGATCGGCAAATCATTAACACTGCTGATTAGCTATTACTTATTACTAATAGTTTAGAAAAATGCTTAGAGTCCCAACTCAATATCACTCCACTTGTCAATATATTACTGGTTCCCTTTTATCAATCAGCTTCACCAACTTAGTTTTTCCCCATCTCCCAATAAAATTACTACATATGGATCGATATAAATGCATTTCACACAATTCTAACACGTGCGAATATCTTTCCTTTGAATAATTTTTTTTCTTAAAAAATATACTCATTAATTCTTTTACTTATTAAAAATATACTCATTAATTCTTTTCCTTATTAAAAATATACTCATTAATTATTTTATTTATAAAAAATATTCATTAACTTTCATATTTATAAAAAAATACTCATTATTTATTTTATTTACAAATATAAATAAAAGAAGAATTCAAAAAGTTTTTTTATTCATTAAAAAATATAAATAAATATTAACGAGAATATTTTCGTCATTTTTTTTCATTTTATTGAATCAAAAAAATTGTAAATATATTTGTTGAGAATATAATTGTTTTTATCTTATTCTATGATTGAAATATCTTAATAATTTTAATTTTTAAAATAAATTAAAAATTATAAATATCTCCTTTTGATATTATTTTTATAAAAAAATGATTAAATATCACATTTTTAAATTAAAGAAATTAATATATATATTTTATATAAATAAAATAATTCTACCTTAAATTACAAGTGATTTATACTCATATTTTTAGACTTATATTATATTATTTATTGAGTAAACTATTATCCTTGCTATTTTTACTATTATCATTATAAAATATATATTTTTTAAAATATCTAATTATTAAATTATGAATAAATTTTTTAAATTATTTTGAAATTAATCTTATTTATTTTAAAAATATCAATTCTTTATTTATATTATAATATAAGTTAATAATAAAAAAATTGAGATAAAATAGGATATAAAAGATAAGTAAAAAATTATATAATTCTAATACTTCTCTAAGATACAAGGATTCATCGCTCCTAGACACTATTTACTGTTGTTACTGTTATAATCTCCACTTTCTTTTCTCTTTCCACGACTTGCAAATCATTCTTTTTTTTTTCTCTTAAACGGAAGGTGATATCAGTGACTCTTAAAATCCCCTTTCCAAACAAATTAATTAACTTTTTAGCGAGATTAACTAAATGTTATATAATTTTTAGTGAATAAATTAGAAAAGTTACACATCATTTAAAAATGTAGTTAAAAATGTAGATTGATGTTTGATTTGGGTCTATAAATAAAATTTGTAAATCATTATCTCTTTTATAAGAGTAATTAATTAACTTAATTTTATCTTATTAATTATAATTTTAGAGTTTATTCAGATAGTGGAAGTGTTAAACGACACCCACTGATTTAGGAAATATTTATATCGAATCTCGTTAAATTTATGTTGTTATTATTTTTTTATTTTAATATATATTTTAGTTTATTTTAACATTATATTTTCAATAATAATATTTTATCGGATTAGTTTGAATTTTATTTATTTAAATTATAAGTAAATAGTTATTATTTAAAATAGAAAAAATATACACGTTTTTCACAACACTAAATATTTTCTTTTTCTCTTTTTTAAATAATGGGGTTTAAAGAAAATTCCTTTCCGATGTGTTATCCAATACTGGTGCTCCACTACGATCTGTTAATTGCTTTGGTTAGCTGATTACGCCTCATACGTATTCAATTATGTAATTATTGTATTTTAAATAATTTTGTGAGTTATTTATTTAATATTATGATAATCTCTTATATGAGATCATATATAATACAATATAAATAAAAAAATTAGTCTATTTTTTTAATATTTTTAAAAAAATTATTACTTTTTATTATTATAAATTAAAAATATAAAAAAATTAAGTAAACTTTTTTATTACATATGAAGATAATTAATATGATAATTAACTATTTAGTATCTCACTCTCTTGATCAAGATGTTTCCTTATTTGTCGGCGATTAGTCTTAGCATGAACAAACTAGCGGCTACGGTTACCTTAATTCCCTTGTAATATACTTCAGGTTCATACTGCAATTTGTGACATCAATAAAGTTTTGTCCACATGTGAATAACTTATTTTGGGATTTTTTTTTAATAATATTTTAGTTAGGATTTCCGCGACTAATTTGTTTTTTTATATATATAGAATTATTTTATTAGCAAACATATCATTAATTAGCAATCACATCAAGTATAATTGCAAAACTTTATTGTTATGAATTTATATTTAAATTAAAAAATATATTATTAATATATTTTTTTAAAAAAACTGAGATTTTAAAATATTGTTGTAAACCAGATCAATCTAGCTGCTTAATTATTTATTTTGAATATCGCCAAATAAAACACGTCCCAAGCCAAAATATTGCAAGCACTCCTCGTCCCAAACCATTGAATGAAAATTATAACCAAAATATTTTTTATCTGGTCGAAAGAGATAGACGAAAAATAATATTTTTTTATCATAATTATTAGAGAAAAAAATATATATTTTATTATTTAAATATTATATTCATGTGAGGTTTATATATAAACATAAATATTATTTTTATTGAGAGTATTTTTTTAATATTGAAAGTAGAAACTAATTTTATTTTTAATTATTTTAAATATTTGATATATTATAGATTAAAATATAAAGTTGAAAAGTATAATTCATTTAGTCATTTAGTCCCAAACCATTCATTTAGTTAATTTTGTATATAATAAATAATAAAATTTATTCTATTAATATTAATTAAAAATAATATGATGATAAAATTTATAAGAATTATATGTTTATATAGATTGAGTTAATATTTTGATATCGAAAAAATCCTTATTATAATAGATTCATGTATTTAATTATATCAACTTTCTTAATAATTCACATGACCATTAGGACATAAGTTAACTGTTTGTTGGGTACTGTTTTGATGGATGGATTCGTTTCATGAATAATCAAAACAATTATTACTATTATTATTATATTTAGTTTTCTTTTATACGAAACGAATTGAACCAGATCATTCCATTCAATTTTAACGGCTCGATTCTATCCGATTTGGATATGCTTAAATAGTTCCGTCTAAAATTACGTATCGAACTAGGTTTTGTTGGGCTTATTATATTGAATTACTCATGAAAGCCCATATCAATAAATTAAAGAAAAAAATCTGATCCAAGTTTGGCCCATCCAGCTATACTATTACTATGATGACACGTAAGGCCTTGGAAATTGACCATTGACCATTGATCATCTCGGTCATATTTGACTAGAAAAGTTATTCTTATCTCAATTTATGTTGTGATGTCAAGTTGGGATTGAAATTTGTTTGTAATTAAAACGTATGAAAGTTATCTATTTGATTTTATCCTGCTTACTTTACTAACAATAGTTACTACTTTCTAAAAAGAAAAAAAGCACGTGTTTGGCCACCTCAATGTTTGAGTCCGAAGACTTCTTCTCTAGAGTGACTCGGTTTTTCTTTTTTCTTTTTTCTTCCCTATCTATTAACTTCTTCTCTACAGTTTTTTTTTTAAATATATATATATCATACATAAGCTTATATAAAATCAGAAATACGTGCTATAAAAAATAAATAAATGCTACCTATATATAAATTAATATTTACCCATTTTATAAAAAAATAAATTATTTTTTAATTTTTTTTGTTTTAAATTTTTTTTAACACGTGTATAAATTTATATGATATTAAAATTTATAGTTAAAAAAATCTTAATTTTTTTTATAAGATAACCAATACCAAACGTGTTTGAATAAGATGGTACAATGCACCTTCTCGTACCAATATTTTCTTCTACTTGATGAGCACAAGTGGGATTAGTATAATGATTTGTTTTTCATAATATGATATATAAAAGGAGAAGTAGTTGTTGAATGAAGTTCCGGTCAAAAAATATGATATAATTTATGATATCTATATACTATTTTTTTTTTCTTTTTTTCCCAATCAAGTTGCTATTTTATATATTATTACCCTTGCTTTTTCAATCAAAATTTTCAACATGATTACAAATATTATTCTGAAAAAATAATTATAGAAAATTTGTATGCATCATTAAACGGCCCATATTAGATTTAATCAATTTCAATTATATAATAATTATGTGTAAGATTTTCATAAATCTTATGGATTTAGCAGTACTTATAATTAAACTTGTCATGTACCTGCATTCTTGTCGGTAAAGGAAAATTTATTCAGCTGCAACAGCAGTGTTATTGTTATTTTTGAGTGTTTGTTTACACATGAAAAATCAGAGAATATTATACCACATACACATTTTTTGTCTTTTTTTTACTACATTTTTTTTGTCTTATACACTCATTTTTGTCCAACATATCAACTTTATTTTACAATTATATAATTGGTTGTAAAACTGTGTAAATTGGGTATAGAAAGTAAAAATATACAAAAATTGTTTTTATTTATTTTTTTTAAAAAATAAGTATATAAATGAATCACATAAAATAATTTTTTTTAAGTTTTCATCTTTATAATAGTACTTTAAATATATAAAAATAATTAAAATTTAATTTTGACTATTTATTAATTCGTAATATGTAAATTAATTAGTACTTCCAATTAAACCGTTAGATTATTCATCATGATCAGTAGAGTTTAGGCTAAAGCTAAATTAATATGAAAAAAACATGTAGGTTTGAATATTTGCGAACGTTAACAAAATTTCTTTTATCCCGACTTCACGTTAATCGTGATGGATTACTATAGTAACAATATAATCTTTCAATTTAAGTTAATAATTTGGGATTATAAGGCTAATTACATACCCCATGTATTTTTTTTATAAAAAATATTAAATTGTTAGATTCTTTAATAAATGAGTATCATTTGATTATCACGTCATTCCACTGATATAAAATTAAATAATTTTTGAAATTTAATAGATTTTCTTATAAATTTCATTGATATTTTATCTCAATTTATATCTCTAAAATATCATGTTATATAAGGTAAATAATTTTTAATGTTAAAATATAGATGTTATTTATTTTTTATGCAGTGTATTTTAACCAATCACATTGTTTTTTATTCATATGTTATTAGGTATTTATTTTTTAGAAAAAATTATATTAATATTAAAATTATTAAATTATTATATATTTTAAAAATAAATAATATTCAAAATATTCGATGTTGACCTGTATCAACGGAAAGTTTACTATAATAAATTAATAACTACTATTATCAAAATGCCTTTTGAATTTGAAGAGTGAAAATAAAGCTTAGAGATAATTATTTATTATTTTTAAAATATATAATAAAATAATATTTTAAATTAATATAATTTTTTTGAAAAATAAATATTTAATATAAAATGAAGAAAAAATAGTTTAATTTATAAATTGTATATTTCAAAACTGATAAATAAGACGAAAACCCTACTTATGTATTTATGAATATTATTTTAATACAGTAGGCGTTCAAAGGACGTCTTCAAATTGAAATATCATCAAGACCATAGATGTCAAAAAGCATCGAAGTTTGTTCGTATTGACGTTCATTCAAAGGAAGAAAAAGAAATAATATAATAAGATAGGGATAAAATAAAATAAATAATGAGGGGAAGAACGGATGCATGCGGGATACGGGCAGGTCTTTCTCATATATTTCTGGATCGAAATGACCGGATTATTCAAAATTAAGTAGAAGTTTAAAGTTCGGTCAATACAATCTATTTTTAACTATATAATACATATTTATTAATTAATTTAAATTATATGTTAGAAAATTTAAGTTTAAAATATTTAAATCTATTTACAAATTAGATGACGCAACAATCATAAAATACTTTCTTCTATTTATATATGTTTTTCAAAATTTAATTTAACATGTAATTCATGTCAAATTTGTATCAATTTTAATGTAAAATTATTTAATTATTTCAAATTTTTATTTATATATTGTGTACATATTAAACGCTTATAATTTAATAATTGTAATATTTTATCTCTAATTTTAATATTATGTTAAAAATTATTTTAAAATAACTATTTCAAAATAATTATGTTATTAAATAAATGGTAAATTATATTTTTATACGTAATATATATATACAAACACGAAGACTCTCCTGATATATAATAGATATGGTTTTACTACTCATAGTATAAATAATGAATAAGGACTATAATTGGTTTACCCTTAAAATAATATTATTTCATAATTTTCTCAAAAGTCACCAACTTGTCGATCTCTGGGCAACTTAAAGGGAGTGTGAATACGATTATTCCTCGTGGTTCTCGGGATAAAAACAGTCAAATAAAAGAAAGCTCTCAACAAAACCTGCCAAGGTACGTAAC
Organism: Hippophae tibetana; assembly: GCA_037013495.1. Taxonomy (NCBI): domain Eukaryota; kingdom Viridiplantae; phylum Streptophyta; class Magnoliopsida; order Rosales; family Elaeagnaceae; genus Hippophae; species Hippophae tibetana. Next base: position 5,244,043 of record CM072804.1, on the reverse strand, counting down.
GATATGAACACAACAGGAAAACCATGAATTTTGCGACCAAAAATGATTACTACTTGGTCTACGTACATACAGATAAAATAAATCCAGTACAACTCCATAGGAGTTAGTTGCATGCATCATCATACCAAATTGATCTCATCTATGTTTTAATATTTTGATTTAATTATATAACATAATATTTTTATAAATAATATTTTATTTTTAATCACTTTTACTTAATACATATATATTTTCATATAATGTAAAAAATATGTTTTTCAGAAGGTTGAGATTTAAGTTATTTATTAATAACTTAAAAGTATTCATATTCTTAAAATGGTAACCATATAATCGAAAATGATTTTCATATACAAAAAATTAAAAGTTAATTTAATCATTTTTATTTTATTCTTTTTCTTCCTTTCTCCACTTAATTTCTCTTCTATTTTTTTTCTCTTTTTTATACCTCTATCTATTTGCATAAAAATTTATCTTATTTTTTTATTAAATCTTAAATTTTAATTTTAAATTCTAAATTTTAAATTTTAAACTGAAATAAGAAAATGAATGTCATTATTTCAAAAAATAAAAAATAAAAATAATACAAGTATTCTAGAATAATTTGTAAATCTGGATGTGATGAATTGTACAATGACATGACAAAAGGAAAAAAAAAAGAATTGTAAATGAGACCATCTGAAACCAACAGAAAACATAAAAATCATGAAGGAGATTTAGAAAAATTAAAGGGCAAAAATAACGCAATGGAAACTGCAGTGAAATATTCTTCACATCAACGCTAATTTGTCCATCTTAGATTTAATTAGAAGATAAGACTTAGGCGATCTGTCAAACTTTCATTTGACGACAACTATACATAACATTATTTTCTTTAAACTTCGAACTTAATATATTTTTTAGTATTTATATTTTATCAAAAAAAATTATTTATTAGTTATGTTTTAAAATATTTTTCTAATACTTATGATATTAAAAAAATTCTTATTTAACACTAATATTTTTTTTTAAAATTCCACATTAATTCTTATAGGGTTTTTAAGCAAAGGTAAAATAAAAATGTATCATCATTTTTGCCTATATCTTAATTTTGCTTTCATTTTAATTCCATTACAACTCATGCTAATAATAAATAAAAGATTTACTTATATTACTTATATAATTATAATATTCTACTCAATATATCTTTCAGTCCTTCCTCTATGACCTTGAATTTCTGATAATCTTTCTCTTACTTAATTCCTTTTTAAACAAGCTCCAAGATCATAATTGTCAATATGCTACCTCTAGATCACCATGATTAGCCTCAGTTTCTAACACTAACTGAGACATTGCATAGGTAGGTTTTCCATGCAACTATTTATTCTAACGAGTAAGACAATGTGATTCATGGAGATATGAATTGAATTAAACAAAAATATTATTATTATGTTTATTTATATTTGAGTGTAAAATCAAAATAATAAAGTAAAATTTATAAAAGAGAAAAATATAATATGTAAATATGTAAGAAAAATAGATTATTTTAACGTATTCTTCGGAGTGATAGAATGAACATTTTTTATATTATTAAAATGTTTTACATTATATTCTAGATTAATTATTAAATAAAATATAAAAAAATAATAAATCATTATTATTATTAATTATTATCAATTAAACATGTTCGGAGTTATTATAGATTTTGAGACTTGTCACTTATCACTTACAATTAGATATTGATGATATCGATTTTTATTAATATCAATTATTGAATGTACCTCTTTTGTACATTAGACCATAATGAGACGTGATAATTTTTGACACTCTAATACTTAAATAAATTTAGATATTGAGAAAAAATTTTGACACTCTAATACTTAAATAAATTTAGATATTGAGAAGAAATAAGAGACTAATGTCTCTTCTTTTGATTAAGGTAGATTTAAGGAAAGAGAATATAAATTTAAATATTTGTCTGTAATAACGTTGAGTCAAAATGGATCTGTAGGTTAACATCTATTAAAATTTACATATAAGTTTTTAAATTTTTAAAACCTACTATTTGCTTTTCAATTTAATTAAAATTTAAGAATTAATTATATATTTTAATATAAGTTGTATTATGAGAGTGATATAGGGTAGTAATATAAACAAGAGAAAATATATTTATTGATAACTATTATCCATAATAATAAAATATTATCTTAACGTTTGATTTATATTTTTTTAATTATCTTATTATCCAATAATTATAAAATTATATATTATTTTTTTATTATATTAAATATTTATCTGATATTAATGTTTATTTAATTACTAATAGTTTAGTGGATTAATTTGCGACTTTTCTGCTAATTATAACCTCTTATATGGTAGCATATAATTTGAACTAATTTATACCCGTTTACGGTTTATAACTCTTCTAATAAAACCAAATGAACGAGCGAACTTTTAACATGGTTAATTGGATACACCATGCTACTGCTAAATCATAGCAATTTACGTGACCTTGATTTCTACAAGGGAGGAAATATTTGTTTGGAACAAATATGTTTCTATTTTAATTTATAATTTATAATTATTTTGTTTGGAAATTGAATTTTATAATTTTTTTTAAAATAGAAGTAATTTAATAACTAATTTATAGTTTTAATTTTAAAAAGTATAAATTGAAAATTTAACATGTTTGTTTGATAAATAATTCATAATTTTTAACTTTTTTGTATCTAAAATTTAATTTCAAATTTAATATTGATAAAATTTTCATTAAATTTTAGTTCGGTAATAATTTGAGTATAATTGGATTTAATTTTTAGTATCAATAAATTAAAAAAATTCAATAAAAAATTTGGGTTTTTTTGAATTTAAAAATCTTGATAAATTCTAAAACTGAGTTCTAAAATTTAAAAATATAAAAATTGAAAATGAGTTATCGAAAATACATAATTTTAAAAGTTATAAAATTGAAAATTTAGAATTATGAATTTAAATAATTATCTAACAAAACACTGGGCTTTTTTATTCAAAGTGGATCATCATGTATCATGCATCTTCACTTATCTATGCGGGAATTAGGATATGGTGAAATATGCATGAACCATATTGGATTCTTCTTTTTAATCGTAAAAGATTTATGTTTTGGCTCTGAATCCTACAACTATATGTTATGAATTCTGAGACCTCTCTAATGGTTCTATAGTCAAAAAAAGGAAATATTTTCAGGATTTTTTCAGCAATGTATGACAGCAGAAATCACCTTATATCAATAAAATGAGTTTAGTTTAGTTTTTTTTTTAAATAACATCACCCAACATACTTACACACATTGAATCAAAATCTTACATTTACATATCTAGCTCGTAATGAGATTTTTATACCTAGGTGCTAATGGGCTACAACCACTCTAACAATAAATTGAGTTTGTTGGACTTAGTAAATCTCTATAACTCTAGTTTCTCCACTCTTATAAGTAACAGTCAAAAATTAATCTAAAAACAGCCTTTAAGACAATTTTTATTATATTTAATTAAGCATAAAGGTTATATAATTATTGGGCATAGCATAAATAATTATAAAATCAAGTAAAATTAAAAATAAATCAAATATAACAAATTAAAGTGATTTGATAAATTATTTAATTCAATACAAATCTTTTTCTATATTTTATTAATATTAATTCTTGAATAGATAGTCTTTTCATAACAATCCAATACAACATATATTACAAGAATTAAAAATAGCTCTCAAAGACAATATTATTTTCACACACAAAATATAAAAACTCAAATATATTAAATCATTTTCTCTATTTTAATTTATGTAGACAAATTACATATACACAAAACTCCATTATTTTTACTACAATAAATATTATTATTTATGGTGCTAATAAAACGCCACAAAAACTAATTTTTAGCATATCAAAAAACGCATTTGTTTGCGATGCTACAAAAAGTAGACATCATTAGTGGTGTTTTATTTATCTCAAAAAAAGATTATAAGCTTTACATTTGTGTCATTTTTAAAACACTACAATTTATTATTTATGACATTTTTAAAACGTAACAAATAATCATTTATGATACTTATAAAAAATCACAAATAATCATTTATGACAATCGCCATAAATAATTATTTATGTCATTTGTGAAATGCAATTAATATATAAAAAACACCATTAATTTTGATTTTATTTTTTAATTTTAAAAAATCATAAATAATTTCAACTTATTATGCAATGGAGTTGTAGGAAAATTAATATATACACTTAAATTAATACGTTGAATATAATCAAATGATTCTACTTAAAAATCAAATAAAATTACATGCTATTGATATAAAATATAACTATAGATATGTTTTTAAATATAAAGTAGACTATTACATGACTATCGTATAAAAATGCCAAAAGTCCCTACAATATTTCAATCAAAAGTACCAAAATGTCAAAATTATTCAAAGCAATAAACTTTTATATCAGTTTTCAACCAAAGGTACAGTGGTGCTTAACGCAACATTGTCGAGGACTTGAAACTCAAAACTAGATACATTTATTGCTCTTTTTCTTATACTATGTCCTTAACTTTGGAAAACTTACAATAAAAAATTAGAAAAAACGTGACTTGCAATTCCCATACAAATAGCATGGTAATCATATTCATAAACATCCACAAGTTTTTCAAATGACACGATATTATAATATATAGTTCATTTTGTGCATTATATACAAAACTGACACTTGCTCAGTCTTGTTTAGAAACAATCATATCACATATATATTAGATGACATTTGTCACCTCCCCTTAAGCTTGACCATTAATTTTTCAGGAAAACCAAATTAGTGTAGTAATTTAGATTGTACTACATCAATCTCATAACCAAATCCATCTAGTTCAAGCAACCCATTAGAGTTTTCTGAGAACCCAATTGAATCAAATCTCCTATCTCCATTCAATTCAATGGAATTCATCATGAACCATGTGGTTATAATATTATTGATGACTGCATGCACTTTTAGTTCGACATTTTCATTACTTATAAGAAGAATAGTAAAACTTATACCCAAATGACATAAGTGATCAACCGAGTTCGAAACAAAAATAGACGAACTTTGTACCATAAAATAAAAATGCGATACAGTAAAAAGAAATAAAAAGGAGCAGCCAAAATTCTATTTGTTCAATACTTAAATAAAATATGATCTATGAATGCAGACAAACATTTTAATTAGCGCCAATGACAAGATCCATAATGCAACAACTTCAAGGGAAAATAATGTCTATGGATGAAGTTTTGCAATCTATAAACCTTTTTTGGCAGAAGTGTACGGTATTTCTCTTTGCTGAAACTGAAAGTTGCCTGCTCTACTATTATCTTTCTCGCCTGATAGTTGAATGAAGAAGACCAGAATAAATAAAGCTAGAAAGTAGTAAACACAAACCAGAAGAAGCATGCCTCATTGAACTAACCATTTCTATTTTCTTGTAAAATTCTAGTCGAGTTTCCATTAGTTCCAAACGTATGAAAATCATGAATCTCCTTAGAAGAACCGAAGCTAACTGCAGAGTTCAAATCCTTTTTTTTAAACACGACTAGTGTTGGTTCTTTAAAGCCTTCAACAACTTCCTAAATAACACAACTGAAACAATAACCAAAGAATCACGAATTAAATTCATATCTCCCGTTTTTCATATAATCTTGGACATTTTTTCATCTCACTTAGTTTTCGAAATGGAGTTAGACTCAAGTTTAATATAGTATTAAAACTAGTTTTTTGGTTTCCCATCGACATCCAACAGCCTCGTAGTGTGCTCACTCTTGGATCACCCCTGAAGCTCACCCTATCAGCACTTAAGGCACACTCTACCCGTTTACCCTTACTGAAGTGAAAGGGGAGTGTTAAGTAACCTAAGTCCAACATTGGCTAGGATTTTGACAGTAATATTGCATATAAATTTGGATAATTCTCTAATTCACAAGTTGACTTTTGGATTATAAATTAGGCTTGAGTTTCTATTAGGATATCAAAGCTAGTTTTTTGGCTTTCCATCGACGCTTAAGAGCCTTGCGATCCACTCATCTCGAGCTTCGTTCATCCAGTATCAACCAGGACCACTCAATCGATGTTAAAGGAACTGTTAAGTTACACATCGACCAAGTATCAATCGTATACTGCACATATAACTTTAGATAATCCTTCTGCTTACCACGTAAGTTAAACGCAAGTTTAAAAAAGACAAAAAATGCATGCTTTTAATGTACTTCACTAATAAGTAACCTTGCACATAGATATACATTTCGTATAATAACATTTAGTACATAAACAAAGAACTAAACATATTAACGGAATATTCTAAAAGACAATAGATTCAATATACCAATTAAATAAATTCTTATCTTTAAATATAAGCCAAGCTTGTAACATCAGAAAAATATCCTAAGATTTTCAGAAAAATGTAAAAAGAAAAAGATAAGCATTATTTAAAAGAATTCAGAACAAAATTTCCTATCTAACAAAACATGTTGCGTCGAGCTGGTTTAAATTTACCCTTTTCATTTTCGTATGGGAAAGAAGTAGGCTCTATAATTCCTACTAATTGAATTTAATAATCAAACTCCTTAACAATTTTTTTTAGAATATTTTGCAAAGTCCTTTTTATTAATTTCACTATTTTTTAATTTGAAAACGTAAATTGAAAAAATCTTCATTTTGAAATTTTATTGGATTTGAATGAAATAATGTATTCTATGATTAATGTATGAACTCTTTGGATCAAATAAATATTTCAATTATTCCGGTGGTTGTATTTCAAAAGTAAAAAAAAATACTAATGGTATAAAACTTCTTCCAACTGCATTTGCCATAACCCAATGTTTACTAGCTTCTCACCCTCTACGTACGACAAAACGGGCATTGATTCGTTAGCCTATTAAACCCAATGTTAACTGGCTTCTCACCCTCTACGTACGATAAAATGGGCATTAATTACTTCATTAACCTACTTAATAATAGGCTTCAACTTCAACTTAATGCAGAAAAAGACTGATAATTTAGGCTAATTAATCATATAACCTCTTAAACTTTTAACTTCTCACATCCTTAAAAAAAGAAGAAGGCCTTTTAAACTTTTTTTTTTAATGTCATTAATTCAACCATTGACTTTTTCTTATCTTCCTTCCAATACTTAATCAATCTGGCCCTACATCATCAAAGCTTGCTTGTAAATATAAGCTATGGTTCTAGTTGGATCAAGTCAGAAGAAGGAAGAAAGTAAGGCCATTTTGTCGTTATCTTCTGACTTTAAAATTTCACGTTTAATCAGAAAACAGTATTATTCTATGTATCAAATATTAATTAATTCCTGGTTTCTAGTTTCTACCTTTCCTAACCTTTTTCGATTCCTCTACGTTTTATATTTCATATTTTGGGTTGAGCCTATATATATATATATTTGATTATTTATTTTTTCATTGTTTGACAATTACGGTATATATATCCGTGAAATCACAGAACGGAAACATGCTTATTAATATTACACGTGTTTCCCAAATTTGTTTCTCGAATATCTTTCTGGAGGTAAACCATATTCAACTATAAAACATTAATCCAAATTTATTATTCAATGTGTCAAATTTTTTTCCTTTTAATTAATAATTTGATTGTCATTTTCGAAATGATATGTATTCTGATATAATAAGTTTTCAGCCATTTTGACCCCTTAAAAAACATTTTTTTATTTCTAATTCAGAGCATGTAAATAAACAAATCAAATAACCGTACATAATGAATGTATCTGTATGAATCAGAGGAGATTCTTGCCAAACGTTGACAAAAATAGAGAAATTTAGAATAGTAATTGTTCGCCACTTGCTTAGCAGAGTTCATAAGAGGCTAGATGATATCAGCTTATTTTCAAATTCTATTTAAAAGTTAGGTCTTGTGTTCGAGAATTGGAGAGAGTAAAATAAACACGTGTTAGAAATACGTCGTTTTATTTAATCAAAAACTAGTTTAATCATCAATTTTATACCCTTAAGTTATACGTGTATATTTAAAGATATCTTGTATACTCCACTGATATTATATGTACAAATAAATACATTTAAATAAATTTAATTAATAAATGAGTTCATTGTATCATCTATGAAGAAGTTAATATAAAAATCTACAGTATTTTTTATAATCAAGCGAGTTTATTTGATCGTTTCAAGAAAACATTTGTAATATTTAATTTATTTTATAACAAAATAAAATCAGTCTCTTATTCGGTTATTAATCTAAATTTATAATACACGTAAAGAAGCTTCATTCTTCGACCACAATAAATCATCGCCATTACCCCACTAGCCTTAAAAAAATATGTTAATCGGTTTCTAAGTACAGATTACAATAAAAAGAAAGCGACAAAAATCTATTCGGATTTTATCTCTTAAGCTGTTGTTTTAAATATTATCGCCTAACAAAACCATATTATATGAATTTGAAATATAAAACTTGAACGAATCAAATTTTTTTTTTTGTTAATTAAACTTGCTTTCACGTAAATGATAATTTTGTGTAAACACTCTTGGCTCCAATCAGTCAATCATAGCAGAAAAAAAATTATATCAAGTCCATGAACATAATTTTAATTAAAAATATTTTATTAGTCTTTACAATTAACCAATTGTAGGTAAAAATTTCCTTAATAAGAAGAATTTAATCATGACTATAATTTAATAGTTAAGTTTATGAAAGAAAAAAAAGCTTAATAATTAATTCAAAAATAGCTAAAATGGTAATGTTATATATTCTTGAAAAGATGTGATTTGGTAACTTATTGATAGATCTAAGTAATGTTAGTATACTAAATAATAAAAATCAGAAATGATAAAGGAAACCCATGAACACAGCTTCTACACACCCAACCTCGACACCGATGACCCCAATCCCAACGATACCAACCCGTTGAGCGGTCAAACACCCAACCCCACGAGCTTCTGCACTACCTCACTATCCATGGCGAGCCGTCGTGAAAGAGAAGAGAAACTGACATATGCCGTCATTGCAGCTACTGTAAAATACCCCTAGAAAGATCACCATGACCGGGGCTTGCACCAGCAACTAATTCTGTCGCGTTTCAGTACCGAGCTTGGCAAAAACCACTGAAAATTACTATTGGTTTTCTGTTTTTTTTTTAATTCAAAATTTTATATTGTTAAAATTGCCCTCCAAGTAATAAAACATGTGCCATGCACGTGATCCAAATATGATGTTTTGTCTTATTTTGAAACTTTTATTAAGTTGTTGTCCTTCTATTGCTTTACCAAAAAATTACAATACCAAATTATAAATTTCTTAAAGTTACTTTATCAATTTAGCACCAAACCCTCCATTAGTTTATCTTTATCTAAATCAATGATTATTTAGGGTGGTCTGGTAATATTTTGTTTTTCATGAATCCTTAAATGTTATCATTATTATTTTTTTATAGAAATTAAATAACAATATTAATTATTTAATTAGAAATTAGAATAATTATTGTACAATGAATCTAAGTAGCTAGTAAACTTTTTTCTAATGAACCTGAATGGCAAATCCTACATTCCTATTTCCTACCCCCGTTGGCGGGTTCGGTATAGTAGAGCCACCAAGTTCAGGGGCGGAGCCTACCAGGGGGGTTACATGGGAGTGTAATTCTGGTTAAAAAATATTTAAATATATTAATTGAATGGATTCATCCTTTTATTTTATATGTATTATTGTATATTTTAACAATAAAAATTTAATATATTTATAATTTAAGTACTTTTATATATATATATATAATTAAGAAATAATATTATAAGATACATAATATATATTTTCAAATAGTAGAACCATTTATCCTAACAGGTTTATAATATGAAAAAAAGTGTAATAAATTATATTAAATTAACATACTTACAAAGAGAAACATACCAGGTGTGATATACAATATTTTATCATCTTTTAATTTTAATTTTAAATATATATAATGTTATAATATTATTTGATATCTTATTTTAATAATCTTTTTATTTATTTGAAGTATTTTACTAATATTCTTTTTAAACATTAATGACTAAATTATATAATAATTTATAATTCAATATGTTTATTTTATATTTATACACAACCAATTAAGGAGCCAAAAAAAATATTATGATGGGATTGAGTGTAATTTTTTTTAATATAATAAAAAATTATATTTAAATATTTAAGAATAAAAATTATATCATGATATCTAATAAAAAGTTAAGAACTATGATAAATTCTTCTCAATTAAAGATAAAATAAATTCTTCTCAATTAAAGATAAAACTTTCATGTTATGTTATATTGAGACATAAAATTAGGACATTATAATTCATAATATAAATTATCTAATATAAATACAAATATAATAAGTATTAATATCATAAACTTATAAGTGTTAAAAACTAAAATTAAAATAAATATATTAAAATATAAAAAATAAGATTTGATTTAAGATTTTAATTTTGATAGTATAAAAAATTAAAAATAAAATATTATTAAAATAAAATATTTATTTAATATTAAATATATATAATTGATTTTTTTATAAAAAAAAATCACCGATACAATAGACTCTTTCAGCCCCATTAAAGTCCGTCACTGGACACAATCAAATGTATACGTTTTTCTTATTCAATATAAAAATAATAATAATAATTAATACAGAACAGAAAAGGACATGAAGAATGAAAAGTATACCTTGAATCATCCGACGGTGGAGAAAAAAGATGAAGACTTACTCTTACATACACATAGAAGCTCGTTAAGCGTGAAATATAAATGGATAAAACAATACGATGCTTCCATCGAGCCTCGTTGAACATCAGGATTGAAAGTCTTCGCTGCAATTATTGTTCTCCCTCTATAAATAACTGTCCACTCTCAGCTGATACTTACAATGAATTGGCCAAACAATCCAAACCCATTTCCCTCATTCTCTCTCTCTCTCTAAAAAACTCTTTCTTTGTCTTCGTGAAAAGAATTTTGTTTGTAAACTCTCAAAACTTAGTTTACTTCTTGAGCTCAAAGATGGCAAACCTGGATGAAATGTCAACTCTCCAACTCATTAAGCAGCACTTGCTAGGTGAATTATCTCCTATGAATTGCTTACCCAGTGATTTTACTACCTTAGCCTCGGATTTCACTCAAAACGAATGGCAAACGGATTTCAATGCAGGCTTCTCAAGTTCTCAATCAAATTCTCTCTGTTCCAACTCTTCAAGTTCTGAATCATCCACTGAAATCTCTGACTACTTGGATTCCACAGGAATCTTCGAATTCAGCTCAAATCAAATTCCTTTTGAGGAAAACCAGAACGACTTCATGAAAGTCGAATTGAAACCTACATTAATTGATCTCTCAACTCCTAAATACATTGAATCCAATTCATTAAGTGATAATTCCTCGTTTGAATTCGAAACGAAACCTCGACTAGTGGATGTTAGAACTCTGAGCTCCCAATCGAGATGCACCACTTTCGAATTCGAATCCAAACCCCAAATCATCGATAAAATGTCTTCCAAACCGATCTCTCAATCGAACCGTAAACCGACCTTGACTATCTCGCTCCCTTCAAAAACTGAATGGATTCAGTTCGCTGCACCGATCCCACAATTGACACAACATAAATCTCCTGTCCAAGAGAAAAAACATTATCGAGGTGTTCGACGGAGACCGTGGGGAAAATATGCGTCAGAGATTCGAGACCCTAACCGAAGAGGATCTCGTGTCTGGCTTGGAACATTCAACACCGCCATTGAAGCCGCCAAAGCTTATGATCGAGCCGCTTTCAAGCTTAGAGGCTCAAAAGCCATCCTTAACTTTCCACTAGAAGCCGGGAAGTCAGAGCTCGAGTCTACCTCGATTATTGACAGAAAACGGCACCGTTGTGATGAAGATGAGGTTAAATCGAAGGAAGTTGCTGTGAAAAAGCAGAAGTTACAAGAAACTAAGGATACTTGCAGCTATTTGAAAGATATTCCTTTAACGCCATCAAATTGGATGTCCATTTGGGAGTCTGAAGTTAAGGGAGTGTTTACCGTTCCCCCGTTGTCTCCGTTGTCTCCTCAGCCATCTTTAGGTTATACACAGCTTATGGTTGTATGAGATAATATTTTGATTTATTATTATTTTTTTCAATCTTACAAAAATTGTTTTCTTTAGATCAAATAGTAATTTGTATTTACATAGTTTTGAACGGGATGAGAGATAATTATTCGTAACAATGGTGTTTTAATTTCTTGACATTTAATTCTCCATTGGATATAAGGAAATGGAGTAAAAAAATTGTTTTTAATTTCTTTGATTGAGTTCTGCTTTATATGTCCAATTTAATGATATTTGTAAACAACTATAACTGATCTCAACGCACTCTACAATTTTACTTATTTAAAAAGTAATTCTTTTTAAACAAATCGCAAACTAGGGAATCCAATGAAGTAATCTGGTATTTAACTATTTTAAAAATCTCAAGCTAGAAGCTAGATGGTTGCATGACACATATATTTATATTTTTCAGCCAGTTTTTATAATGTAATTTGATTAAGCAATAAAATAATAAATTATTTCTTGACATATTCTGCCAAATTACTAAGTAATTTACACTTAATTATTATATATAATGATTAATATAACCCAAATTATACATAATAAAATTCTATCTTAGAATTTTAAATATTTGGTGAAATATGTCCACTTTTTATGAATTATTAGGTGGTTAATAAATATATATTTTATATTTTAAAAGAAAGATTTTAGATGAAATTACTTCAAAAATATATCAATATACCATAGTCTTATATATATATATATATGTATGTACGAGATAGTGTTATATGTATGTAATAGATTATGTATCATAGAATAACTATTATATATAAAATGTCTAACAATGTTTTTTGAAAAAATAACCAAGAAATGTAATTTTGTTTAAAAAAAACATTGCATTTCTGAACGGTGGTATATCCTTTATTTTTTTTTATATATATATGTTTGCTTTTAGATGAAATAATAAAATTAACTGATATTAAATCATGATTTGAAATATAATAGAAATGAGTCTTATTAGATATAATAAATGAATTGAGTTTGTATAGTTCACTTACCTTTAATGAGCTCACCTTATTATGTAAATTATAATTCAACTAGATTTTTTAAAATTTATGTAAGTTAATAAGTTGAACACAACTTATTTTTAAATAAGTTAAGTAATCTATTATATGGCTCATTTATTTAAAATAAGATCAAATGGATAACTAAAAATTAAAAAATATATATATAATTTTTTTTATAAAATAAAAATAAAAATATAAAAATAATATATTTTAATTATAATATTAAGGAATAACGTTGTCTGATATCAACCACCTTTTGATAGACTTCATTGTAATACAAATTTAAAAATTAAATATAATATTTTTGCAAGATATGGAATACTGAGTTTATCATCAATTGCAAGGTCCAAAAATCAGGACACGAAGTCCAATCCCCAATATTTAATAGGTAGCACAATCAATTAAAGGAAATATAACTTAGCTTCCGGTGATAATTAACCTACTTTGGATCTATTATGGATCAGAAGTGTCTTTAATTATCCTAGTTAGCTAATTTTGTAAGGTAATAGACACAATTTGTATATTTTTTGAACTCTGAATAGACCTGAAAATTAAATTCAGAGTAAACCCAAACATTAATGCTGATGATGAGTGACGAGTTTTAAACGTATATACCTTGTTTGGATGCTCATGACTTTTTAGAAATTCAACCATTTCGTCACTTTCTTGTTAACATTTTGAAACTTCCAACTCCCCCATCTTTTGACCTAAGCGCTCCAGTCTTTAAAGTCTCGTATGGTCATTATTCACGCATTCCTGCTTTTGATTTGGCAACTAAATTTTCAGACTTTGCGGTTTTTATTTATTTTATCGTTGTGAGATTTAGGCATTCTTTTCTTTCTGTTTTTTATTTTATAATGATTTATATGAAATTTTGGTTTTGCTGAGGTAAAATATTTTTTGTTAATATATATATATATATATATATATATACGAATTTCATACCTATAAAATTTTATTTATTAATAAAAGAATTTAATGCTCTTAAAAACACACAAAAAAAAAAAGAATACCCGATAAGACTTAAACGTAAAATTATTAATGCATGGGAGCTGGAGATAATTGAGGTTCTCATCTGCTGCTGCTAATTTCATTTTAATTTTGACTAAGGAGTTGTAGCTAGTGGGTAACTTTACACGGTATAAGCATGATATCGTGACAATATGGAAGATATGTAAGTTATTGATTAAAGTAAATTGGTTTTCATAAAAAAATTAAATTCATTTGTATATATTAATAAAATATCGAAGAGTTTGATTAATTTGAATGATATATTAATATCCAATAGAAGTTATTTATTTTTTAATAACTAAAATTTGATTTTATTTGAATTATTAATATTGAAGATTTTTAATTTGAATTTGATGTCATAATGTAATTAATCTGATCAACTTAAATCTAATATATCGGATATTTTTTATATTGAATAATGTTAAATTAATGTTAAAAATTATTATATATAAAACACAATAGACACAATATTTGTTTTTTAAATTGATATATTTGTATTAAAATTTATTATTTACGGTAACAACTAAAAAAATTAAAAAATTAAAAATGTCTAAATAATTATTAAGTTATTATACATATTTAACAATTATATTTATTTATAAGTTAAAATAGTAATTTATTGTAATATTATGTTAAGTATAATATTTAAAATATAAATTTATTTATAATTTAATAATAATTTAGTTAGAATCGAATTAATCTAATTATAAAATCAATTGATTATAATACAAATAGATTGTATACTTTATAATTTGAATATAAGGTGATTATAAAATTTATCAATATAATCTAATCTGAATATTACAGATAAAATTATTTTTTTAATTTAAATAAATTGATTAAATTATTTACTAAATTTTACAAAGAAATATTACCATCTCATTCATAAATGTTATCTTAAGATGTAAGATTATTGATAGTTGATCAATTAACAATAGTTTATTTCAAAAATCTCTATTTATATGATTGTGATATTATAATTTTATTTTTAAATAATAATAATAATTTTTTATTTTTGAAAAATAAATTTTTTGAAAATATTTATTATTACGAAAATATCGAATCTTATAAATATTTTTAAAAATAGATAATTTATTTTAATAATAATGTTTATTGTTTAAAAATATCAATTTTATTTAAAAAATTAACTAATTTTATTTTCAGAATATTATTATTAAATAAAAATTTATATTCTAAGAAATAATTATTTTTAAAAGTTTGTTATTTAAATTTATTTTTTTTGTGTTTTTTAAACAAAAGTCTTACTTGGGAGTTGACTCTGGCTATCGATATCCGAACAATTCCATAAATGTCCTTTTCGTCTACATCATCTTTTTGAATATAAAGTATGAGAAATTATATAGTGTTTTTAAAAATATATATATATTTATTTATTATTTTTAAAATATATTATTTACCAAATAATATAGTTTTCTCTATGAAAATATACATTATTTATCTTCTTATAAAATTAAATTAAACACTTAAAATATTACGTTATCAAATATTTCAAAAATAATTAATAATATTTTTAATTATATACTGATTTTTAAAGTAACAACAATAAAATATTTAGGCATCGTATTACTTATTTTTAACTAATGTATATCATAAATAATTAAAAAAAAAATTAAAATTTTAAAATTTTAAAAAATTATGACACAATAATAAATATTTTTTTATTTTTATTGATTGTCTCTAATAATAAATAAATTAAAATTAAAATTTTAAATATTTATTTTTATATTATAAATTATTAATAAAAATAAGGAAAAATTAAATTACTTTATTTGTCTCTTGTTATAATTCAATTAAAAGGAGAGCTAATGAATAGACTGGTATCCGCTGGCTTGTGGTTTGAGTTTGACTGTAGGGTCTAGATCTCAATCGGAATATGGATGTTCTCATGCTCACGTATTCAATTAATTATTGATATTATAATATATATATTTTTAATAAACACTTTCATATAATAAATTTAGTTGTTTATAAAACTTAGTATCCAGATGAACGATCTGATTGAAGAAGTCCAGACAAATAGAAAAGAAAATTTTTCATTTTTTTTATAATAAAAATTTGCCCAAATACATAAAAAGTGGGCCAAAGCATTAGAATTTTTAGCACAAAATATAAATTTTTTATTTATTACAAAACTTAAATAATGTTAAATATCATATATATATAACAACACTAAATTAAAATCTATCGTGAGCTTTAATCTATAACTTCTTAATTGTAAACGAAGAATTACTCTCCATGATAACATTTATCATGACAAAAGGATAAAAACTTAAAAAATTATAAAAATTAAAATTTATTATCAATACAATAAATAATTAAAAATATATATAATTAGATGATATTTGATATTAAATGAATTTAAATCATATATCATATTTTTTTAATAAAAAAAATATAAATATAAAATAATATTAATTAATTTTTAGTTATAATTTCTTTATTTTCCCTATAAATTTTAATTAAATCTTAACGTGCAAGCTGAGCAAACATTAAAACGATAACAGTGGCCGGTAAGTTCACTAAAAAATAATAAAAGTGGCTGCTAACATCTATATAAACGGGCAGCAAACTAATTAAGCCATGCATCCACTATGGGTGTTTCGTACAGGATGGCAATTCTATTCTATATATAATAGAGTCCTTAATTTGTGGTGGCGTTGCTTAATTATTTTATTTAATATATGCATGACTTGTGATCTATTGGATCTAATTTAATTATTTTATTTTATTTTGTGTATTATTATATGTTTAAACAGTTACCCAATTTTTTGTGCCCACTTTGTTCGCCTATTAAGCCACTCTTATAATTACTATTTAATGTATCAATTATTGATGATATATATACGCAATCGTTGACCCAACTATTCCGACAAAAGTCTAATATATGCGGTGGCGGGTTAGAAGGGGCCAGAAATAGAATCCAGTCAAAAATTTAAAAGAAATTGGGTAATATTAATTTATATATCTGTTAAATAATATTTATTAATTAAATTAAAATGTTAGTTATTTTTTACAAAATTAACATTAGTTAACAAAATTCTATGTAAAGATGGTAATTAACAATCAAATTGACTATGGCAAGTAATTTATTATTAAATTATGCCAAAAATATTTAAAATATGGTGATTTTGAATTAAATTTATAAATAAACTTCAAAAATTTATATCAAGTTTGAGAAATTAAAAAGTAATAGAATAAAAAAAATCAAAATTAAAAGCTTTATGTCTAATATTTTTCTTTTAATAAAATATAATAACTACGATATAATTAGCTTAAACTTCCTAAAAAAATATTTGTAAGTGCAACCCTATATATATATATTGAAATGCAAATAATTTATATGTGATTTAAATTTTTTAGTTATATTAATGTTATTATACAATTAAAATTAAAAATAATAAAAATAAAATTACATTAATTATTTTCTCAAAAAAAAATTTACATTAGTTCTTAAAAAAAATTATATTTCATAAAGACACGATTTTTGAACTTGTATAATTTCATGAAATGTTGATCAATGAAATTTCACAAATATAGACAATAAATTTAATTTTACGATACTAAAGATAATGAGAATATGTGTTCAGATTTGTGAATTGTAATCATATAAAAAACCGGGAGTGTGAATATAGCTCAAAGCCTCAAAGTATTGAAAAACCCTAGGTAATTTTTTTTTAGATGAAAAATATATACACTTGCTTAAATTTTTGTTGCATTGGATAATTAAACTCTTTAGCATTTAAAACTTTTAATTATTTAGTGAATTTTTCAAATAATAATAACTTTCTAATTATTTAGTAGTTATTTTTATCACATGATAATTATTTATGAGTGTATCTTACAAAAAGAAAAAAAAAATTGTTAGATCATTAATCATTATTATTATTATTATTAAATGCTATACTAATAATAGTGATTTCCTATGGTTAATTCCAACAAATTTACAGAGTATCAATAACATTGATAATAATTTGTTTATTATTTGAAAATGGGAGAAAATTGTCTCAAATAAAATTAAGAATGATCAAATTATCAAAAGTAAAAAATGATATATATACAACTATATGTAATAATAATATAATAAGATTAATTATTTAATAATTTTGGATAATGATAACTTTTAATTATATAATAATTTCTTTTGTTAAAATATAATTTTTGTAAGTCTTGTAAAATAAATAAAATGTTATAATGAATTAATTTTATGATTTTTACATCATTATTTATTATTATTAAATCTTAAATTAATAATAATAAGTTTGTGAAGTCCGACAATTCACACAAATTGATAACATTGGATAGTAATGGATTTATTATCGGACAATTTGATGAAATTATCTCAAATGAAAATATTCAAAATGAAAAATGATACATAGATAAATATATATAATAATGAGATAATTATTTTCTATTAATGATGATTTTCTTATTATTTAATCTTTTTTGTCACGTGACAATTGTTTACTAGTGAGTCCTAAAAAAAAATATTATAACAAGTATAACTTTTTATGGCTTTTATATTTTTTTAACTATTATTAAATATTAAACTAATGTAAGGTTTAGTAAAGTGAAATCTAATAAATTTGTAAAATATCAATGACATTAAATAAAAGGATATACTTTACCTCCTTTCTAAGTTACAGTGACCATGTGTTTCTTGTTAATATAAAGGAAAAGAAAACTGATTTTAGAGTAATTTTATATGATATTAGTATTAAAGTTATTAAAATTATTAAAATTATTTAAGTTATAAATTTGTAATCACTACTTATATTTAATTAAAATTTAAAGAATCATTAAATTTATAATAAGTAAGTGATATTAAATAATATATTAAAATTCTAAAGGGTTTTTAATGATTTTACCATGTATATTATGTTAACTACATGATTCAGCTTTGATTTTAAACCATAATAATTGCTAATAGAGAGGTAATTTTTTTTAATAAATAGTGGTAATTAAAAATATGTTTTTGTAATCATGAGTAAGATTCTTGGTTACACGAACAAATAAGAATATGGTAAAGTTAGCTATTTTTTGTTTTGTTTTTAAGGGATTTAAGGTATAACAACCTATCATTTTATTTAAATTATAATTTTAATATATTTAACTATAAATATAATATCTAATCATTTTTATTAAACTTATATATTATAAATAATTATATATCATAATTTTTATTTTTAATTATCTCGTTTAAATTTATTTAAACTAATAAAATATTTTAATTTGTACATTTTTATTATAATATTTTCTCATAAAAAATTCATTATTACGAGATGAGTTATTAAATTTTTATTTTAATTCACATCTCTAGTTATTCTTTATATGATAAATATAAATATTAATTGCATATTTATATTTGATAGAATTTTTTTAAAATTATAAAAAAAAATATTTTTAAAATAATATTATAATATTATAAAATAGAATTCAATTAAATAAAAATTAATATTAAATATATCTAAAAATCATAAGTTAATTTGAACGGATTTTAAAATAAAATAAAATATAAGATATTTTTTTATTAATTAAAACATATGATATAGATATAAAAATTACTATTTTATGATTATAAATATTAATTGTATTTTTTTAAGTATTTACAAAATTCTATAACTTTATCAGTTATTTTTACACCTAGTATAAACTTTTTCTTTCCTTTTTTTTATTTATAATCACCTCATATAAATTTACGTATATCTTATTATCTCATAATATAGTACATCGATAATGCAGAAAATCAAGCCTGCACGATTTTAGGCACGTGGAACGGAACTCTGTCTTAGCAAATGCGCTGAATAGTATTCAAGATGATTGCTTTAATCAAATCGACAGCTCCAAATTAATTAAATATATATTAAATTAGTCAAAGTCTTCTTATGGGGAAAAATACCTTATCATCCGTAACCAAGTTTGTCTTAATTGCCGTTGATTTCAAAGTATATATTTTTCTGTTTTCTTAAAGTTGCTTTCCTTTGATAATGTAATATGAATGAAATGAAGTGAAGAAAATACAACTTATAATGTTATATAATTATCAAAAACTAAAAAATAAAAAAAATCCCACTTTTCATTTATAATCAAAAAACTATTAAATGTAGATTTACTACTAAAAATTTCCTGTGTCAACAAATTAAAAAAAGGATTTATCAGGTGCTAGTTACATGATCACCATTAAAGATATTTGAATAATTTTACAAATATTATGACAATTATCTTTTACTAAATGATAATTTTATCTAAATGGTGATAGTAATATATAGTTAATTTATATATATATATATATATATAATCGATAATTTATATAATACTATTATAATAATAATGATGATGATAATGATAATAATAATAATAAAAAAATAATTGTATGAATATCATTTATCTTTCAACATTTTTCTTAAAAAAAAAGTGATGTATCTTAAATGCTGTTTGGTAGTTAGGGAAATGCCCTATTTTTTTTAGTTTGGACATATTGACCTGCATGTCTTTAACTTTTTGATGGATTCAAAACATGAGGGTATGGCTCGTAATTGTCAATAGATCAGCTTATGTATTCTGGATCAACCTGGCTCGGCCGGCTAATAAATTTGGGCTTCCCTTAATTTGTTTTCTTGTACTCCTAACCTCGTTATTAATTGGAATTTTCTTGAAAAAAATTCTATTATCCTAAGAAGGTGTTTATTACCTTTTTAGAAATATATTATTAGGTGATATTCGGTTAATATAAATTAAATTAAGAATAAAATTATATTAATATATTTTTATATTTTGTTGTGTTATATAGATTAAGAGTAGAATGTGTATTACAATTTTTAAAAGAAATGGAATTATTATTCCACAATCTTCAATTAAATTGTTATTACATTCTCATATTCATCTTATAATTTTTTTTATTCCCATTTTGTTATTAATTATTAAAACTTAAACCATAAACCTTAAATTTAACTCTTAAAATCTTAAAATCTTAAATTTTAAACTCTAATATTTAAAACACTCCGTCCTAAAATCTTAAACTATAAATTCTAAATCTATGAATTCTAAAACCTAAAATCTTAAATCTTAAAACTCTAAACCATTTTTTCAATTTGATTATGTGATATTCAGTGGTGTTAATTTGATAAATCAAACATAAAACTTCACTAACATATATTAATATTTGAATATTATCTTACAAATAATATAAAATAAAAAATTTATCAAAAATATTTTTCTTGTTTTTAAATATTTTTAAAAACTAAACAATATTTTTAAGTAGTAATTATTTAAAAAAAATTTAATAATATATTTTATATGATGAAAAAAATAACAATTAAATAATATTATTTAAATTTTACTGAATAATAAAGTATTAAGATAATATACAGTATTTTTTATTACATTTCAAGTATAAACTAAATATTACAATACTAATTTATTTTTTTATTTCTATTATCAAACCAAACACTACAATACTAATATTTTTTTTACATTTAATTATATTACTGTTATCATTCTTATTAATTTTTCATTATATGAATTGAGTGTGATCTTATAATGATAATTTATTCTAAGATTATTTCATTTGAGCCAACATTTACCAATACACTTATATAAAGACAAGATTTTTACACATTTTTGTTGTTAGTAGATTGAGATAAAATGAACAGATAATTAAAAAATAAAAGTTGTAAAGCAAATCCAAATAACTCAAAATCAAAGACAAAATTAAATACAAACTAACAAATTTTAAAATTAAAAAGTCCAGAGAGAGATAGGTGAGGTACATGTTTCACAAGTATCCTTAAAAGATATTTGTCTTATCACACAAGTGATTGAGGTTTAAGAACATCTATCTTTCAAAATACAATAATTGAAACTAATAATTATCTTACACATGAAGCTGATTATGATAAATTAAGATTGCTCAATCCTCTACCACATTAAAGCCTATTGTTCTACAAAAAAAATAAAAATAAAATAAAGACAAAGTTTGTTGGAGATGGTTGTTGAATGCAAAATTTATATGGATTATATTTTATTATTTTTATAAATTTGATTTATGAGTACAAAATTAGAGTAAGTCTCAATTTGGGAGTTAAATTTTAATTAATTCAATTTGAATAATGATTTTTTTAAAATTCGGTTTTAATTAGAATACGAATTCTTTGGAGATTTATTTGATAAATCAAATTCATATGCTGATTTTTTCCTTCAAATAAAACAAAATTAATAAATAAGAAACGGGTCCATATTCATTTGTTTATCTTGTTTTTTTATCTCATTGGATAGCCTTTTAAAAGTCGGTATAAAACTCTCTTAAATATAACTCTATGCTTATTGATCTATTAACAAAAAGTAGATATGTTATTCGATATTAAGTCTCAAATATAACTAAAATTAGGTTCATTTTACAATAATTACATTGTAAATTGATCAATATATCAATGCATTTTAATTATGTTCTGTCTAAGTTGAACTCAATTTATACATTTACATCACTCGTAACCGGGTCGAGTAAGAAACATTAGATATATTTGATACATTATATTAAATATATTAAATTATATTTTATTGAATTATAATTATTTTATATAGTTTGATAAAATTGATGATGTATATTTTAATTAAACAATCTATATTTAAAATTGTATTTAATTTATTTGATGTAGTTTTCTTATCTATAAAAATTATTTTATTATATTTACAAATTTATTTAAATCTATATTTAATTAATTTTTATATTTTTATATATTTTAAAAATAAAAATATTATTTTTAATTTAAGATAAAAAAAATCCAAAAATATAATTTTAGAATTAAAATTTCAAACAGAATAAATAAAATACTCAATATAATTTAAACTCATACTCATTCTTGATAATGAGTTAAAGGTTTTACGGGGTCTTCTTATTATATGAAATGTACTAATTTAATCACGTAATTTATATATGGGTTAATTTAATTCTTAATTTATAAAAATAAAATATTTTATATAAAAAATACACTAAGATTAAAGTGATTGATTTTAATTAATTATGAAATTAAATATACTTATTTTTTGTAATAACATAATTATAAAGCTCAGTTTAACAATAACTTAACTAAATTTACCAATTTCATATAAAAAGGGACCAATATTATCCCTCATCTTATTGAAAATATAGTATAATTTTTATTTCAATATATTCTTATTTTATAACCAAATATATGAAAATATAAAAATTATATAATTAAAATATTTAATATTATATAACAAATAAGGTGATATTATTATTCTTATAATATACTTCTCAACAAGTAGATTGTTTTATCTCTCAATTTTTTATTGGATGTTTATTTTTTTAAAGAAAAAAGTTATACTAATTTTAAATTTAATTAACTTGAAGTAACATATCATCACACATTTCAACTACCATGAATAATTTCTCGTAATAAACATATACAGTCTCTTTTTTTATCAGTTGATTTCTTGGAAGGTTTAGCAACCATTCCTTTGGAGCTCTGCAACTAAGCTTGTTTGATCTATAAAAATTTAAAAATGGGCGACTTATATGAAAATGCCTTCATTTGTAATTTTTTATTTAATAAAAAATAATTTTAGTAGTTTGAAAAAAACAAATTACTGATGTTTGACTGTGGCTTAAGCTATGCGTTACTTTTTCTTTTTTCCTCTAATATCATTTGTCATTAGCTTATCCATCAATTCGATGATATTTAAATTTCTTACCTAATCTTTTAATTAATATAATTAACCCTTCTAAAATTCAAATTTTTATATTAATTTAAAAATATTATATTTAATAATTACATAGTTAAAAAATATATAATTTAATTATAAATTTTGTAATAAGTGATAGACTAAATTATATTTTTATAAGATTAATAACTAAATAAATTAAAAAATTAAGTTTTTTCATAATTAAATATAATATTGTTAAAAAAGGACACTTCATTGTAGTATCACTACTACAAAAATGGGTATTTAAGTCGATACGTAAAGTCGGTTTTTGGAAAAAAACCGACTTTAAATTGGTTTAAAGTCGGTTCGATATAGAACCGACGCTATCCACGTAGGACGTAGCGTCGGTTGATGTGTCAAACCGACGCTATGCATGGACGTAGCGTCGGTTTACACCTAGAACCGACGCTATCCACGTAGGATAGCGTCGGTTGACACCTGGAACCGACACTATCCACGTAACATAGCGTCGGTTCGACACGTCAACCGACGCTACACACGTGGATAAATATTTTTTCTTCCTTTCTTCCCAGACAGAAACTATTTTCAACGTTGCAGAACTCTAAAAAATCGAAAACCTCCTCCTCCACTCTTTCTCATTTTTCAGCCACCTACGACTACCATTTCCATCATCGGTTAGTGAGTTTTCTTCTTCTCTAACTAATCTTTTAGATCCCATATTATTCATATTTTTTTCTGTTATTATGTTTTATTATTTATGTGTATAGATTGTTGTATTATATATGTAGGTTTCTATTATAACATAAGGAGAAGAATATGACGATCTTGAATAAAATAGAACAAAACCATGGTAATTTTTCTGTTATTAATTAATATTTTATTTTTCAAATATTTGTATTATTTGAACTGTTTGTTAAACTGATTTTGGTTTTTTTTTTCTACTCGAATACAGGTTGAAAATGAATAAATTTTTTTAAAAAAAAGTTAAAGTCGGTTCATCGCGTGAACCGACTTTAAACGTAAAGTCGGTTCATCGCGTGAACCGACTTTATCCCACGAACTGACTTTAAACGTAAAGTCGGTTCACACCTTGAACCGATTTTACACTTTAAATTAGTTTAAAGTCGGTTAAAACCCGACTTTAATGCTCCTTTTTGTAATAATGTATAGTGGTATGACTTTATATCTCTATCATCGTAAATTCAAGTTTAAATTATATTTGTGTAATATTTTATTTACTTGATAAAAAAAACTTAAGTACATTATATATATATATATATTAGATTAATTTAATAAAAAATTAAAATTTTAGGTTAAATTTGTTAAAATTTGGACGTTAATAATTAAAATGTGTAAAAATAGGTGCTATCAGCCAAACGGATATAAGCCTTTTGTGATTTTGTAGTCTAAACAGAATCTGTCGACGGCAAAATCCTCAACTTGCTAATATATATATAGGCATATCCGCATATAGCTCTTCTTATAGTCACATGCTTTAGAGGCTTCGAATGTTTTGGATAAATAAAGTCAAGGACTTACGATCTGTAGTTGACATCGAATTAGAATCCTACTCTTTGATATCGGTCATCTTGTCTTAACTATTTGACTTTTTGGAAAGTTTAAAGACGTATTTATCAATTAGAAATGAAAAAAAAAAAACTTCATTTTTTATATTCATTTGATAAAAAAGAAAAAAAATGACTCCTAAATTGTTTTTATTCTTAAATTTTCTTTCAATTTGATTCCCAACTCCCTTTTTTCCTTTTTTTTAATTTTTATTTACACAGATTTTATGACAATTTTATCTTTTAAAAAAAATATAATATTTCAATAATACTCTTTAAAATTAGACTAAGGTAAAAAATAATATATTTACTTAACACTATCTTTTCAACAAAATTAGATTAGTTCAGTTTTGAATTAAAAATCAACTAATTCAATCTAATTGGTTCTTAAAAAATAAAAACGAAACCAAATCAATTAAAAATGTAAACCAATCCAAAAAGTTTTAATTGATTTTGATTGGTTGTATTGATTTTTAAAATTTGAAAACAGAACCAACTCATACTAGATTGGTTATTTAAAATTTAAAGCAAATCAACTCAAAAATCATTTAAAATTGATAAAATTGGATTGAGTTGTTTCAGATTTATTGCGTTGGTTTGGTTCAAGTAATTTATGTAACTCAACATATTAATTAGATTTTTATAATTTAATTTTTTTTATAGAGAATAAAGATGAATTAAGTAAGATTTAATTTTTAATTAAAATAATAGATATTAATATATTAATTATTTTTAAAAAAATAAAACTAATATATTAATTATAAATTAAACATAAATAATAATTTATTTATAAAAATAGTTTTGTAAAATGTAACTTTTATTCTTTTAGATTTTCATCCTACATTTTTTACTTCACATTTAAAAGGTAATATGTTTTCTAGTTATTTCAATTCTAAAAAATTGTCAATAAATATTATAAAAAATAAGCATATTTTTTTTACTTTTTTTATTTAAATTCCAATTGATTTACTTTACGGATTAGTAAAACACCTTAAATTCAATTTTTAATAATTACTATTGTACCCCTAAATTTTCTCCTTCATAAGTTGCGCCTCTGAATTGTAGCTCTATACATGCTAATTTTGATATATTTTTAATTTTTATCCTTCTCATTTATATTTTGTATGTACATATTAACTTAACAATTTCAATATGATTTAAAAATCTTAAAATTACATGTTATAATTACATAATTTTGATACAATTTTTTTATTATCACACGCTTGACTAAGATTGCTTTTTATTTAAATTTGTACAGATGGAAAAATTTCATCTAAATTTAATTATTTTTATAAATATAATATATTGATTACTTTATTTTAATTTTTTGCATTTTAATAACTTTATTGTTATACTTATGAATATTTTAATTATTTTAATCGTTTTATTTTCAACTTTTTAAGACATTTTGGATTCAACTTAAATTTTTTTACAAAAAAATATCCAAAAATACCAAAATTGATAAAAAAATGACTAAAATATTTAAAAATATAATAATAAGATGACTAAAGTACAATTTTTTTTTAAAAATATGACTAACATATTCAATTTGTAAATATAAAAAGTGCAAAGTATCATACTACTCTTTTATATCCTTTATAAAATCTCAAGATAAAATCTTAAATACAAAAAGAAAAATGTTTTTATGACAACTGATTCATACATTAAAATTCACTTGAAATAATTTAATTTATCATGTTAATTAGTTATCCCATAATTAATTCATCGTATTAATTTATCAATTTTATATTCAATTAATAATAAATATATTATTTTATGTATATAACTTAATACATATAATACTATTTAATATAAAAGATACACATATATATGAGATTTTAGTTGTTCCCGTTACTTTTCCTTTTAGCTTTCCACTGGAATTCACTATAATTTTTATGTTAAATCCTTTTACGGTCATATTAGGGCGTTTAATACTTTTTTTTTCTCTTTTTTCCAAAATTCAAACATAATATAATCTATTTTCTTCAATAAAAAAAATTGATTAATGATAGAAAAGTTTAAAATAAAAATCAAATTTTTCGAATATATTAAACAATCAATGTGAGAGAATACTTGTTAGTTTACTTTCTTATTTAGTTACATCAATCGATATAATTACATAAATCCAAAAAAATATGAAAACATAATACCCATTTAATGTCATTTTTGTAGAGAACTTAAAATCCTTCACCAAATTACTTTGTATGATCCATTATTGATTGAAGAGACATCTTAATGGATTTTTATATCTAATAAAAATATGTATCTTGATAAAAATTTGTAGATCTAAGAGTTAAATAAATACTTTTCACAATAATCAATATGATCTTTATAGAGCCAGATATAGCAAAAAAAAAAAAAACTTGAACATTATAAATATCATATTATTTATGAATAAGGGTAAATAGAAAGATACTAAAGATAGGAGAATACTCTCACTCCTGTATAAAAAGCTCAAATTAAAAGAAAAGCAAGGAAAAATGAAAAAAAAAAAAGAATAAGAAAGAGGAAGAAGTGAATTTTTTTTTAAGAAAGATCTATGTCTAACTTAATATAATCTATGTAAAATTTAAGTGATTACTTATTTTAATTTATTGAAAAGAAATTGTAAATGTATATTTTTTATAAAATTTTAAATTATATTGTATAGAATAAAAATTATATTATTATGTATAAATTTAATTTAAAAAATGAATGTAAGTATAAATCGTACTTGAAATTTTACTTAATATTTTTAAAATTTCAATTATAATTTTGTGTGCTTGGATTTTTTTTTATTTTAAATTAAAAATAATAATTTATAAAATGTAAGAAAAATAAAAAGTAAAAAAATAATTTAAATAATTTTTTATAATAAAATAATTTTAATAGGTAACAAAACTATATAAAATAATATATTATAAATATGAATTATTTTATTAAAATATTTTTTATTATTTTATCTAACTATACTATGTAGGTTATCACTAAGGATGAAAATGTTGACATTTTTTATGATATTATCACGATAATATCTCCTTTTTTACATATTCTGACATCAAAACGTGATGTTTATATCTTTTGATCAAATTGTCGCAAAAATATCGATAATATAGCTAAAATGTTGATAAAATATCATTGTTGTTAAAATGTTACTTAAATGTCTTTTTGGTAAAAATATCTTAGATATTGTGAGTATTGATAAAATATCATTAAAATATAAATAATTGATTTTTTCGATATTTTATAAAGTTTTATAAATTTTGTTCATATTTTTGATAGAATTTTTATAACTTTTGTGATTTTTTTAAAGTTTTTATCGACAACGACAATATTTTAGATATTTTTTTAAAAATTATATTTCAATATATTCAACAACGTTGATATTTGAAATCTTAATTGTCACCGAACATTGTTCATTAATTACAATAAAATTTAATATAATTATATTTACTTTATTTGATATAATATAAAAAATATATCCTAAGTGGTTTATGATGTGATAATATGATGTTATTGTTATATCACACTCACGAATGATAACTATTGGATGCAATAATGTTTTAAGAAGGAGGTGTCAAAAGTAACCTATAGAATTCAGATTATATTTTAGTGATATTTTTATTAAATAAAAACTAATCAATTAGATTTATATTATCAAAATAGTGTATTGCTAGTTCTCTTATTTATTAAAATATATAACAATAGTCCAATTTTGAAAGAAAAAAACTTAATTTATAGAAGGGCAAGTTTGTCTAATAAAAATAACTATTTAATGTATTCTTTTATTTATTTTATATTTCTATATTTAAAAAACTTATACTATTATAACAATCATGTCCACTTCTATCGTACCCTTACATCACACCATTGTTTTACCTATTAATCATTATTTATTGTTTATTGCAAAACAATGAAAATGTAATTTGTATTGAAATTAAAATTAAGATATTATCAATTCATTTAAAATTCAATCTTTGACTATGTCTATCACTACCATAATCTCATTACATCTGACCATCTTATTTTGTTTAATACCTTATAATCGATTAAAATCACTTTCACTTTAAATTTAATCAAATGTAAGGTCTTCATAATGGATGAAGAAGTCAATGACATCAAAAGAAATAAGATGGTGGTCGTGACAATCGGGTAGAGATTGGTGCATTAAATGAGTTAATAGTGACCAAACTATAATTTCGATAAAAATAAATAGTTTTGAATTGTTCAACAATAAATAATAAATATTAGTTGACAGATAAAGAAATAAAACGATATCAAGATAAGACGAAGATAATGGTAAAAAGTACTTTAAATGAGTTGGTAATGATTATACTACAATTTCAATAAAAATTTGGATTGTTTAGCATTAAATAGTAACAAATTGGTCGACAAACAAATGAAAAAAGAGGGTTATGACAAAGATGATGGTGAACGTTGACAATATTGTTAAGATAATATAAGATGTTTTCGTATTTAAATGAAAACAATATATAAAAGAATAAATATTTTAATAAATCCAAAATTACTTTTTTATAAAATAAGTTTTTTTCTTTTCATATTTAGATCATTATTATACATTTTGTTAAATGAGATGTTTAACATAAATTATATAAAAATTTAATAATATGAACCTAAATGAATAGATTATATTTAATAAATATACAACTCAAATACCCAATACAAATTCACTTTTGTAAAAGTTTAAGTTAGGTCCAAAATTTTACTTGGTTTTCAATGGGCCAAAATAAAAACCATAAGTTTTTTTTTTTTTTTGGGAGACAACACTCCTCATGAAACCGAAAATGGGTTGCATACTATAACAACTCAAGCTTGGTCGGTGAAGCCCAGTTACAGATATTATGTGCTTTCACCTGCTCATTGATACTTCTTTATTCTGACTTTTTTTTGGAATCAATATTTTTCTCTTAACTTGATATATTAATTTTTTTTAGATGAATAATACTTTGGTGTGATTTAAACTTATAACTTATGCTAAAAAAAGAACGACACTAGCTGAATCACAATATATCAAAACGTTAAATATTTAAACCTCCATCTATGCATTATGTTTATGTTTGATAGTTAAAAAAATAAGCATTTTATTTTCTAAATAAATTTGATAGATTATATTAATTATAATAAATCAAAAAGTCTACTAGATGAATGAAGCATATGATTCCAAAATTATCAGTAATCAGTAACTTTTTTTTTTAGACAAGAGTGTAGAAATTTCCTTGGGAAAGGAAACAAGCATATAGACTATAAACAACCAAAAAAAAAAAAAATAGATTACAACCACGAACCCAACTCCAGCTTCTTGTAACGAACAAGAATTGGAGCCAAACAGAGGGACATAAATAGTAGGCAACAATTAAATGAGAAACAATCCACTAAGCACCAGCGTTATCCATTATAGTATTATAAAATGGATTATATACTCAATTAGGGACATAACAGACCAAAAGAAAAGCATAAGATACAGTAGAGTATACAAAAAGCATAAAAGCAAAGCAAGCCACACACTAAGAACAGACCAAAATCAAACAAGACATTAAAAGACCAAACCATGAACAAAAACATTCCAAAACAGAGGAGCCAAAGAAGCAGAGCAACCAAACTGAGAATCCAACTAGTACTTCTCAATCAGATCAGCCACTAAGTGCACCAATCCATCCTTGGGGCTAATTGAATTCTCACCCACAACCACATCCCTGAGAAGTTTTACCAACTGCTTTGTCCCTACCACCACCAGAACCAACATTTTCACAGTCCTCTTTTCCACCGATCTGTTTTCTCCAAAGGTAAAACGATAATTCTTTTTCAGCCCACCCTCTTTAACCTGCACATGCACTTTCATATTCATGTTAGACCTAAGCCATTCCTTAAACAAACCATATTTGTTCCCAAAGTTTATGCATACATCAGTAGGATTATCACAGAATTTGGATTGGTGAGTGATTCTTCCACAATAATAACAAAAATCAGTGAAATGCTTATACTTACATTCCATCCAAACATTAACACAATTAAAAGGTATCCAGGCACCAGGGATTAAAGCCTTAGAGATGTCAAAATTCACCCTAGCTTTCAATAGAAGCATGTTACCACAAGCAAGGAAAAACCTATCAATTTCAAACACCAGACCAACAAAAGATGCAATACCATTCATAATTGCTTCCTTACGCTAATCCATTGGCAAGTTAGGAACTTGCAGCCAGATTAACGTGGTACTAAAATTAAGGTTGGAAGGAGACATACCAGGTAGTGGGCACTGCAAAATGAGGAGGCAGTTGTTGAAACAACAAGAAGCTTTATGCAACATTAAGTTCATCTCAGCTAAATCCTCAAAATAAAATATGAAGATACATCGATCCACTACAATCGTATCCAAGCCCCTATCCTAGTCCATTTCTTGCGATGAACACTCAGCAGAGCTTCAAGATTGACAAGATACTGAGAAAAGAGGAGAGCCGCGATCACCAATTCTGAAATCTCGCTCCTTCGCAATCAAATCATCAATGTCTAGAGTTAGATTGAGATGATTCACACAGTTGATTAGGTCTTCCATCACAAACGCAGAGGGCTACTAGGAAGCAGATATTTGAAATTTTAGGAAAAAATAGAGAAAAACTCAAAATGAGGAAGATGAAGCAAGATCGAGGATATGGACGAAAATGATCAAGGAAAGATGAAGCAAACTTAGAAATATGATCGAGATCAAGAAATCGAATCGAGAACGGATGACCAAATTGAGAGGACCAACACACGATTGGGAGGGGAGAACCAGAGAACAGTGAACAACGCTCTTAATTTGATATTTATAAAAGCGTTAGAAGGAAAGTCCTTAACTCTGATTCTAACGAGGCTTGATTTCTCTGGTAATCAAGTAACCTTAGTGAAAAATGGGTTGGACCAATCTCTCGTTGGGCCGACCAATAGCATATGAGATTTCTTTTGCTAACACAACACGTCATATCTGAATCATTGCAAATTGGCAGCTCTGTTTCTTACACCTTATCAATCATTATCATAACAAATCATTATCACGGTCATACATATCTACTTGTAAAGTTATTATATATGATAAAAAGTATATATTATTTTAAAAAAATTATCCTCTTATTTAAATTATACTTTATATTTAACTCAATCTCTTAGTTATAAAATTATATATTTTAATTTTTAATTAAAAATAATATATTTTTAATTTTTAAAATATAGAAAATATAAAAATAAATTTTTATGATAAAAATATTTTGATATGTAAGAAAAATATCTCAAATATATTACATATTATTTCCTTATTAAAAAAAAATTTATATAATATAATTTATATTTATTTAATATTTTTATAATTTATATAAAACTATATGGATACAGCTTCTAGCGACATGCTCACATAGCTTTTCGTATCCGCGTAGCACGTGAAATACGTTTATTGTAATTACGTAAATAAATAAATATCAAATTTAGAAAATGAAAAAATATATATAAAATAATATTTTTAAAATTTATGAGAATTAATAACTACTCAAAAATATCAAATAAATTTTAAATTATTCATAATTGAATAAATCTAGATGATATAGTTTAATTTAAATAACATCTAATTAAATTACGTTTAATATAAAATAATATTTTACATTTTTTATAATATAAATGTATAAATTAGATATAATAATTACTATCTTTATATTATATGTTTTAAATATATTATTTTTATTATTTTATTAAAAAATATTTTATACTATAAACTCACTAGATAAGATTGTTCAAAAATTATCTTATTTTAAT
Source organism: Hippophae tibetana (assembly GCA_037013495.1). Lineage (NCBI taxonomy): Eukaryota > Viridiplantae > Streptophyta > Magnoliopsida > Rosales > Elaeagnaceae > Hippophae > Hippophae tibetana. The sequence goes on along the minus strand of CM072804.1, from coordinate 5,210,862 downwards.
CAATATATTTAATTCAAATCAATTTAACTGTTAATTTTTTCTCTTTTATTGGACTACATTGGTTCTAAAACTCTTAAAATCTAACCCAGATGAATTTGAAGTGGAACTGATCCAATCCCTTGGCAATATTACTTTCTTTTATTTTAGTTTTTATATACTCATTTTATTAAAAAAATTAAAAAATTATGGAATATAAGCTATGGCTTTTTTTTTAATTTCAATCCGTATATGAATAATTTATTTTGACTCAAAACTAGTATATAAATACATGTAAGTTATATTAATATTTATTATTTCAATTAATTATTTTTTTATATAAGTAATTTAAACTTAAATTAATATAAAATTTAAAATCAGGTTATTATTTTAGTTTATATTATATTTAAAGTATAAAATTATAGTATTTGTTATTAAAAAAATAGATAATAAAATTAATAAATATTTAAAACAAAACTATAAAGTAACATTTATTTAATTAAAATTGAATTTGTTCATTTTCATGCATCCAACTCTATTTAAACTAATATAAAGGGTTCGTTTTGAATTTATTTTATAACCTTTATTAAATATGATCATTCTTAATTTTTAATAATTTATTTCTCATTTTAATATAAAATCATAATATTTACGTCATTAAAATTAAAATAATAACTCCAATTACTAATGAACTTTTGATCAAATAATACGAAGCCAATTAAACATATTAAAAATCTAAAATTTGAAACATAATTATAAATATTTGATATTATTTATGTAACAATCACGTAACCTAACGAGCTAATATAATTCGTTCATATTAAGGTTAGCTCTTGTATTTACCAATTTGAGAATTAAAACATGATAATGAAGACTTGTGGTGATCAAGAGCTTGTAACAATGACATCGGGATTAAGACCTAAGGACTGTAGAGCATAAAGTCGTATATATATAATTACATGTTTTAAAACTTATAAAATAAATTTTATAAAACTTATAAAGCAATGTATTCATATTTCTTAATTAATATAAGATATTTTTATACAATAATATCCCCTCATAATGTGGACTTTTTTATCCTATTTTATATTTTTATATGTTCTAATATTATCTTTATTTTAAACCTATTTTGCAAGAACTTTTTGTTTGAAGGCAGGTTTATTAATTTTTTTTCTTATTTCATTAGTAGATTGAAACATTGATACAACGTATAATCAGTATACAAGTAAAATGATTTATTTAATTTTATAATATTAACGTTAAAAGAAATTAAATTTATACAAATTATAAATATTGCATTAATATATATTTTTTATTTATATATAATACTCTATCATCAAATATCAAAATTTAATATAAATAAAATGTGCAGTTATATTCGCCCATCTCAAACCCAAATTGCTGAGTCAAATATATATATATCAAATATATATATATATATATTAAAGATGATTAAAAGGGAATCCAAACTGCTAAGTCATATAAAAACTTTATTTACAGTAAATTTTCGGACTGTTGTTTCTATCGTGTTTCCTTGACGTATATTTTTTCCGTAAAATTTTATAACATAATTCACTGACACATTCTGTTCATACTCTGTTTCCCACGTATTTGAATTTTAGTTCCCTCGTTTTCTTCATTTTCCATCACTTAAAACGAGTCCAAAATTTCGTTTACCGTTTCCATCTGTCGTTGTCATTTTCGCTCACGACCCATTTCTTTCTGTAAACTTTTACAATCTGCCGATCAACATAATCCTTATTTTTCGGCTAAAAATAAGATACTCCACTAGTATGGCGTTAATGGCTTGTCACATCAATATAATATTTATTAGTAGTATAAGATTTGTTTTTTTTTTAAATTAAATGAATTATCTAGTATATTTATACATCCTAACAAATTAACATAAATAGTTTTATTAATTTATATGTTCTTTTGTTCCTAACCTTTGTACCCAAACCCCTTTTGCTTACCGTTGTTTTCAAGCTGAAATACTAACACTTACTTGGTTTTCCTTGATTACCTGTGCGCAAAGTTAAGATATTATTTCATTGATTTTCTTCTTTGCTTGTCATTATCACGTGTTTCCAATACAGGCCACAAATTAAGCTTCACACCAACTATTCAAAAACACTAGTCATCCGATAAGATACTAAAATATTGCATTATTTGAGTAATTGCTTTGTCCGTACATGGATATTTATGCTAAATACAGTCATTAAGTTGGTGTCTGTTTTTCATTTTCTTTGCCCAGTTTTTCTGTTGTCATCCAAACTGTAGTTCATTCCGAGGAACGATGAATCCCATGGATTCTTCTTGTTTATTACAGATGCGTTTCGTGGGCATCTGGAAGTTTATAAGATAAGTTTGTATATTGTATATGATGGGACTCTGTGATATTTTAGAGTTTGATTTTGTTTTAAATTGGATGGTGAATTACTTACGTCACTTTGAATCAGTTGGGATTTCAATAGTGTTCTAAATGGAGATGAAATTGTTTAATTCTAAATCTATGTTCACTTCTGATATAGTCCCCGTGGGTAGTAGAATCTGTTTGAACCCCTTTCTCAATTTCAGGCACTCAGATGGTATTAAATTCTCTCCGAACTTTTGTTCTTGCAAAGGTAACTATCTACTGAGTTGAATTTAAAAGCGTTTTGCAATTGGGTTGAGAATTCAAACCCCCTTTTTTTAATTCGATTTTTTTTTTAAGTCCTGTTGAAGGACTTAATAATTTCATGGCAATAGAATAGAGTATTTATGATTCACATGCTTTAAACTTTCCACTGTCACAAAACCACAACATTTTCTTATTTAATGAAGTTATATAGCTTAGTTTGACTATATTTGTCCTGTTTTGAGAATTTTTGTGTAAATTGGGTTTAGTCTTAAGTTTCATTTATCTCTATGCCTGACAGGGGAAATGAGTTTTTGAGAATTCTAGTAAAATGATATTTTTGCTTTTAGGGATTGTTCTGAAGGCTTCTTATTCTAGTATTTCGGACAATCCATATCTATCAAATGAAGCTATTGGTTCAGTTACCAGGGATAAACTTGCTGCAAAAATTTGTTTGCCTTGGGTTAATGGCATAAATGGAGCAAGCTCAAATCCGTGTTCTACAGAGTTGAGGATACTTGATGCTGTTGATGACGAGTATGGTGGAGTTCTTGTTAATCCCGAAAAACTTCCTGCAAACCCTGATGCCTTTGCTTACATTCTCCATTCTTCTCTTTCTTATTGGAAAGTGACGGTAATTCTCATCATTTGCTTTTCGAATGTTAAGAAAATACAGCTTAGTGATATATATAGTCAAAGTCATCTGGAGAGACTCTTAATTATCTGATACTAAAAATACAGCTCCATCAAAAGGGTATTTTGAATCCAAAAATAATAAATGGAAGAATGGAAATTTTTAGGCATTTCTTATATTAGAATTATAGTGGGAGTTCGAAACGTGTAGGAGAATTGATCATTTTTTTAACATGACATGGTGAAACTGATGTTTTGCCTACTGATTAAATGATTACTATGACTCTTCAAGTTTTGCATATTAGTTGTTTTTACAAGATAAATTATCCATTACTCTTAGAGTATTTGATTACGTTATACTCCAAAGTTAATAAAATTTAAGATTATAAGAATTTTTTTTTTAAATATTCAATATTTGATAAATAGAGAGAAAACAATGTGATTAAAAATATACTCACTATACTCCAGAATTAATGAATAACACCTCCTTTACAGCTCACTGTATTCTTTATTTACAAAAAAAGACCAGCTTCCCTATCTTTCTTGATAGTTGCTTGTAGTTTCAGAACACTCACAATCTAAAGTAATTTGCTTCAGGGAAAGAAAGGAATTTGGCTTAAATTGCCACGAGAGCGGTCTGAACTTGTTCCAACTGCTGTGAAGGTAACTTCTAAATTATGTTTAAAACTTACCACATTTATTACAACATTGCAAGAATGAAGTATGAAATAATTCAATTACAACGTAATTTATTGACTTGCAAAAAAAAAAAAAAAATTGTGAAAAAATTTCTTGCCTTGAAGGTTCTTAATGCTAGCTTCCAATATTAAGTTTTAACTCATTTGAGGGTCATTGATCTGTTTGGCAAGTAAGTTTTCATGTTTACTTTTCCAGGAAGGCTTCGAGTACCACCATGCAGAACGAGGATATGTGATGTTAACGTACTGGATTCCTGATGGTCCTTGTATGCTTCCTGCCAATGCTTCACATCAAGTAGGGGTTGGGGGATTCGTTGTCAATGACAAAAATGAGGTAAATATTGTTGCTTCTGCTGATGTTGTGGAATAAGAGCGATCCATCCACTGTAACTGGCCAAAAGAGAATATAGGAGACATGCTTATATGAGGGTATCTAGATACCTTTGTTTTTGTTGAAAATGCTTTGGGTGAACAAATGGTCAGTTAGTAGATTATAACAAAACTAAACTCATCAACTAAAAAGTAAAAACTATATCATTTTTCTACTTTTAATTCCACTTATATTTTCTTAGATGTAGCAACTCAACGAAATCTTATAGCCCTAAAACCGACTCAAGCATTTCTACGTTTTTTCCTGCTTAAGCATAAAAAAAATGCGTTGTTCATACTAGAACATCTCTAGATCTAGTACCAGTTACACGATCATCCATGTAATTTGTTAACATGAGAACTCTTAGTACTGAATCAGATGGATAACGTGAAACTATGCAATAATGTTCATGTATTGACTAGGCTATCTTGCTGATAAAGATATTTTAAAAAGTTGCATAGTTTCTCCTGGGAAAAATGAGTCAATTTCAGAAATAATCCTTGGCCAGTTTGCAAATAATCTTTTATTGTTTCCTCTGTAACTCTGTAGGCAAATTTAAGCATCACATGGCTTACTGCAGGTTCTTGTCGTACAAGAGAAGCACTGTGATTCTGAACTCCTTGGTCTTTGGAAGATACCAACTGGGTTTATCAATGAGGTACTTATTTCGATCTTCAATGGAATTTTCTTCACAAGCTTAAATTCAAAGTTGAAACTTGAAACCCTCAAAGTTTTGATTTATTTTTCTAATAATTCTTTATCAACCATTGTTTTGCCATTAGTCGGAGGAGATATTTACAGGAGCGTGAGAGAAGTTAAGGAGGAAACTGGTGTAAGATTTTCATTGCTTGATATTTCTTCAGGAAAACAGTCATTTTTTGTTTCTTTAAATTTTAAGGTGTAACTTAAGATATAGAATATTAGAGTATCCTCCCATATTTTTTAAAATAATCTTACATGCAATTTTCTTTTACTGCAGGTTGAAACTGAGTTTGTTGAAATTATAGCCTTCAGGTAAGGATAAAGGATTTAATTTTCCAATACAATCTAATTACTAATTGCAGATACTTCCAACTTCTTGTGACTATTCTCTTAAATATTTAATATGATTTCAAATCCAGGCATGTTCACAATGTCGCTTTTGAAAAATCAGATCTCTTCTTCATCTGCATGCTAAAACCTTTATCATCTCAGATCACTGTTGATAATCTTGAAATCGAAGATGCCAAGGTAAAAACATATTCAAGGATTCAAGTTAACTCTACAATTACATTTTTCTTTTCCACCCCTTTCTTTGCCCTTGACAATCCTCCCTGCATTTACTACTATGGAGTATACTAAGTGGAGATTATAGTTGAAAATTAGCTGGACAACCTTTGAAACAAGCAGGCTCTAAAAAGTTAAGCTGAATTCTATCGACTTGACATGGTTTTGATAAATGTATAAAAGTATAATTGACACTCCTTCTAATAGTTTAAGCTTTTGAGAGAGTTAATGACCAACAACTTCTAACATGGTATCAGATCTAGAATCTTATTTTCAAGGTCTAGTAATCTCAATTGTTGAATTGTAAGTTTTTGGTTTGTATAATGCATAGAACCATGAGAAAGTAATAAATATATAAAAATATACTTGGTCCTTCTATTAATACCTTAAGCTTTAAATGACCAATAACTTTTAACAACTTCATCCCTTTTCTATCTACTTTCTTGATGCAATGATAAAATGGAGGCAAAAGTACTTTGAGTTCATTAGCTTTTTAGAGGTTGTCCCTTATTTTTTAAACATTGGACATTTTAGTCCTTAGCTTGTAAATATAGTGATACATGACCCATATGCTTAACCATGAGCACACTTTAGTCCATGTGAAGTGCATTTATATTTAAATGATAAAGAGATTAAAGTGCTTCAGTAGCTTTATTAGACATATCTTACATGCATGGTGGTATCATCTTAACTAGAGAGTCAGTTTTCTTTACTCTCACAAACTCTTTAAAAAGAAGGTATTTAGAGAGACTGAAGGCACATAGATCATAGAGGTACTTACAACAAGAAGTTATTATCCAACTTCCTGATTTGGTAATGTTGTTTGGACACAACTATGTAGTGGATGCCGTTAGTCGAGTTTGTGAAGCAGCCCCTGGTACAAGAAGACTGCATGTTCAAGAAAGTAATGGACATATGCATTGCCCGGCTTGGGAAGCACTATTGTGGCTTATCTTCTCATCATGTCATCTCAAAATTTGATGGAAAATCATCATCTTTGTACTATAATGTTGTGGAGACTCCCAATTTAAATTGTATATGCAATTGAATCAGTTTAAAATCCACACTGAAAGACTTGCATTTCCATGCTAGATGATGCATGGCTTACTCCTCTCTCCTGTGTTTTTGGGATGAAATAGACTGCTGTTATCACATTAGTCATAACAGAAAATATGTAAATGAAATGATCTTTGTATTGTAAATGTATGATTTCTTATGTATAGAATGTGTGCCCTTCTGATTTCTATTGTAAATTACTAGCTTTTGACACTCGGATGAGTTATTGTTCTTACACATGTATATGGATTAATGTTGGACACCTCATTCTGCCTACGATTTGCATTTCATTAATAGCCTGTGCTGGATTTTTTCTATCAAAAGTACAATACATTTCAAAATATAAACCCATATCCTGAAAATATCATATGTAACCATGTAAGTAGTCATATTCATGATTATCGCTGAATTTTTAAACTAGATAACTGCAGTTAAAAATATGAATTTCATATAATAGTTGCAGGAGATACAAAACATAACTTTTTTCTATAGACTATTAGGCTATCTCTTTTTGAAAGAAAAAAAGTAGCATAAATGGAAGGTATAATCTCAGAGCAAAAACTCCATTGACATTTCTAAGCCCTCAAATGTATAAAGTTGATGGGATTTTGATAGTAAAAGTGTGACCAAGCCGAAATTATTTTAGGGTAGTGGCATTACAATAATACAGATTTTAGTGTTATAAAAATATTTCATTTAATGATAATTTTATTAAATAATAATAATATTAAAAATAAAATGTATATTTTATGCATTTCTGTTACGATAATAACTAAAACTATTTTGATAACGTGATTACTTTTTAATTATGGTTTAAATAATTAATTTGATTATCTATGATTTGGCATTTTGGTAAAAGTGGGATGGCCGAGGACCTTTTTGGTAAAAATTTCATACTTTTGCCCTTGTTTTTTCGATTATAAAGAGGTTAATTATGTTTTATGTTTTATGTTTCTAATGGATTTCTTATAAATATATACATAATATTTATAAATTTTTTAAATATATAAAATTATAAATATATTTAATATAAATAAGTTAAAATTTATAAACATTATCCATATATTTATGATTTTAAATATATTAATAACATATTTATGATTCTATATTTCCTACGGACATGTTTCTAACAAACCAAGGCCCATTAAAAAAAATGATTAACCCAATTTTAAAGTAACAATTTATAATAGATCTTTTTGCCACCTATTTTAAGTATGAATTAGCATTATAAACGGTGTATATTAGTAAGAATTTTAAGATTTTCGTACAAAATAATCATAATAAAATGTAAGATTATAATAGTTATTATAATATAAAAATTGTGTTTAATCAAAATTCAATATACAATGATATTGTTTTTGTATATATAATAAAATATATAATACTTAAAATAATTAGGTTAAATTTTATTTATTTTTTAATTTACTTAAAAACATGTATTAAATAATTAAAAAAATAAAAATTAATGTTAATATTTAATTTTTTATACCAAAATATTTTTTAAATATATGTTAGAAAATAAAAAGTATAATTAAATCATAAAAAAATATTATCCACTTATAACTTATAATTATTATTTAAATATATTTAAAATTAATACATAATAATTATAATATTAATATAATATGTTATGCTAATCAAATCCATTTCTACTTCTACGTGAAATGTCTAATTTTGTATGTTTTGTCGTAAACAATTAAAAGAAAAAGGAAGAATAAGGACTAAAGGAGAAAATAATTACTTTTGCATTGATATATTGATTTTTTTTTGTGTTTGAAAAATAATTTTTATGGAGGTATAAAATTTTATATATATTCAGTTTATATAAAAATATAATTTTTTTATTTAATTTATATTGAATATCTTTTAATTAAATGTATTTAAATTTAATTATAATTATTTAAATCTTTTTAATAATATTATGATATTTTTTATTATTATAAATTTTAATAATGATTTTATATAATTTTCATAAAAATTTTATTAGTATTAACGTGTTTTTCAAGCTGAATGTCTGAATGAGAAACTAGTCCTTCGAATTTTTGATAGTTAAAGTAATAGAACACATTGGAAGGATAAAAGGAGAGAGAAGTAAGAATGAAAATAATAATAATAAAGATGTCCAATAAAGTAATAAAAATGTGTTCATCATTGCAGATCAAGAGAGCCCCATTTAAATGTAACGTAACCATTTCTTTACAAAAGGTGTTTCACCATTCAATACAGCTTTTACATTTAGTAATGTTACTTTATAACTCCATTTATATTACATTATTTATTTCTTTTAATAATTTTTATTTATAAATATGGAATATAAATTATCATCATTCATATTAGTGATATCTATAAATCGTATCGGATCAGACCAAAACATAAAATCGGACCGAATTGGATTGGATCGAACGGTTTTACAAATCAAATGGTCCAGTTTGTTTTGTACTAATTTTAAACCGATCGAACAAGATCAGATCGGTTTAATAATATATTAAAAACTTCACATTATTTTTCATTAAATGTATCAAAAAATCGAATCAAATCGAAAATCAAACCGGATTAAACCGTTTTATAAATAAAACGATCAGATCCGATGTGTTTTAATTAAAATCGTTGAAAAAGTTTGATCTAATCTGATCCAAGTAATATAATCAATCCGATCCGATTAAAGTTTTTTAACCAAAATCGGAACAATCCAGACTGATGGACACCCCATTCATATATTAGTATTATGTATTCATTTTTCATCTCAAGCATTCTCCTATAATATTTATGAGTATATTTTTTTATTGGAATTAAATTTGAATAATTTTAAATTATTTATTATATTAAAAGATTTTGATAAATTACAACTAATATATTATATTATTATATATATTATTTATAGTGAGCATAGTTAAATTTTTTATTTAAATTTAAAATTTTAGTTTTTTACCTGTGATTTATTTTCTATTTAAATTGCATGACCCAATTGTATTTTCATAAATCTTGAAAGATATAAAAAAATATGATTTTTAAGTAATTTTATTGCTTGTGGTGTTATTGTAGGGCATTGAAATTAAATTTAAAAATATCTTATATATTACATATTTTTTATTAATATTAATTATTAATTTCGTCTTTAATTTTAATATCTTTTAATTTGTTATAGAAATTAAGAACAAAGATAACGCGTTTTAATTTTAGTTTTTAGAGTTCCAATCTTAACTCGTGTTAATTATGTAATATTATTTTTTAATTTTTAAATCAAATTAAGTTTTTTTTTAATTTTAAATTAATACTTAATTTATGATCTTATTGAGATATAATCACCTAATTTATAGCGACTCTATGTATACGTTAATATAACTTTTATTTTTGTTGCATATTTGAAAATAATGTATATTTTAATAAGTTTATAACTCAAATAAGTATAATTTGTTACATATAAAATATATAGATTTTTAATACGTGAATAATATAATTATTTAAAAGCATCAAAGTCAAATTATTTATATTTTAAAATTAAAACATATAAATAAATAATTTTTTTTTTAAGAAACAAAGTATGATTTCCGTGACAACCATATCAACAGAACCACTTTCAAATTAAGATAGATAATAATAATATCTACCAGATTTCGGGTGGCTAATTGAAACCCTCAGCTCCAGAATCAATCCCATCTGTATCCTTTATTTTCTCGTCTGCCAAACGGATTAATTTTAAGGGTTATGCTAGCGTTATTACTGTTTTTGATACTTTGAAGTATTGGTTTTGATTGAGATGACGAGGTTGTGATTCTTGAAATGAATTCCCAAAGTTGAAGGCCGGTGGCAGTTGAATATAATGCGGTTGTTTTCGTCAAGCTCGACCTTGAGCACGGTGAAGGAGCAGCAGAGCAACAGTATAAACAATCGTGTCCCGTTGTATCTCAACGTCTACGATCTCACGCCTATAAATAGCTATCTTTACTTGGTTGGACTTGGGATCTACCACTCTGGAATCGAAGGTATGCCAGTTTCATGTTTCCTCGATTTTTGATTATTTGTAGGATTGTTTTACTTGTTCAGTTTTGGTGTTATTGCTGTTCTAATTTTTATAATTTTAGGGTAATTGTAACCATGTTTCTTTTCCAACTGCTTGGAATTTTTTTTGGCACTTAGCGGTTAGAAAGTAAATCTTTTTAATATCGATAATTGAAATTATCAAGTTAGTAACCATGTTTTTGAAATGAAACCTGTTACTGAGAAATCCTGGTGTGAGAATGCTTATATTGTAGTTCTTCGTTCTTGGTGGAGGACATTTAAACTGCATCATTTTCCTGAGTTACATGTCAAGTTTCATAACAAATTTATGTATGCTTTGGCAAACAGTGCATGGCGCGGAATATGGCTTTGGAGCCCATGAGTATCCTACAAGTGGAGTGTTTGAGGTGGAACCAAGAAGTTGCCCTGGATTTATCTTCAGACGATCTGTGCCATTGGGCAGCACCAATATGTCTAGTTCAGAGTTTCGTTCATTCATGGAGAAACTTTCTGCAAAATATCATGGGGACACTTATCACTTAATTGCCAAGAATTGCAATCATTTTACTGATGAAGTTTGCTTGCAGCTAACTGGAAAGCCTATTCCTGGATGGGTAAATCGTTTAGCTCGAGTAGGTGAGAAGTGAGAACATATCTTGAAGTTATGTTACACGTGAAATTCCTTTGTACTTCATTACTTAGGTTTAAGTGTTTAACAGATCTTGAGGTTTTATTTACACATGAAATTCTCTTGGAGTCCATTAGGTCACTTCTAAACCTCATGAAATAACAGGCACATCTTGGTATCTATTTATGAATACTTGGTGTAAATACTATTTGGTAAACCTATCCCAGTTTTGCCAGACATTATAATTATGTGCCATCTTCGTCTGCTATAGTGTAAATTACAGAACACGCGCTTAGGGCAAACAGATTGGTGATGTAATTGAGTTATACATGGATCAGGATGTGAATATTTTTTCTTTACCAAATTTTCGTTTGAAGTTTCAGGTTCATTCTGCAATTGTCTTCTGCCAGAAAGCATCCAAGCCACTGCACTGAGGCACCTTCCTGATCATCCAGCATATTCTGGTAGGTTTGCATGTATGTTTGTTTAAGAAAATTATGTTTTTCCAAATTTTTGGAAGAAGATGAAACATCTCGTCAAGAGCTATAGAATAAGATAAATTTAATAACTTGACCCACTCTTTGAAATTCTTTTCATGGATTGCTGGGAATTCTAATCATACAGGAACCATAAACAGATACATTGATAGCTAAATCCTGGTTTTGTTCAATATAAGGGTCTTGAAATAGTTTGGTTCTTTTGTAATTAACAGCACTAGGGAAGAATTTGATTCAAACTAATTCAAACATCGAGTCCTGTTAATTGTTGTGTTGGTTTGGACTCTTTTCATTCACAAATTACTGTAAATCTGGGAGTATTTAGCTATATCTAACACTAAACAAAACAGACTAAATAAAATCAACTAAAGGTTTCTTGTTGATCTGGAAATTCAAATTCATCAAAATTGAAGCAATGAATGGAAAATTTCGAAGGAGAGAACTTAGGGAGTTAGAATGAGTAAAAACTATGAGTCGTGAGAGTGATGTTTCCTGAATTAGATTCTTTTTATGCAAAGTTAATTATGATGTCCATACAGATGATGAGGACGGCTCAGAATCTCTTGCATCATCTGATACACCTGGGAGTGAAGACCATCATCTGCTTACAGTACCAAATATTGATGTTGCATTCTTAAAGGAAAAACCTATGAGGCTTGCTAGAGAACTCCTTTGATTTCTTCCCAATATTTTTTAATCCTGTTTGGTCTCCTTTGTAATTGTTATCTACGTTCTTTTTAAGTGGGTCAACATGCCTCATTCAATTATTTGAGCATTCAGATGAGATTTCCTAGTAAAATAATTTTGCAAAAGATTTGGCTACTGCCCAAGTGTTCAAAATTGTGACCCTATAGTACTTATTGATCTAAATATTGAGACCCTATATTAGTATCTCCTCTCTATTAGAACTTCGATAACAAGGTCATGTGCTTATTGCAGTACGACAGCAAATATTGGAACTCTTTAAAAATATAAGTAAACCGTCAAGGGGTTTGTATTTTTGGATTACTTATGTTTTTCTTTTGTTATCATTTTTGATATGTATTCTCGATTAAAACACATAAAATATCTTTAATGGTAGTTTTACCTTTGAACTATCACAATTTATTGATATTATTAGTAATTAGGAGTAAAATATTCTTAATAATATTTTTGTTTTTGTTTTGTTACAATAATTCTTGTTATTAAATTATTTATCACAGGGAGGAGGATTAGATTGGTGAATTTAATACACTCGTTTATTTCGAGATGTGTTAGACCCCATTGACTGAGCTGTTTCAAACTTAAACTTAAAGTCAATTTCAATTTCAATTCTATCCTATAAAACACCTCCGCGACATAAAAGGTCTTCCCAAAGAAACCATTTCTTTAAGTCACGTTAAAAACTCTTATACCTTACCGCAAGCAAAGAAGAAAAGAAAAGTTAAAGAAATCCAATCAAGTCTTGGTAGCAGAAGCTTCTCTGCTTTCTGGTTAATATACTGAAGTTGCTAGTCCTTTTGGGTGTGCTCAATTTTCTTTCTCTTCTCTATATAACATTAAAAAATAAACACTAATTGGGGTATTTCTTATTTGCCTTTCACCTTGTGTCTTTCACATAGCTAAAAAATAAAATAATGAACTTCTTCCTTTTCTTCTTCTTAATCATCCTTTCCTTCAGTTCAATCTTTGAAGCAGTTAAAGCAATCCAACAGGATTGTGAAACAACAAAGTGTAGTCCTTGGGCTCCTAATATCCACTTTCCATTTCAAAATAGAGATAAACAAGCCCAACAAAATTGTGGTCTTCCTGGTTTCCAAGTTTACTGCAAAAATAATAATACCATGATTAATTTCCCATTTTATAGAGATTTAGTTGTGAAATCTATCTCATATAAAACCCAAAAGCTTGATCTTCTTGACCCCAAAAGTTGTGTCCATGAAGTTTTTCTAAATCTCAATCTCTCTTTAACTTCATTTAATTATTACTATGTTGTGAAAAACTACACCTACCTCAATTGTTCGGTTAAGCTCTCTTCTGATTTTACAGAGATCCCTTGCTTAAGTGATTCCCAACATCATGTTTACACTGTGGAGCCTTCTTTGCCTTTACCAAACACTTGCAAAGAGATCAAAACCGTTGCCATTCCTTTTCAATTTACTCCTTATCTCTCTGATAATAGTTTTGGTCTTGGATTATCATGGGATTTTCTTCAAAACAAAGATTGCGATTCAAAAAGTCGGCAGTGTGCTTTTAAGGCCAAAATTGGACACTTCAACAAGTTTCACGTCATGGGTAAGTAAATTTCTTCTTTTTTCTTTAAGTTTTTACTTTTGTATATGCTTTTTCTTTTTCTTTTTTTGTGGGGGGGAATCTATAGATTGTTTGATTCTTTTCTTCTTGTTGTTGATAGATGTGTAAGGGACTGAACAGAAAAAGAAAACGAGTATTAGAAATTTCTCTATAAATCAAAGTATCTTGTTAGGGTTTATCATATTCAAAGGGCTTTATGGGGCGTTTATAATTTATAAAATTGTAATACAATGCAAAATATTTGAGAAGAGCTTAGGCTCAAAGGAGGAAAATTAGTATCTTTAATAGAAAGATAAATATGTATATTGCGTTTTGGAATCTGCCACCTACTCTTTTTCTTCATTCAAAAGGTTTTGCTGTTTCGTACTGCTCTTCAAATTACAAATCAAGACAAGGTACTAAGTTTTTTTTTTTTTTTTTAAAAAGAAAAAGAAAGAAATTTAGGGTTGGGAAATTTGAATTAAAAGATTGCTTGAATAAATACTAAGCATTTACCAATTGAATTATAAGTTATTTTTTTAGCTGATTTTTAATATTTATGTTGGCAGGTACCAAGTTGTTTAATAATTAAAAAAAGTACCTTTTTGTTTTTATACAATTATTTTTTCCCCTTTAAATTATGAAAGAAGACTTATTTATTTATTAAAGACTTCCATAGCCTCTTGACCCACCTAACGAAGCCGGCATGTGCTGCAAGACTTGGTCAAGTTGAGCAAATTGACCCTGAAATTGATCAGCCACTCATTCATTTCCTTCCTCTATCTTCATCTTTTAATCTCCTCCTATGCTTTTATTTTAATAAATATATAATTACTAATAATATTATTTAATATCTTTATAATTTATCAGAAATTTATAATAATTTTTTTTTCTTATTCGGCAGATGCATGATTATTTAATTAAAGATAATGATATTTTAATATTATAATAAAATTGTATAAAATATTTATGTTATACTTATTATTAATTACACGTTAATATCACTATTTTTATATAAAATTATTATTATATCAATAATAATTTAAACTATTCATATATCTATAATCTTTAATTAATTGAAAATACACTATATCTCCGATTTCAAATATACGTCACTTATGTGAGCTAAAATAATAATAATAAATAGTAATGCCCTTAATTAATAAGCAAAGTGTAAAAGACAAAGGGACACTAATTTAGGTTGTTGAATATCATCAATTCCACTAGTTCTTTTCCATCATTAAATTTTGTACACCAATCCATGTTAGTTTTTCTACAACTTATTGATCTCAGTTCATCTATGCGTTTGGTCTTAGTTTACTTATTAAATCATACATAGGTAACAATGTAATCAGGATTCCCCCCATCCCCCTTCCCTTTTTATGAAGAAAGAATGAAGCTTTAACAATTTTGTGTATGGTTTTTGTAGTAGTCATAAGTGTTGGCTTCTTTGTTATGGCGATGGCAACATTACTAA
The DNA here is from genome assembly GCA_037013495.1 of Hippophae tibetana. Taxonomy (NCBI): domain Eukaryota; kingdom Viridiplantae; phylum Streptophyta; class Magnoliopsida; order Rosales; family Elaeagnaceae; genus Hippophae; species Hippophae tibetana. The sequence goes on along the minus strand of CM072804.1, from coordinate 5,195,374 downwards.
GCATAAGAAGGTACCAATTGGAGAAGAAAGAAAGTGCATATCCAATTCAGACTAACAAGTCACTAGGAGGCTACACACTTTTCAAAGCTGGAACATACCATGATGTTAATGATATTGAGCAAGTCATCGATCATGATTTTCAAATTAACTAGCTTAATTACCAACAAAGTACTGGAACAGGCATTTTCAAAGTAATTTTACAGAAGTAATGTGTAAAATGGAAGCTGAATTTTGTAGAGAGTTAATTTTTTGTAATATGATTATCCATTGATACCTGATTTCTTCTTCCATATATAGTTCGTAACTTCGTATATGAAGAGGAGTTTACCCGCCACATTACAAATTAACTAGGGGGTGGGTTCAAATGTTTTACATAGTGTATGTGGCATACATTTGTGATTAAATGAAAAAAAAATTATAACTTTAAATAACTATAAAGAAATCATGTTATACATTTTTTTTAAAATAAAAAAAAAAAACTACTTTGATACACCTAATTGAAAACGCGAGATAATTTATAATATTACACATTTGATAATTTGACAATTCATTATTTATTTATTTTCATAAACAATCTTTCATTTATCATTTTTGAAAATCATCTTATTTGAATCTAATTTTAACATATTTCATTAATGATGTTGAGTTATGGGAATTTTTTTTAATGTAAAGTTAATGTGTAAAATCTTAACCTATCTACATAGAAATGTGAAGTTAAACTCTAAAGAGTATGTGCTAGATGTGAGTTTCCTATGTTTGCTATGAAATTTTATAACTAGAGACTAAGGTTTATTTAATAGCGGTGGATAGTATTGATTTTTACAAGCCGATATTACTTGTGGTTTTAAAAGAAGCAAAACTATTGCAGATTTATTGCCCCTAGAAAATGACTTACAAAATTAGCCTAAGGGTAGTTAATTTATCAATTTTAGATCTATAATTTCTTATATATAAAAATTGTTTATTCCTAACCATATGTATAATAAAAATTATTCTTCTTATATAAATTATTTATTTATTCAACGTATTTTTATTTTTAATCATTTAGTAAAAAAAATATTTATTTTTATAAACCTTAAAAAACATATATTTATTATAGTTGTTAATAAAAAACCTTAATAAATATATGTTTTTTTAAAAGAAGTTTAAAATGAAACTTAATATATAAAAGATGTTTATATAATCTAATTAAACATAAAAAAAAATAGAATTAATAAACTATACAAAGTAAGCTATATTTGATTGTACTTATTGAACTTTTTTAAATAACTCGTAAAAGACTAAAATTATCCAAAGCAAATGGTTTTTCATATGAAATAATTATAAGTGATTTAAATTCAATTTGTATAGAAATAATAAATAAAATTTATGTATTGTAGCATGTTAATTTATTTTTTGTCGATTTTGAAAATTAAAAACCTTCCATTGAAAAGATTATGTGGCCTTTTAAATTTAGGACCTAGACGAATCAAAAATTCTAAAAATAAAAATAAAAAATTGGGTAAGTTGGTTTTAGTATTGGATTGGAACTGTTGAAGAAAAAAAATGTCTACTCCTACAAGTAGTGATTCTAATAAATAAAAAAATATTAATGGAAAAGTGAGACTTTTGAATGGAAAAACGCTCGCATAATGAGTTTCTAATCATTGTTTTTTTATTGATTGTGTTATTTTTTTTATCTTTATTATATTAATATTAAATTTTATGAGTATATAATAACACGTTATTATAATAATAAATAATTTCACCACCAAACACGAGAAAATACAACGATGTAAGATGACGTGGCAGAAGCCCATACGGCTAGAAATATAAACCTGACGGTAGAATAAAATCGAGTAGCTCCCCGATTCCCACAAAAGTCCATCCGAACTGTTAAGCAACTGGTAGGTGTCTCCAACAAGCTACCTTAGGGCGAAAATGAATTGAATGTAGCAAGCAACCTTATTAATAATATACACCTTCTTCTTTTTTTCTTTCTTTCTAAATTCACACTCTTCTCATCCATTCTTCATTAATGTCTTCAAGATCAGATTTAGCGGTTTACTTATAAGTGGTAGAGAAGTTCCTGGAGAATTTCTACAAATCATCTAACTCTGCCACTATCCTTCTAAATATTTTAGAAAGATATCGCTTTTACAGTAACAAACCCACAAAAATTATGGGTTTTCTATCTCCACCCATAAACTCTATCTTCATCTTGGTTTTCACAGCTCTTCCACTGTCACTTTCCGTACCCTTCATAGTACTCCATGGTAATTTCTTTCTTCTCTCTTTCTTTTTGCTTAAATGATATTTCCTCTTTCTTATTTCACATTGTCTCAGTTTTGTTCAATCAATCTGTTTCCATTCCCCCGCCCCCGTACTTGAGTTTCAAAGTTCGTCACTTTGTAGTGTGTTCTTAAGTATATGTCTGACTCAGCAGGTTGTGATGAATTTTATTCTTCGCAACTCAGAATTATGATGTCTGAGTGAACTTTTAGCAAATAATTTAGGGCTTATAATAGCTGTAGTGCACAAAATCTGTTGAAATATACGCTTACAGGTGAAGATTAGTTTTCAGGAGGTAAATTTTTTCTCGCTACCTGCGAAGTTGTTTTTGATTTCACAGGAAATGAAAAATAGAGATTATTATTTGACTTTGTGCTGTTTTACCTTGATTTAGCCGTATTATTCATGTTTTTGTTACATTTTAGTAAACTAGTTTTGTCATTTTCGATCAGATTGGTTGTCTGGAATAACTTGGATTTGTACTAAAGATAATATTTCTCTGTGTATGCTTCATTATGAATTCATGGCAGGCATTAGCGATCAGTGCTCTAGCCGAGGCGTTAGTCAGTTCACCGAGCAACTGCGAAACTTTTCTGGAGTCGAAGGCTTTTGCGTGTATGATATTGTTGTTTTATATACATGTTCCTGTCCTGCTATAGAGAAATTATGATCATTATCAACTTTTCTCCTTATCAGCATCTTGAATCTCTTAATATATTAAAGACCTTGCAGTTGCTCTAATCGATCCCTTCTTCATTAACCAAGTCACTGTGTTAATCTCTGATCTGCATTAGTAGAAGTTAAAATTAACCAGAGTATAGAAAGTATTGCAAGACAATGATAACATACTTCAGTTAAGCTGCAAAAAAAGAGATGTGTCATGTTAAGATTTACATGTAATTGTTGTACTTGAAATCTTCAGTTGATTGTTCCTTTCTATGTTTTCTACAGTGAAGTAGGAAATGGAGCATGGGATTCATGGTTCATACCTCTGGAGGAACAGGTAAAATTTTCTAAAAATAAAAATGAAATTAGGTCTTATATATCTTGCTAATAAGCATTGATTATCTTTTCAAGTCATAACTTAATTTTATTACTTGTTTGCAGACTAATATTGTTTGCAACAAGGTGGTGAAGCTCTCTGAACTACTGTAATTATTTGGACAACTTGACTTTTGAAGTATCACTTACCCAACTAATTTGAAACTTTTAGTACAGGTCAAGGAAATGAAACAACTTGGTGGGGGTTACAATATTGTTGGTCTTTCTCAGGTGAACAATGGGCTTTTAGATCATTGCGTTGTACATAATTTTTTTGATTTATACTCTAATATTCAAATCCTTTAGTTTCTCTTTTCATTGTCTTAAGCTCGTTGTTGAATTAGATTTTACTAATTAGTGAAAACGTCCTCCTATGTATGGGCAAATTTACATACTAGTTTCATGCTTGAACTCATCATTCTTACAGGGTAATTTAATAGGACGGGGTTTGGTGGAATTTTGTGAAGGAGGACCTCTGGTAAGATTCAACTGATTCACATTTCTCAGATTGAAAAAATTACTATAAAATTATCTGTACTCTCGAGTCTGAAGAGAGGATGATATTTGGATATTTTTATTTTCTCACCTGAGTTTAAGGCTATTAAGGTTTCTCTCTTTCTATTATTGAAACAGGTGAAGAACTTCATCTCTTTAGCAGGGCCTCATGCTGGTACTGCTTCTGTTCCTCTTTGTGGTGTAAGTATCATCCTGACTTTCTATCTTTAGTTCAGTTTCTTCCTTCTGATTCAGAGACTGTGAACTGAAACTGGGAGATTTTGTAGAATTATGATGGAATAGATACCAAGTACCTGTACAAGAGCCATACTGATTAACATGTCTTCCTATGCTTTCAAGTCTTTTTCTTTGTTTGTTTTATTTGCCTTATTTGTTTCTTCACTATTCTATCAATTAAGTTTAGTTCTTCACTATTCTTCTTACCCTTTTGCAGTCGGGTCCATTTTGTAAAGTTGCAGACGTATTAATAAAGTCAGAGATTTATTCTGAATATATACAAGTATGTATCTGAACTTGCGCCGCCTCCTTTTTTCTGATACAATAGATTTCTTGTTCTTTTATCGTGTTCTAAATCAGTTTTGATCCTTATCAGATGTCCAACTAAACCTGACATTTTGTGGAATGCAGAAACACTTGGCTCCCAGTGGTTATCTAAAATTACCAAATGTGAGTTTAGCTTACTTTCAAAATATCACTACAGAAAATAAACACGCCTGATTCGTTCTCTGTTGGGTGGCTTGTAAATCAATTTAATACGATAAGGATATTTATCTTCATGGAATCAAATTTAGCTTGGATGTTACGTATACCATTGATCTAGCTTAAGTGCTTTTCAGAAGTCACAGCTCTTGGGTGACTTACTTTAAGATGTTAGCTGAAATGTAATTTATCTGAGGCTTGATTGATACACATAATATGCAGGCTATACCAGAATATTTAAAGAAGTGCAGGTTTCTTCCAAAACTTAACAATGAACTCCCTGACAATAGAAATTCCACGTACAAGGAACGCTTCACTAGCTTAAAGAACTTGATCCTTATCATGGTAAGTTGTATAATGTGTTTCTCCTTTTCTAATATCTTCGTTATCTCTTAGTTTTTTCCTACTTTTTTTGTCCTTCCCTCTTTCTCAAACAATGTAATTGAAATGAAACATCTTTCTCATTTCCACGCCATCATGATTTGTTCTTCATGAACAGTTTAAGAATGACACTGTTTTGATACCAAAGGAGACTTCTTGGTTTGGATACTACCCAGATGGAGCATTCCAGCCGATTATATCTCCACAACAGGTACTTTGTTTTTATTTGTTTCAAAGAAGAAGAAGAAGAAGAAAATTACTTCATGCAGTTTCACTCTTTTTTCTTTTCCATTCAAAAAGGAAGTTTAAGCTATAAGCAAAATCATTCTTTTGTTATTGATATGCAGACAAAGCTTTACACTGAGGACTGGATAGGTTTGAAAATTTTGGATCATGCTGGCAGAGTCAAGTTCGTAAGTGTCATGGGAAAACATCTTGGAATCTCCGAAAATGATATGAAGAAGCATGTTGTGCCTTACTTGATAGACTCCACAATGAATGACTATTTTGAGAGGAAACGAGGCAATGACAGGAAGCAATTTGAACCTCTGGTGGTGAAGAAACTGTTAAACACAGTGGCAGTTCAAGGAACGTCATCTTACAATTGGCTCTTTTCTATTAGGAATATCTTGAGGAAACTACTTTGAGACACAGCCAATTCATAATCATCACCATTAAGCATGTAGACATAGTAGCATAAAATATCATTTTTATCATACCACTGTGTTGAAACACTCTTTGAAGCCCTGGAGCTGTGAGTTGTATGGGTTAATACATGATGACTAAGGCATCGTTATATCAATCGAGGTGACATTGTGTACGTACGTTATTTCTTAATGATTTAACGGTTATTGCTGGTATAATAAAACATTAATTGATAATCCAAATCCAGTGGTTTGGTTGAACTTGAACATCACTCACATTATATTGTTTTCCCAAGGTTACATATTTCGGCCAAGTGATGTAGAAAAAGGAGTTGCAGATTTTTGATTATTTTCAGCGTAATTATTATTCATTAACAGATCCCTTTTATTTCAATATGAATATGCTGATTCTTAGCCGCCAAAAAGATGAAGGTCCTCATATTTTATTGACCTGTTTGCAAGTTACTTAATCGGCACAAGGGAAAAGTCGGTTAACTTTACATTCTTTCATAATATACTTTAGTTCAGCCAACAATCACATCTTCCATTTAGACACAAAGTAACTGGATTTACAGGAGGGGAGACTACAATTATCACAAGTACCTAAAAAAACGTTATTTGCAATTTTCTGTACGATAAAAGACAAAAGGCAGGACTTAAAACATCCAATGTGCAACATCAAGTTGTTTCAGTAGACGTGGATGCCCACATTAATGCCTCCAAGATTATCAGACCCTATTGAGCAGCTACTCTCCCTGTTGCTCAAATTTTCTCCTGAAATCTTCTGATGAGAATTGCACCGGAGCCATAGGCATGAAATTCTTGCAAGAGCTGCCTGACCAGCAACTCGAACCCGATAAACAACACGTAGATCTGCCAATATCTCACTGCCCATGGCACTAGTGTGAAAACTTGTATCGTATCCTTCAAGATCCGATTTGGTTACTACAACCACTGAACCATCATCAAATGCAACTAGATCTCGACAAGTTTCTGGAACCCGGGCTCTCATTACAAGATTGGCCAGTGGGCTGCTGCTAGCAATGGCGTTCTTCACCATCAGATGGTAATATTCTTGAACAGCCTGGAATACAGGGGAAAAAATATTACATTGAGTCTTACAGGCAAACTAATCCTAACAACCTATTAATAATCATGAACATCAAACTAATTCACCAAGTCACACCTGGCAAGCTCCTAGTAATAAAGATGGTAGGTAACTGAACCACGCAGTATAATAAATAATAAAGATGGTTTGTAACAGAGAGAGTATTACACATAGAACATAAAAAATCAACAAAAAATAAAAGAATCTAGAGTTTCAATAAAGAGATGGTTGAGAGAAGGGGGCAAAAATAATTAAAATGGCCAAACCCTGAAGGGACATCATGTTACCTGCCACTGGGAACTGGCTAAAAGCACTCTTGACCTAATTGACTTCAGATATTCATAAGCAGAATTAGGTGTCATTTGCTTGTGTGTCACCTAGACAACATTAAAAATTCAGATGTTAAACAGAACAATACTCAAATCAATCGAAAGATACAACTATACAAGGTTCATTTTGCATAACACTTACCAGGTAACAGATGACAATAGTTGTACTGCGTCCACGTCCAGCCTTACAGTGGACATAAGTAGCTCGTCCACATAATGCATTTTCTTGATAATAAAAAGAAAATATATACAAATGAATAATATTGGAGGCAGCAGAGTTGTATAGTGTTATGCAAAGCTTAATTCCAAACTCATGAAAATCATACATCACAACATAATATCAATGACATGGCTTCATACTCATAAAATAGAAGGCAAAAAAAGAAAAATTCATTCGACCTAACATACCAAAAAAAGAAAAACATGCAAGCAAGTGAAAAAAGCTTAAAATGCAAGGGAATACCAGTCGTATCAATATTTTCACCTTTTGCATGCAGAACACTCGGTGGCAAAATGGTCCTAGTCTAACTACCTAAAATCTTCCCCTCGATAGATATTTAAACTGGAAATGACAGTTCCATGCATGCATATCTAGACAGCAATGGATGAAAATGAGCAAAACACACGGGCTTGAAAATGCATATTATCAATAAACTTGCAGGTGCCTCTGATTAAATAGATGTTTGCTATGCCAGTCAATTTGCAAACAACGCTGACCGTGAATAAAGTCCACAGCGTGGCATATATCAGTTATTGATGGTGCAAAGCAGTAGTCTCTCGTTGGGATGACCAGGTGGTCAACACCATGAGCCTGCAAAAAAGTTGCAAACATAAAACACATGTTTTAAACAACAAATCAGAAGGGCACATGAACGAATAAAGTCAAAATAATGTGCATACGCTCAACATAAAGGAAAAAAAAAAGTCAGTTTACACATATTTTATGTATATATTTATAGAAAAACAAAAATACTATGCAACTTTTATTAATTTCTAGACAGGCCAGTAAGTGAATGGAGTGAAAATTCTCGAAAAGTAAAAATATTTTGCCAGATAATCTCAAATGAATAATTCACTTCCGTCAGTTATTCAAAGAAGCAAATTGACCAGAACGGTAATACTCACATGATATAGAGACGTTGGAACCAAAGTCTCATATGACTCATTGAGAGTGACCACCCCACGAACTCCAAGGTGTTTCAGGCAGGGAACATGAGCAGGGAAGGGGACAGCACCTAGGAGCACAAACTGAATATAAATATATTAGAGTCAAGAACTTGGATGAAGCCACATGATAACACCTCCATTGATCTTTCAATTTTATAACCTCCATCTATCAATACATCCATGAAAGAGAAAAAAAAAGTACCGCATGCAGTTGTACAGAGATGATAAAAGCAAACAAAAGAACCAGGAGTGCAATAAGTGTGAAAAATTAAACCCACTGATCAATGGGTTAATCGCTACCGTTACTCGCTTGCAATCAACATCTGAATAATAAAACCCGACTAATAGTGGCAAGAACAATATCAGAATTTGAAAAGAAAAAAAAATCACCCAACAAAAAGACAAAACTAAAAAATTATCACAAATAATGTAATAAAGGCGAGAACAAAGAAGAACAGATGGTATCAATTTTTCCACACGTCAACAAATCTAAAACGGATATCATTAATGTTCTACCACCACGTGTATCATGAAAAACAACAACATCAATATGACAGAGAAAACATAATGAACAACGAGGAGGAGAAATCGTACCTCATCAACCTTATCCCACCATCGAAACTCCGCCTGGATCTTATTCCTCACAACATTGTAAAGCAAAGTGGGGTAAAATAAAGCACGAGCTCCTGCCCCAATGAGAGCCCTTTTCGCATCCGAAACTACAACGATGTTTCCAAAAATACCGCTATCACCAGTCCACAAATTCCCCTCTTCCCCACTTTCAAGGTCACTGCCTCCTTTTAATTCCTCAATATACATAGCCTTTACTCGACCAGAACACAGAATACTAATAAACAGTTACAAAAATTAAAACCCTAATTCCCTAATAATTACAAACAATTTACAATTGCACAACCCAGAACAGAAAGAATTACTGCTTCTTTCCCTTTATATGTCGAATAAAATTTACAATATTAATAGAGAAAACCTAAAGTTTCTATAACAGAGAGGAGATCAAAGGATCGGAAAGGAAATCAAGAAATGAATACATAAAATGAAATTTCTCCCATAAATCTTCAGCATATCTTGAGAAAAAAGAGATCGATTGGACGAAGAGAACGAGACAGAGATCGATATGATGAAAACCGGAGACGTTGAAAAGTGGAAGATCAATGGGAATGGTGGATGTGGAGTTGAAATCCGGGAAAGAGATAAGGAAAAGGGGAAGAAAAAAACACCCAAAAATTGGCTTGACCGGTTGGTTTGTTTATTTGTTTGCCTGAAATTCCTTAACACCTTTTGATCAACAAACTCACAAACGGAAAGACGAAATAGATAGACACAGAAAGAGAGAAAAACGTTGGAAATAATAAAAATATTAATAGATTTAACTTTTCGAAAGAAATATACATAAATATATATAGCTTCGTTACTGAAAAGCTCGAATCCACGAAGCGTTCGGTATTTTGAGAGAAACCGGTAGAAGGAGAGGGAAAGGATAAAGTTACTTATAAATGAAGCCTGAAGGTAATATGTTTAAAAAAAAAAACCTCAAGGTTCTATGTTTAAGAGGAAGTGTTTATGCCAGAACTTACCATCATCATCACAGATATTATTTAAAAAAATCCCATAATAATACGTAATAAATAATTATAAATTAAAATAATAAAATTACTTATATAATCATATAATTAATATAATTATAATAATATCACAAAACAATATATATATATATAATTACGCTTATCCGTGCTAATAAAAAAACATTTATATTATAAAAATAATAGTTATAACAAGTGTTTAGAGTAATTTAAGGATTCTAGTCAGACGACGATAGAAAGAAATTTATGCTCAAATTTTCTATTTATCTCATTAATTAATATATAAACACATAAGAATTAAGTATCACTATTACGTTAATAAACTTTATGTTTAAGGTGTCAAAATCGAATTAAACATGATATTTTACAATTATAATCAAGTTATTTTATCTTGACGATCAATTCATTGTCTCAATGATTATATTGCTAAGGTTGTACAACTCTTGCATAAATATGAAGTAAAAACATAGGACATCACCAAGAAATTTGAACATGGTGTCTAGGTTGTCCACCGGTTTGATTTTGGTTAAAAAAAATTAATTGAATCGGATCGGATCAGACCGTTTGAAATAATTTTAATTAATATAGATTGAATCGTTTGAAATAATTTTAATTAATATAGATCGGACCGTTTGATTTATAAAATCAATCGATCTAATTCAATTTTCGATTTTTTTGACACATTTAATGAAAAATAATGCAAAAAATTTAATATATTATTAAAACGGATCAAACCATTTGATTTATAAAACCGTTCAATCCAATCCAATTCAATCCATTTTTACGATTTAGTCCGGTCCAATCCGGTTTATAGAAACCCTACACGTACAATTAGTTTCTATATAATGCAACTTGTACGATCTTAAAACAGACTAATTAGAGGACCGTAAATATTCAAGCAGTACAATGATGTAAAATTTTGGCTTCAATTCAACACCGTCCATTTCTTTTTCTTCTTTTCACTAAAAACCACCGCCCATTTCTAATTTTCTATACAGCCATATATTCCTTTTCATCACGGGGAAACACAAAAAAGTAAAATATGGTTTCTACGACTATATTCATTGATTCATATTAAATTGTGACCGAAAACAAACTATTTTATTCTAAATGATAAATAACGGTGATAATATTATCACTAACTCAAAATTTTATTGTCACAATCATATTACTCGTCACAAATGGTGACAAAAACAAAAGCAAACGAACAAATAAAAAAACCATATTCATCCTCATTGAAAGAATTCAAGCATTCTACCAGGCATGTGTCTTAGGCAGAGGTTAATGAAAAAAATCAACTTTTTTTATTCTTCATAAAATTAGTTTACCTCAAATATTGAATTAGTTGTAAACGGAACGTTAGTACAACACATTCATGGCTGCAACTACCCTCCCGCTACAGCATGCTCAATGATGATTTGGTCTCCTAAAACTACTAACTTTAGGATACAAACTCAGAAGAAAAAAGTCATTATACGATTGGAGACTATGCAAAGACATGCACACAATGAATGACTGGAATAAAAAGTCATCTGTTTCTTGTATGTAGGGAATATCATGGTGGTTTTTGCTTCATTCTTCGCCATTCCTCTTATCCAGTTATCAAGAACTCTATCCGTTTTACCATTAAACTAACGAGATACTGCATCAAAACTTCTCAACTTTCACCAAATCCGTGCTGACATAATTAATGACATGACGTTGCATCACACCTTATTGTCAACAAAGGACAAAGAGCCTCGTTAGCAAAGATCCTCCTGAATTTGCAAAATCTGAGCATGCATAAACTTAGGCTCCGATGCTTAATAATCAAATAAGCTTCAAGCAAGTGTAATACAATATATTACTATCTATTATTTCATCTCAAAAATAAGGGAGCAACTTTTATCATGCAATATAGTAGGCATTAGAAATCAGGTCTCAAATATTTGGTCCTGTATATAAAGTTAACGCCAATAATGTGAGTTCTCATTACTTTTCTTTTCCAAGTTATTCATCTCCACAAATCAAGAATCATCTTCCTATTAAGTACGGTCCTGAACATGAAAGTAGATCTGTTTACAATACTCCAACCCATATCTTTGTTGATTTTGATTATAGCTAGGATCTACAAATTGATTATAATTAGACTTCGTTTTATAATCAACCCGTTCTAAAGCCACAACTGAATGTGAAATAACCTCATGCGCTGAAAACGTTAGATAGAAAGTACAGAAACCAGACAATGCAGTAAGCATAATAGGAAAAGGGAAGCATTATAGTGCTTACTCATAAGAGGAAGAATGCGCTAATTGATTGAGTACTTGATGGCATCTATGACAATCAGAAAGGAACATAGAACAAAGGGGCAGGCCTGATGGACCTCTCTATGGCGAAGTGAATCATCTTCCAAATAACCTTGGAAAAAAAAAATCCAAACAACTTAACCGTAGATTTGTTTCATATTGAGTATAAACTTTAAGTTTAGGCCATGTTTGATAATGATTATGATTTCTGATTTCTGATTCATTTTGCATAAATAGTTACCAATGTGTTTAATAACAATTTTTACTTAATAATTTATATAAATTTTCTGTATTTTGTTTTTTTTTTCTTTCCAAAATCTTAAAAATTCAAGAAATTTTTTGGTTATTATTTACAAATTAGTTTTTAATCATTCTTCCAATATTTATATATACAAAAATCATAAGACTTGATTTAATCTTAAAAAAAGTATTTGGTGAAAATTTAAAAAAAAAATCAGAAATCAGAAATCATGAATCAAAATCGTTATAAAATACTCACAACAATGAGAGAAAGTAGGATAGTTGGCAAATTGGCAAATACCTTTAGGTCAATATCACCTTAAGACCCTAGTTAAATGGTTAAACAGGATTTCAACAATACTGTCAATATCAGGAATTTTCAGTTTAATTCTTTTCTTCAACATTAACCTTATAAGCATGGCAGCCTCCATGAGATGTGCTTGCTCACAAAGTCCTACTAGAAGAACAGAATAAATATCGGAATCAATGCTAGACGGGTATTCCATCTTCTCAATTTCATCACACAAGTGATATCCCTCTAGCATCCGACCCTCCAAACCAAACCCCCTTATGATAAAACTACATGCAGCAGCATCTGGTCTCAATCCATGTTTTAGCATCATTCTGAAGACCCGCTCTGTCTCCTCAGATCCTTTAGCTCTTCTCATGGAAAACACAAAGCAACTGTAGCATTCTCCACATGAGACACCACCTCCTCTAACAACTCTATCAATCAACTTATACGCTTCCTCAATTGCATCTTTCTCAACAAAACAATCACTCAAATAACTAACTGTTACACGATTAGGAGCACACTTGTGAACTTCCATTTGATGCAGAAGCTCCAATGCCTCCGATGATTGACCTTTTTCACAAAACATTTGAATGATAAGAGTATATGTTACTACATTAGGACTACAGTTTCCTCCTCCTTCCTCCATCTCCCCTAATAACTTCAAACCTCTATACATATCACCATGCTTCAAGAATCCGTGAAGAAGCATAGAGTACATCACTGAATTGGGCACACATCCATGTCCCTTCATAAACTCAAGCAAAGCATATGCATCCTCAAACCTACCTGCATTGCAATATCCTTCAACCAATTCAATGTATGTAATCATATCGGGATACAGATCCATCAAATTCATCTCTTTCATCAAACTATCAGCCATACCCAGATCACCCTTTTCACAAAACAACCTTAAGACAATGTTATACATTTTAGTATCCGTACGCAAATCAAAATCAGGCATTTTTCGCAACAACCATAAAGCCACATCAGCAAACCTGGCTATTTTATACAAATTCAAAATCACCTTAAATGTCTTAACACTAACTAGGCACCTTTCAGCTCTATAAGCAGTTAAGCACCAATAACATCAAAAAGAACACGTGGGTTTTTCTTGATTTCAAACAATTCACAAACTTTACTATACATGTAAAAGGTATGTCTATATTTTGGTTGAATACCAGTCCATATGAAAAACCTTAGACCAATCTGAATTTCACTTGGATAGCATCTATGTAAGACCTTACTTACACAGTTTGGACAAAGTGGCAGTAGATTTCTCTATGTTGCCGCCGTTGTTTTGCAAGTGCTTGTAGAATTTATCTGCAGAGGAAGCGGAGAAGAATCGCTTAGATGATAATGTGGGGCCGTGGAGGCCAATTGAAAATGAGTCAAAACTGCTTGTTCATTGATCTAGGATCAGTATTGAGGTTTTTGATTGGGGAAATGGTTAAACCTAAAAACTAGGAGAAAAATTTCCCTCGACACAACTTCCACAGTTTTTTTTTTTTAGTAAATAAAATTGCTAAAAAATGTAAATTTTATCTAAATAATATAAATAAATCATAAAATTTATATTTTACGAAAACATATATATTATTTATAAAAAATATGTAAGTTTGACAAATATATTTTTAAAATAAATACCTACACTTTATTTAAAAAATATGTAAAATTTATATGCATATTTTAAAAGAATAATATTTAAGATATACATATAATCAAAATTATTAATAGATAAGAATTAAATTAAGTTAAAATTAATAAACATGAGTAAGTAAAGAAATTATATCTAGATAATTAAGGGGAAAAAAATCTTGAAAACTTAGTAATGTTATTTGTTTTGTTGGACGAAATTAGTTTACAGAATGAAATCTATTACTCCTCCTTTAAGAATCATGATTTTATTTTCATTTAAATTATTATTTTTCCAATTTTATTGTCACTCCAAATATAATCTTAAATCAAAAACAAAAAACTCTAAATCCCTAAACCATAAACCTCAAATCCCTAAATCTTAAACCCTAAACCCCAAAATTTAAATCCTAAATCCTAAATTCTAAAACCCTAAACCCTTTTTAGAACAATAATAATTTTAACGTTAAACCTTAACCCACAAATATAACCCTAAACCCTAAATCCTAAATCCTAAATCCTAAATTACAAACCTCAAAACCTTATTTAGAAAAATAATAATTTTAATAATATGTTTTTTTAATTAAGTAATAATTATTTAAAAAAATAATGATTTTAATAATGTATTTTGTCTAACGAAAAAATAATAATTAAATTATATTATTTGAATTTTACTGAATGTAGGAGTATTAAGGTAATTTATAATTTTTGCATTCCATTTCAGTGGCAAACTAAATATTGTAATCTTGATTTTAAGCTTGATTCCAATGATCAAACTAAATAATATTGTTTCTTTTCCATTCTATTTCATTCTCGTTCCGATTTCGATTTCGATTTTATTGTGTGAACCAAACGTCATCTAATTTTATCGTGATTGGAATCATTGATTTGCTCCTATTGGACTACTTGACTGCATGAAATCGACTAAATATAGATACTAAAAAATAGACATTTAAACGCTTTCTTATTTATTATAAAAGTGCTTCTTTTCGATAATAAATGAGTTATTATGACTCTTAATCTATACATATATAAAAGGGAAAATATGACTCACCAACTTCTAATACTTAAATTTTAGTAAATTCAGTATAAATTGAATATTTCTTATTTCATTTATATATAATTTTTTTTATTAAATTCAAATGGTTATTAGTTAATTATTTAACTATAACTTATTAATTAAGAAAATATAATTTAATCACAAAAAAATATTTATATGTAAATGAAATAAGAATCTAAATACCAATATGTAAAGAAAAAAATTCAAACATTTTTACTTAAAAATTATTATAGTTTGAGCATTTCAAAACTTATTTACCATTACCATACCTAATAATATTTACTTGCTATTTATTTAATATATGTTTGTATTTTAATGATAAACAATTTATTCATCTAAGTGATATTGTGTGCATTAATAGTATTGAATTAGTATCTTTAAATTATTACTATACTTATTTTTATATTTTTGTTGATTATTATTTTCAATTAAGACACATAAAATCTACTTATTTAAATTATTAATATATATTTTGATTTATTTTAAAAGTGATCTTTATTAAATGGGATAGTTAGAGACACCAATACTATTAAAATTGATTAAATATGTATCAAAAATTTAAATAAAAATATATCAAAATAAAAATATACAAATCCCTAATAGTATTATATGAAATTACTCATAAAGAAAATATACACATCAAATTAAAGTAACATATCATTCCCAATTTTATTTTAGAAAAAAAAACATACCTTAAACTTATAAGCATAAAAATAATATTATTTATATTGAGTTTATACATTTTTACTATTAAATGCATCAAAGATAAGCATTCTCTGGACACATAGGATCAAACCTAAAGCAGCGCTTTCTTGGCAGAGTTTTAGGCGGCAAGATACTTTAGGCTTGTTAGAGCTACTGATCATAACGAATCGAAGCCAAAGACGGGCTTGCCTTCCAAGCCGATAGGCAAAGGGCCGAAGGATGGAGCGTGCAAAGTAGATCGTGCACCTGTCGTGTGACCCGTTGGTCCTAAGCAATGTCTTGCGCGAAGCGACCCAGCAAGAAACAACTCTCCTTCTTTTAGGGGGGCACGGAACTTCGATCAGATGCGAGTATCCAATCCCGCCGCTGAGAAAGCGGGCTCTTCAACTACATCAAGTACCACATCATCCGATTCAATAGTCGATTTTTACCGCTTACTTTTCACTTTAAGAGCATAGCATAAAGCGAAGAGAAACCGTCAATAGAATTTCTCTTTTTATCTTTCTCCCGTCTCATTCATATATTACCCAATAGAATAGAACGACGGGGTTCTAATTCAAATAGTTGTAATGTACTGCTGGTTTGACCTTTTATAGGGCCCGTAGGAGAGCTGTGATATAATGACTGAAGCCAACTTTGGTTGGTTAATCCGATTAGTTCATCGGTGGTCAACTAGTATGATGGTCCTAATGATGATTCTGCACGTATTTTATGTGTATCTCATCGATGGATTTAAAAAACCTCGTGAATTTACTTGGGTTACAAGTGTGGTTTTAGTTGTATTGACCGCATCTTTTGGTGTAACTGGTTATTCCTTACCCTGGGACCAAATTGGTTATCGGGCAGTCAAAATTGTAACAGGTGTGCCCGAAGCTATTCCTGTAATAGCATTGCCTTTGATAGAGTTATTGTGCGGTATGGGACAATCTACTTTGACCCGTTTTTCTAGTTTACATATTTTTGTATTACCTCTTCTTACTGCCGTATTTATGTTAATGCACTTCCTAATGATACGTAAGCAAAGTATATCTGACTTGTTATAAAGAATATATAGCATATTTGTAATCGATCATTTATCACTTGGGGTAAGGACAATAGTATTTCATTGCTACAAATATGGATTATTGAAAAAAATATTATTTAAATTAAATTATAATTATTTATATATTTTTTAATATTAAATGTTATTTAATGAGATCATATTTAATGTTATTTGATATTATTTTTATTATTATAAATATTAAAAATATTTTTTTATTTGAAAATTAGTTATCAACCAAGTTGTAGCATAAACTTTGTCATTTAATAAATGTTTCTATTGGATAGAAAAAATATATGATTATTTTGTTATTGGGAAAAAATAAATAGATAATTAATCTTCCTATTTGTTAAATTTAATTTTTCAAAAGATAAAAATATATTTTAATATAATTTAAAGTTATAGTTTAAAAATAGGATTAGATACATATTCAGGGATTGAGCATCATTGGATCTACATGGTACTTTAGTTCTGGCCAAAAAAATTACAAAAAAAAAAAAATTACATATATATTTTTAGTATTAAATAAATATTTCATTTATAATAATAATTGTATGTGATTTTTTTATAAATATTTTTATATATGTATCCATAATATTTAACATACATATATACAAAATTAATATAAATGAATTATGAATAAAATGGTTAAATAAATATATTTTTATTCAAGTATTTGATAAACATTGTGCATAAAATTATAATAGTATATGTCATATAAAAATATTTCATATATTTAAATTTAATTTATAATAATAAAATATTATTTATATCGCAAAATTTTTGTATATTTTATTTAACTCTAAATTTTAAATTTATAATATTATATTATTTTATATTTTATTTTAATAATTTTATATTTTACTTAAAAAAATTATATTAATTTTTTTAATATTTTTGATTCATTTTTATCACTATTATAAACCAGTTCATTTTAATAGTTTAAAAAAATAATGCAACTGATAAAAAAAAATTATATTTGTTAATGTTTCATTTTTTTATAATATCTATACTCTTAAATTTAAAATTTAAAATTATATCTTATTTTTATATTTTAATACATTTAATTTAACTTTAATTTTTAAAAAACATATATATATATATATATATATATATATATATATGATATTAACACTTATTAAATTCTTATTTATATTAGATAATTCTTATTATAAGTTATTTAACTCTAATTTTTTCTTTAAAAATAAAAATTATATATATATAATATTAACTCTTGTTAAATTATTATTTATATTAGATAATTTTTATTATAAGTTATTTAATTTTATATTTTTCTTAAAAATAATTATATTTAATTAAAAATAATTTTTAATCTCTTATTAAATTAATCTATATCATAATTTTTTTTACTTTTAATATTTAAGGATATTTTGTGTATAAAATAACCTCGATCCCTGCGCACATTGTCTGCAAATTCATTGTAAAGCTAGTACTTTCGGTCACAAAATGTGAGAAAAGAAGGATAACTTATCCTTGATAAATTTAACCAGACAATTGTCCTCTTAATCACTTTTCCTTTTTGTTTTCTAAAAAAGAAAAGAGAAACTGTCTCTAAAATCTAAATACATAGAATTACCTTCACCAGCTTGTTTAATTATTTAAAATATTCCCTTTTTATCATACGATAATATTTTATATGATTAAAAATTGTAACAAACATATCTAAGTCTTACTTCATATTAGTAGGTAAAAAGATTTATTTATTATAAATTATAATATTATTATAATTAATATGATAATTAATTACAAGTTAAAAATATATATCTTATTATTTTAATTAATAAGTATTTATGATTTATAATTATACAATAATTTTTGGTATAAATAATTGGCCCGGCGTAATATATTCGGTTTTGTTAATATATTTTAACCAAATTAGTTTAACAGAATATATTAAAACTGATAGGCATTTGGATTTTAGCTCTAAGTCGTCTAACTCTAATTACATGCATTTTTCAGTATTTGATTTTAAGCCTTTTCCTGCTAAGTATGTCCTCATTGCTATATTAATTTAGATAAATTAATGAATATATCACAAAAATATTATTAAAATTATAAATATATTATTTAATTTTTAGTGATAAATATAACAATAAAATACCTTAAATGTTAAAAAAAAAAAAAGATTTTATTGCAAAATTTAGAAAATAATACGTAAAGTGTGGAGTATCTCTCTCCCTCTTCGATCTGTCAGGTTGCTAAATCTTGAAAATAATGCATCTCTGTTAGCATCAATTACAGCATATTACCAACTAAAAAGTCTCTCATATATATGCCCAGAATTGATAACGAGAGCAAGGTAATATAATTCTTATAGTTATTTAATTTTATAATTATTATATTAAATATTAAAGATTCTTTAATTTTTAAAAATAAATTAATTAATAAATATATTATTGAATCATTATGAAAATTATAAATATATTATCTAATTTTATCGAACGATAAAAATATAAAATAATTATAATTATTTGTACAAATTTATCACTGTGTTATTTTTATGTTTTGTTTTTTTTAATAAATTTATAACAATAATAAGGAATTTAGCTATAGATTTGTATTAATAATAGGAATATTATAGTCCTATAAATTTCAATAAAAATGTAAAAAAATCCTTTTATAGTTATCAATACATAAAAATCATATTTTTTTTTCAAAAAAGATACATATTGATCCTAAATTAACTCATTGATATACATTTTTTATTAAAATTGTCCATATTTGAAGGGGTATTTTCAAAAAATCTAGTTAATCCCTAGCACTCTTCGTTATCCTCAAAACTCAAATTTGATTGGTTTGTATAACAGATCAAACAAGTTTGATTCTAAAATTAATTTTCTTTGAGAGGAATGTTATTGTGTTAGTTCTTCATAGAAGATCAAAAACAGTTCGTTTGAAATATGATATATTATTATGAATATTGTTCTTGATGTTCTTGTAATTTTTTTAACCTTGTTTAGTTGTTGAAAAAATTAAGAAGAATTTATACTACTAAAAATTCGAGATCTCTAGTTCAATTCTTGTTTTCATTAGATGAAAATAATTATACCTTAATATATCTTTGGATTATGCAAATCTACTTTATATTTGTTCTATTTTTGTTTTATTTTCCAATGGTCTTAACTAATTAATATTTACATTATACATGCTTCAAGTATACACATAGAACTTGGGGTTGGGAGAACGAAAAGGATTAAGGATTAATTGTTTTTTTTAATTTATAATTTAAAAAATATTTTTTAAGATATACTCATGTGTTAACTATACGAGTACTTTTAGAAACCCAAAAAAAAAAAATAGTCAATAAACAATTTATAATTAATACATTTATTTTTTAAACAATAGACATTTTATGTACAAATTAATAACTATAAATTTTTTTTATATACTTATATTAAAACCAATAATATCTTAAAATTCATTCACCCATTAAATAACACCAAACTTTGTAACTCTTTATTCAATTACTTTTAAACAGAATGCTGCTAATTTCCAATTATGCTTTTTATCATGAAGAAATAATAGAGATAATTAGGTCACACCAATTTTTTTGTTATTTTCGTTCTGCTATGAAATTGACAAATGTTTATTACTAAATTTTTGTAGTTTAACCAAGTGACTGCGTGGCCTTTAAAGCAACTTTATGAATTACAAATACATAATTTTAGTTAATTTTATTTTTATGAATGAATACATTTATTAAATTTAAATTATTATATTTGAAAAGGAAAAAAAATACATAAGTAACATTATTGAAAATAAATTAATTTTTTAGTTTTATAAAATTTATTTTTTGTAAATTTATTTTGTATAAAATATGAGATATTTATGAGTATCAAATTGTTATATTAAAAATAATATTTTTTATAAAAAAATTATCATAAAATGAAATTGATTTCTAACCAGGTTAATATTTATATATTTTTTAATTTAATTATTATAATATTAATTAAAGTAAATCAACTTATTTAAAAAAACAACTCATGAAGAGACTCTAAAAAATACAACTAAAATACTTCATTTGAAAGAAAAATAAATAAATTCGGTGCACTGCATCTAAAACTCATATCCCATCTCAAGTATCATCACTGGAGAAGAATAGAGAAAACCAAAAATAGAAAAAGGGAAGTGGATAGTAGTCAAATTTTTCATTTACCCTTTTCATGTTTTTATATGACCTCCACAGAAAAAAGCTAGCGTACGCATTCCAAAAGAAGAATCCTGACCATAACCACGCAACCTCTTTGTCCCTCCCATTTTCTATCTTTCCAAAAATGTCCTCATTGGGACACCTTATCTTAAAATAATAATGTTACATTGATAAAGTTATTATATGTATAAAATATTATATCATATAAAATTAAAATATTGAATAATTAAATAATAACATGTGTATTTATACAAGCATATAACAAGACTTAACCCTTTTGTCCCTGTTTGAATATTGATATATATGCCAAATTGAAGCTTCATTGGCAGGTTGTCATAGATACCACTTATGGGTGACAATATTATTAGATCATGAACTTTTTTCTTTTTTTTATACTTAGTTTCCTCCTTTCCACTTCATTCTTCCATTTATTGTTTGTATGAGTAGGAAAAGAATCAAGTATTTGCATTAAAGTAGAAATCTCACTTTCAACACAAACTTCCCTTCAAATTTGATTCTAAAAAAATATGAACTAGTAGTCTGTGTTGTTTGGGCGTGTCTTGTACTCACATTACATTACCATTGTTCCAGGGATTTACTGGCAGTCAGATTGCTTACCTTTTTTCCATTTTTGGCAATTAGAGTATTTTATTTTAAATTTATATATTTTAATTCTTTTGTTTTTAATGATTACTTTGAAATCTTGAGTTATTTTTAATAATATTTTTTAAATTAAATGATATTTATTTAATTTAACAAAATAGTGTGATTTAATGCTTATGTGTGAACCAAATCTTTGGGATTTTACATTATTTTGTCGCATTTTTAAAAGATTAATTTTTAGAAATAAAACAAAAATCAATAATTATTTAAACTTTGTGTGAATATCAACCCAAAGCTCACTCAAATATTAAGGAGTTCCCAACAGTTTCATTTTATATCAAATATATATATATATATATATATATATATATATATATATATATGTATATATATTATGGTATGATTTATCATGAAAGAAGCTCTATTTTTCATTACATGCCATAATAATAATAAAATTAAATAAATATAAATATTATCTTAAATAAAAAAAATTGGAATACAAAATGAAAAATGATGAGAACAAAGCATTCTATTTTTCTCTCAACTAGGTATAAATAATCAAATCTTTTAAAAACTTCTAAATTATTGTGATAGTTTTAAATGTTATTTATTATACAGATAACTAACAGAGGAAGAAAATGTTTACAATCAAACTCCATTAATAAAACTTTATTATTGTTTTAATTTTATTTGAAATGATGGAATTTGGGAGAGGTTTTGACTTCTTACATCAATTTTTAAGGATTTATTTATTTTATTATGAAATTAATCATTTTTATTTTTATTTTTATTATAATAATTAATATTTATAAATATTGTAATCCCACTAATTAATATTACCACAATTTAACAGTATGTTTAAAACTGTTTTAAGCATTTATTATTAGAACTAATTTTGTAACTATAAAATAAAACATCTTAAATTAAACTCATATATTTTCATAATTATAAAAAAATCAAATATATTATTTTAATCATTTAAATTTAACTGAAATATATTTAATTTTATTAATATAGATGTTAGGATTTTATTTTTTTTAAAAGACAAAAAATTATCACGAATAGCTAGTAACACAGAAACAAAAAATTATCGAGAATGCGCTTTTCTCCGAAAGCTTTTAAAACACAGAAACAACAAGAACAAATTGAGCAAAGATAAGACTATATATGGCACATGACCTTTTAGAGCAAACTTCTTCTCTCTTCTTTTACTAGTCTTTCTCACTCTATTTTTGCTTCACCCCGAAGTCTTCTTTCCTTTCATTTCCTTATTCCTTCTTGTTCTTCCACATTTCTTAAAACCCAATTGCATCCAATCAAACGCCTTCCTCATGTGTTCATCAATGGAAGGTACAGAATCATACTCAAAACATAAAAAGCTAGTAACTTCAGAGCAAAAACAACCAAATCCAAGTAAATTTTACCATCATTTTATTTTCAAAGCAGCCTTAGTTATAGCTCTTTTGTTTATTCTTCCACTTTTTCCACAACAAGCTCCTGAATTTGTCAACCAAAATCTAATCACCAGAAGCTGGGAGCTTCTTCACCTTCTTTTGGTTGGTATAGCCATCTCTTATGGTCTATTTAGCCGACGAAACGAAGAAACAGAGACAGATAACAGTAACTTTAAATTCGACAATGCTCAATCATATGTGTCTAGATTGCTTCAGGTCTCTTCCGTTTTTGATGATGAGGCTGAAAGCCCAACTGGGTCTGAATCATTTGACGAAAACAAGGTCCAAACTTGGAGTAGTCATTATTACAGAAATGAATCAATGGTTGTTGTAGCAAAAGAGACCTCTGTTCTTAAAAAACAGAGTGCTAACACTTCAAGAATTGGTGAAAGGCCTCTGCTTTTGCCCATTAGAAGCTTAAAGTCCCGTGTTTCTGACCCAGATTCCCTAGGTTCTGTGAGTGAAGCTAGTGTAATTTCTGGTTCTAATTCAAAACCCAGTTCAAGAAGGCTTTCAAGCAAAACTATAAATGGGGAATATGGTGGAATTGAACATGATGAATTAGAGCATGACTTGAAGGAAAGTATTGTCCTTCCTTCACCAATTCCATGGAGATCGAGATCAGGAAGAATGGAGATGAAAGAAGACATTGAGAGTCCTCCCCCATATTCTCTACCTCCTTCAATGGAAGAATCTCGGGTTTCTAAGACCCACGTTTCTCGTTCATCTCTACCCAATTCAGCTTCTTCATCACCAAAGTTATCACCTTCACCATCACTATCCTCACCAAGAAAGTTATCTCCTTCAGATTCTTCATCAACAGAGTCCCAAACCAAGAGTACAGAGGATATGCTGAAAAGGAAGGTCCTTTACAAATCGTCTCCACCTCCAGCACCTCCACCGCCTCCAAAAATGTTTTATAAATCATCTTCGTTGAGTCCGAGTTCAACTTATAATCATACTTCACTTCATAAAGATTTTAGAAGAAGCTCAATAAGTGAGCCAAAGGATACGCGTAGAATGAATTATGGGACTGATTTGAACCCAAGAAATCAATTTGATGGCTCACCAATGGAAAAATCTGTTAGAAAAATGAGGGCTAGTAAAATGGAAAACAAAGGGAGAAAGAAGGTGGGATATGATCGAACATCATATTCAGCTGAAAATATGGATCGATTTCGTATTCCAAGGACCCCAAAGCAGAGTTTTGAAGAATTTACAGAGAATGAAGAGGAGGAGGATTCTATTGAGAAGTTACTGATGGAGTCTGATGAAGACTCAGATCAAAGTGAAGATGATGATGTGGTAGGGGAAAGTTTGATGCAAAAAAATGTTGGTAAAAGTACAAAGCAAATTGTGAAGAATGAAGAAGCTGCTTGTTCTAACAGTGTTAGTGATGGACCACCTGATGTGGATAAGAAGGCTGATGAGTTCATAGCTAAATTCAGAGAACAAATTGGGCTTCAAAGGATCGAATCTATCAAGAGAACAAGTGGTGATATGAATTGGAATTTGTCTAGATATGAATTGGAATTTGTCTAGATAAAAAAATTGAAGATTTTTCATCACTATACAAACTTCCCCTTTCTGGATTTTTGCTTCTAATTTATTGGGTATCATATCTCTGGTTGTTATACAAGGATTTAATAAATTACTTGGGTAGCCAGTGCCCAGTTGAGCCACCAAATATCATTTTCTTAGAAATTGCCCTTTTGGCTATCGCTTTTCAGTTTGGATATTGGTGTAATTGAACACTGATTATTTATTATGATGCCCATTTGAGTAAATTACTGATGTATTTAATATTTCAAACAAGTTGCAAGTTGAGAACCTTTATTTCACGCTAACAAGTCACAACTATTGTTAGTAACTCTTGGTAGCCTCCTGCAAAAATACTTTCTTGGTTGCTATTTTGTTTGTCAATAATACAGCTTCTTCTGTTCTTTTTTTAACAGGTGAAAGTGAATGGGTTGATAATTTAATTTTGGTAAATATATTATAGTATTAATTACTATATAATAATTATTTTAGTTAAAAAGTATTTTATAAAATAAAAAAAGTTTTTAAGTATAATTTTTATGTTAGTTTTATTATAAATACAAAATTATGGTAAAGAATTTTGTAAAATAGTTTAAAAGAATATTTTTAAAATAAATAACTAATTAATTTATTAATTTTATAAATAATAAATTATTATATGATTAATAAAAGTTAAATGTGATACAAAGATAATGTTTTTATATGATATTAATATGATTTATATAACTTCATTGATAAACAATTTAAATATGCATTTAACTTTGTTTAAATTATATTTTTATTACAAAGTTTATCTTATATAAATACTATAGATACAATTTGATTAAATTTAACAAGTATTTTTATAAGAATTTTTTATTTATAATAATTTATATTATCTTATAATTTTTTTTACTTGATAGATAGACATAATTTTAATATGAAAATAATTACTTCAATATAAATATTATCATATTATAAATAAATTGAACGAAAACGATAAATTTATCGAATAGATAATCATTAATTTAATTAATTGTTATCTTTAAATATGTGAACTGCTAACAATCTTATTTGTATTTTTTATATAGATTAAAATGGTTTCCAATTAATATATGTCAACTTATTAGAGGGTTTAGTTGGACACCTAATATTTCTACAAATTTAGGATTGTTCCTTTAATTGTGCTTTTATTAAAAATGATTTCGCGTGTAAGAGCTTTAGAAAATATGTATTTATGTCACGAAGCATAATATTAGTGTTTTAGCCTTAAAAGTGCTTGACATATTGTACACATACGATTCTAAAAAGTGGGAAGTATATATATATTTACAAAGCCTTATAATCAATTAAAATAAAAGATTAAATATAATGAATATTTATATCTAATAATATAAAATATAAAAATAATATGTTTAGTAAGTAAAATATATAATTTAAAAATATATGCATTAAAAATAATAAAATAATTTTAAATCTAATCGATTTAAAGTTTAGAATTTAGTATTTAACTATAATAAATAGATACTATTAGTAAGTTAATATTTTTCTTTTTATTTAAAATTTATTTTTAAAAATGATCCTTTATAAATTTTATTCTTATATATATAAGTTTTAAAATCAGTTAATTATTGTCCGGAAGAAATGACACCAAGTAAGCACATTTCAAGTCTAGGCCCGAGTCGAGAGCTGTTCCATTTACTGGAGATCCAATAACAAGTAAAAGAGGCCCAATTCAAGCTTCTAGTGTAGCAAACATGACGATAAGACCATTGAATGAATAATCATCCCACGTACTTTATCAGTATGAGCATAATGATGCCAAATTAACCACTTTAGGCTATATGATGTATGAATGGGAGAGATCTTTTCGGTATCAACCAATCAATTCATTATTTCATTAAACAAAATAATAATTCTAAATTTTGTAATAATAAAAAAAACATATTTTATCTTAATCTTATTCTTTTCGCAATTAAAACATTGTTTTTTTTAATTATAATCATTTTTTTAATTCTCTATGTTCTTGAAAAAAGAATGATAAATTATAACCAAAAAATTTAGAAGTATTTTTTTTTAAATCATAAAATAAAAATTGTTAAAAAATTTATAAAATAATTATAAATTATAAATAAAAATGATAAAAAAACATGATGTTAGAATATACCTAATAAGAGTATTACTTTCTTAGTGGTATATCTTAGCTTTACCCTTTTCTTAAAAAAATTGATAAGAAAATCAAGATTTTGATTTGAGATCGTTGGGCAAATATACTGGGGCATACTTTTCTAGGTGATAGATAGATAGAAGATAAATACATCGATACATAATACATAGATTTTTTTTTTATTATTATAAAAAATGACAATTTAATATGTAAATTATGATTTTTAATATTAAAAGTATCGAAATAATTAAAATTTAATTTAAATAATTTATTGTAAAATGATATATATAACTTTTTAATAATCGTAAAAATATATAAATTGATCATTAAAAATATTATTTTTATGATTATAAGTTTTAATATTTTTTTTTCAAATTTGTTTTCTTAATAGTTTTTTTTGTTGACCAATTCTTAAGTTATTTTATTTATGTAATTATAATATTTTAATTAGGTAATTTTTTTAAAGAATATAAGTTATTCAATTTTTAAAGTTTGTATACTTTAATCACATAATTATAAAAGTTATATGATCAAAATATATAAATTTTATATTTTTATTTATCTTTATGATAATTTTTTCTAAACTTTTTACTAACAAGAAAACCTAGATATATTTTTAAAACTAAAAAACAAAAGCAGAAATTTACAGCAAATCCCTTTTTTGTATTCTGAAACTCTAAAAAAACATAAATTTTGAAAAACTGGTAATTATATTTTATAACCCATTAATTGTCGCTATATTTCAATATTGATTTTATTGAAAAAAATTGGACAACTCCCTAAAAATTTACAAAAATCAATATTAAAATGTAATAGTATTTTTTTAAACCTAAAAGATTAGCCGCGAATTTTAATTAAATTTCTCAAAGAGCACATCTACCATGTACGAAGTTGTGCATTTTGTTTACCATCATTTGATATTAAGTAGATTCTTCTTGGAAATCAAAGAAGTGATGGAACAAATGTTCCCTCTATGGATCACTTTTTTTTTAAGAAAAAAAAAATTAATGTAATTTTATTAATAAATATCATTAATCACGTTTCTAACTAAAGAAATTATCTAAACTTAGTATTCTTTGTAATATATAGTTCGCTTCCACACTTTTCTGTTATTCGATTGATAAAAGAGAAAGAAAGTAAGAAAGTGGGTAATGAATATAACGAAAACAAAACGTTTTTTTTTAAGTCAAAGCTTATAAAATTTGATCAGCTAAAATAGGTATTAAAAAAAACTAGCATAAAAATATTATTTTTTATATTTAATTAATATATTATTTAATATTAAACTTCATTTAAATTAAATTAAAATTATTTAAACAAGTTAAATATTAAATATAATTTAATTAGATAATATTTATTATTATTATGTTATTATTTTTATTATTATACATTTTAAATATTTTATGTTTTTTCTTTTAAAAATGGCAAGTAGAAGGGAATTATCAGTTTGAAGTATTTTTGAAACAGAGAATTATTTATTGATTTAAATGAGTAATGATATAATGATTTTGATTATCTCGTGGTTTAATTTGTTTGAACTATTTACTCTGTTATCATGTATTGAAATTCAAATCTCACCTTGTTATATTTTTTTATTTAATAAAAAATAAAATTTAAGTGTTTTTATTTTAAAATAATAATAATATGACATGATATTTTAGTTTATTAAAATATATTATTAATGTATGTAATTTTTTTAAAAAAATACAAGTATTTAATATTAGAAAAAAAAGTAACCGATATAAAATATATTATATCTCTTTTAAATTAAGAGTCACTACTAAAATATGTGCTTATTAACTCGGTTATAAGAACCGAGTCCTAAGTGAGAGAGACCAAAAATCATTACCTATTATCTCGATTTTTCAATAACTGAGGTCATAGGTAGGGCTGTTCATCGAATCGAAACCGTTGATTTTACTGTCATTCGATCCGATCCGACCATCCGCTCGGATTGAAACATCCTAATCCGCATCCGATCCGATCACCTCTTACATCCGCTCAATCCGATCCGTAAAATATTCGGATGACATCCGATCAATCCGATCAATCCGATTAATAAATTTAATTAACTCTATTTTTTTGTATTTTTAGATAAAAAATTTAAATTTTTACATAAATCATAACATAAAATTATTTGACTTAAAAAAAACATTAAAAAATTAAATAAATATATATTAATTATATATATATATATTTAATTTAATAAATATATATAATTAATTTCGGTCGGATCGGATCGAATGAATCGCGGTGAAATCCGCCATCCGATCCGCACTTAACGGATGGAAAAAATCTCCATCCGATCCGACCATCGGATTGGTCGGATGGATCGGATGATCGGATTTTTTGCACACCCCTAGTCATAGGTACCACTTATTGTCTCGATTTCTCAATAATCGAGGCCATAAGTGGTACATATAGCTTCGGTTTTTTAATAACTGAGACCATAGGTCTCACATATGATCACAATTTTGTTATAATTGAGGCCATAAATCTCATCTATGACCACGATTTTGTTATAATCGAGGTCATAAGTCTTACCTATGACCACGATTTTACTATATAATCGAGACCATAGATAATCAAAATGAATTATTATTACACTAAATTTTCAAATATAAATTAAAAAAATTAAAATTAATTATATTAAATTTAAAAGAGATATTACATTAAGAATTTAATAAAACGATAAAATAAAACACATATAATAAAAACTAACTAATTAAAAAATTCCAAAAATATAAAAAAAATACAAGAAACAACTTTAAAGCTGCCAACTTAGTCTAAAATCTAAATAAATCTGAAAAAGAGTAAGTCACATTGTAATAATGTTATTCTTCAAAATCTTTATCCTTGACAACATGTATTAATTTTCTCATAAAAAAACAGCATCTAGTATAAGCATATCAACATCTAGTTTCCATGAATATAATCCTACATATAAAACATCCAGAACATAACAATCCTCTCTACTTATTTATTTTTAATATATAGGTTACATCATGAGTATAATGTCTATAATAAATGACACTGTGGAATAATATCTATGAATATAAACATTTAATATATATAAACAAAAGAGCATCAATAAAAGTAAACAATTTGCAAAAATGATCGATTGCAACCTTATGATGCATTTGATGGTTTGAAATTCTCGACGAGCGTTCAAGAAGAAAAACAAAAGAGCATCAATAAAAGTAAACAATTTGCAAAAAGCTATGAAACATTCCACATGCTAAAAGGTAACAACAAACAATTTATAGGAAAAATATTCTCTGTTCATTTAGCGAGTCATACTTCACATCATACTATACACATAAAATTGCAATTCTTAGACGACATTACTTGAAATAAATAGTTCCAACAAAGGGCCAATAATGAAATCTAGAAAATATTATATTATTTGAAAGATCAATCTCAATTTATAGTTCTAGTAAAGGGCCAATAATGGTGAATCAATAGATGTTCTTGAAAAAACATTCAAAGAAAATGAAGATAAATGACACCCTTGTAACACACAATTTTTAAATTTTCACTACTTGGGTTGTAGAATGATGTTATTGACATTCTAGTACCATCTTGTTGAGTTATCATTATGTGAATTATACTTTTGTATTTACCATTTGTTATCACCTACAAACCTCAATTATATAGACAAACATTATTAGCAAACAAAACAAAGCAATCCATAGTCCCACATCGAAATAAAAAATAAAAAATAAAAAAATTATAGAACATGATGATATACATCAAGTTGGTCACCCAAGTTGATGACAATGGAATGGCAAATTGGTGGAACATCAATCCATTTGTCATCCTTGAGAAGCCGAAGACCACTTACCTTATCATCTTGAAAGAGAAGAATAATATCACCTGTATCAGTATGAGCTCTAAGTCCTTTGATTAGCTCTGGTTTTGGACAAGGTGGATAATTAGGACTTTAGTCCCAAAGGTTGGACCTTGGGATCCATACAAAGCTTTCATTAAGTACCCTTTTTCTAACCCAAGATTCACACACAACAAGTCTAGTAGTCGTTCTGCCAGTTTTTCTAGTTCTTTTGCAAATTCTTTCACGTTCCTGAAAATCCAATTAACAAAAGGCAGTTGAGACATAGAAAAGACAAAAAGTAGTGTTAATAATTTACCTGTAGTCTTCATTAAGATCTGGGATTTCAGATAAGTTAGATTGTGTAAGCTGGTGAATAAAGAAAGTGCTTTCCCAATCAATATCATCAATTTCAGATTGAACAACTTCAAGGCCTTTAGTGGCCACCATTTCTTTGAACGTCTGCTCCATGTATTTTCTATAGTGCTCTTTTATCAAGTTCTCCATTGTGTCCATTAGTTCATGAGTAATCCCATGGTTAACTACCTGAGATTATAGAAATTAAACACCAGGAAAAAAAATTAAGAGGGAAAAAAGAAAAAGCAGATAGATATATGTAATTGTATAGTACCTCAAACAAACCCCAATTCTCACGAGCATTGTTAATACATCTTGTAGTGGATAGATCAAGTTCTCCACTAAAGCAAGTATAATCAACCAATCCAAATTACAGGAAATAAAATATCATTTGGATTATCAACATGATTAACAATCATGTAATCGAAAATGCAATCAAAATTTAATACATAAATATCCCCCAGTTGATAAATATCTCACCAAATTTTCCAACGATAGAAAAAATTACAATGGCTATGATTTGAATTGGATGGCCAACCTACATATTAGAGAAAGAGAAATTAAGACCACAAACATTCAACTACACTATAAACATTTCTTAAACATGTTGATTGCTTTAGATGTGAATTATCAGGAATGATATATTAAATAAATTACAGGGAAAGTTCAATGTAAATTGTATAAATAAAGCTTCAAATAAGGTTGTCTCTTACAAGTATAATAAACCAATCCAGATTACAAAACCAAAAACGAAATCATTACTAGATGCTTTTATAATCTCTCCTACTCTGGAAAAAAAAATGGGTACAACTGTGTAGTGACAAATAGAACACAAAGATAAAGAAAAAAATGGGAAATGTAGAATGTATCGCTCATAGATTCAATCGAACATACATCCTATAATTTTAGAAAAAACCCAAAATTATTGAATATAAAGAAAGAATGAGATGAAAAATTTACCATTTAGATGGCTTAAAGCTTTTGTGTAACATTTCAAATCAAATTTGGAAGAGAAATCTAGATTCCACAAAGTACCAAACTTCAATTTATAGAACCAATATCAATATTAGGGTTTCTCTACTCTCAAGTAACTAGAATTTTTTTTATAATAATTAATCAAAAAAAAAAAGGAAGACGATAGATGAGAATAAAAGCTTAAAGGATCTTAAATACGAAAGAACTTTCGCAGATATTAAAATTCATAAAAAAATCCATGAAAATAGAGGTAATCACTTGGTGTGATGATGACTTACTAATTACAGTGCGCTTTCTCTCATTCTCTCAGATCTTTTTCGTTCTTCTCGCGCTTGCCAAATCTTAAAATTTTCACGCTCGCCAATCCCTAAATCTATCTCGCTCGATGAAGGGGATGAGGTAGCTGGGGAGTTGGAGGCCAAAGATGAAGCAATTGGAGGCCAAGGATGAGGGTCGGGGATGTGGTTGGAAAAAGAGAAGAGAAGAGAAAGGGAAAACATCGGGGGAAAAGAAAAGAGAGAAGAGAAAAAGAAAGGGAAAAAGAGTGGGGAAGAGAAAGGAGAAAAAAATTAATAAAAAATTTGATATTTAATGTAAAAGAAAGAAAATTTATAAAATTTGCATGTCTACGGTCTTTGTTTTAAATTAACTAAGGTAATAAACATAACTTATGGTCTCGGTTTTTAAAAAATAAAGGCTAAATTTTTGAAACTAAAGACATATATATATAGTAGTAGGTGTCCAAAAATCGAACTAAATTTATGTAATCTGAAAAATTTGATCGGATCGAGTTGAATAATTTTGTAAATCACATGGTCTAATATAATTTGTATTTATTGAAATCATTTTTTAAATAATACTATCTAATTATACTAATTTTTAAATCAATCAAATTAAATAAAATCAATTTAATAATATATTAAAAAATTATGTTTATATACTAATACTCTCGTCCTAATACCCAGTGAGTAGTTATTATCACAGTCTTGAATATTAATGAATCGTTCTCGTCTCCCTCACATCCTGTAATCCATGAAAAAAATAGTTACATGAATTGTGTAGTCTCTCTTGCTCAGTTGGTCTATATTTTCTCTATTTCATGTCAGATTATTGATTACTTATTTGGAGCACCGGAAATTATTCTGTTTCAAGCTATTAATTTCTCCTTTTGAAGTCACTTGACCTGTTGATAATGGCTTTAATTCAACATATTATCTGCTAGAATCTAACACGTCCTTTCTATGTACGTGTGATGAAATTGTTGATTTGGTTGCTCCATTCTTGTCGTTAAGGACAATTTGTTCACAGAGACTAGTAACAATGAAAACAGTGATGCATCAAACTCTGAAAATCTGAGGGATTATAATATTGGATCAGAGTCTAGATAAAAAAATTATTGACAATTATTGGTATTGCCAACTTATTATTTTTTTCATTGCTCTTGTGCTTTTTGTGCTAAACATCCATCAATGCGCTGGATCTTTATGTATCTTTTTTAGGCTTATAAAGATGGTAGTGTACAATGTGCATAATGCTTTTAATGAAATGATGGTTTAGATTACTTCTGAATATTTTGCTTGATATTTCCTTGCAACTGTTTCGAAAATTTGTGTGGAGAATATACATTTTTAGGCTTCTCAGCAAATGTTTGTTCTCTTTATTTGATTGATCTTGGAATAATGGACATGTGATTGGGAGATGTTCCCCTAATTAGGGAAAAGATAACATTATTGGGTTTGATTTCATGTTCATTTTTGCTTTTATTTTTCCTTAACAACATTATAAATTCATTAAAGTGTAGATTTAAGAGCTTACTATTGTGTAATGGAAGTGGACTGATCATTAAAGCAGTTATTTTGCAGCAAATGGATCATCTTGTGATGGTTATGGTTATGTAGCTAATTGTTAAGGTTATTGCCCAGCTACTAGAAGAAACCCTATTAATGAATTTCGTATATTTACGAAAATAAAAATAATCAATAATTTTTTTGAGATTATATTGTATTATATTTATGTATTATTAATAAGATAGTTAAAAATCATTAGTTAAATTAGATTAAATGTTTAATTAAATATTTTTAATAATTAAAGAATCTAAACTAATTTAATTTAAATAATATAAACGATTTAATTTAATTTAATTATTTTTATTTAAAATCAGCCGGATCCAGAATACAGAAACACTTACTTTAAACACAGTTCTCATATTCTTACCATGTGATTTGAGGTACATCACTGAAAAAGTAAAATTTAAGAATATATAGTAAATCAAATAAGAAATTGATCATTGGTCTTTATTGTTGATTATCTAGTATATAATTCAAATATAAGATAAATATAATATTTTTAACTAAAATACGCAACTGTTAATTACCTTTTAAAAAATAATTATTAATAAAATTAATGAAAGTTAGTTACCACATTTCTTACTTTTATATATTAACAAATAATTTGTCAAATCAAATATGACAAGTCTTCGGGTGTGTGAACCTTTTGATCTATAATAATAATTCCCAGAGAACTAGGATGTTGTCCATAACTAAGTAAACAAAATTTCAATCTTCAATCGCTACCCTACTGTGGAATATATTCAAAAAGAACGAGCCACCACCCAAAACCATGCTTAATACAAACACCACCAAGAGAACATAATGAAAGATTCTCCGTTAATTTTGAATTAAACACACCAAATCATTGCTTTATTAAATGTCAAAATATTAAAATTGAATTGTACTTCCAACTTTACGTACAGAAGTCTCCCTTCAATTCGGTAGCATCAAATTTTTTTTATTAATAGCACAAATTTAAAATTAAAAACAAAAAAACAAAGTTATATTTTCTTTGCATAAAAGAAACAAACTGTATTAGTACTTCAAAAAAAAAAACCTGAAATAAGGTTGCCGCCCATAAAGAAAAAGGAGATTATGGATGTTATATAAAGCAAAGTAAAATTAATTTATCACTTATACATTATTATTATTATAAGTGATGTAATAAAATAATATAAATAAATACATTGAAATTCATGTAATTATATTTTTAACATATATATATATAATTATTTTAATAGAACCTACCAAATCACATCCTATCCAACAAATTTCACATACCGTTCGGATTTCGGACTTGTGAAATAATATATCGGTACGCTATTTTTACAAACTGTATTTTTTCCTACAAATCCGTACAGATTTTGTCAAGTCTATATTTATCAAATAACAAATACAACGAAAAGACAAAAAACACCCTTGCAAAAAAGCATTGTGATCAATCAAGATCGAGGGCGGAGAGCGGCTGTTGAGGCAGCATCGAACGGTCGGGCGGGTATCAGAGCGGACGTGGCCCAAGGATTCATGGAGATTTGACGAATAAAAGCGGGACCCATAACCTGCTGAGTTGGACGAGGTTGAACCGGAGATGAAGCTGAAGGTGGGGCCGCGACACGCTCACACGATGGGCACATGTTAAGGGTTGTAGGTGGGGTCATTTGCATGTAGAACTGTGGGGAAAGTTTCAGTGCCCTGAGCTCATGAACTTCCTTCTGCAACCGTCTGTTCTCTTCGGTTAGATTCTCACAGCATCTTTTCATGAACTCACAATCCACTTCGGTCTGCTTCAACTTGGTCCTGAGAATTTTCAAAGATTGCAAATATCGTAAATAAAAGAATCCACAATGGTAAAATCGTAATTCACAAGCTATGTTTTCTAGGGGAAATTAAATATCTCACCTTGCCCTTCTGTTCTGGAACCAAACTTCCACTTGCCTAGGAAGGAGACCCAGCCGCTTAGCCAACGTAAGCTTTTGCTTCTGTAAAACATAAATGAAAAAACTAGTTTTAATTTTTTAATAATTAAACCTATTGCTTTAAGTAAATAACAAAATACCCTCAAGCGACAAAGAAAATATTGAGCTTGAATACTTACTGGGTTAAGAGTGTTGTGCTCCTTGAAGCTCTCTTCGAGAATAGCAGACTGGTCCTTTGAAAGCCTAAGCTTCTTTCTGGAGGTCTCAGCGTCTTCTTCGTCACTGATTCCTCGAGAACTAGCCCTCTCCGCGTCATGCTCTTCGCCAATTGTGTCTCGCTCGCTTCTCTTACCGCTCATGCTCGAAACAGTACTGTTGGGCGATGAAACACCCACTTCTTCTTCACAATCGGCCGAAGATGGCAAGCAATTCACGTCGATGCCTCTGAAAAATGATCGTGTTTTGTCAGCCAGACATATTTGAGAGTTTCCATCTGCATGTGTGAGGGGAATCAGGGATTAGGAGTTGTCATTGATTTAGATTTAAGGTTGAAAAAGATCCATGAATACATTAAACAAGTTGATTCACTCTTAAGTCTCAATGAGAGTAAAATTATTTCTAAGCGCTGGATCTGAAAGGAGAGAGTGTTTACGATATCTAAAAAGCAGATCGAATTGAAAGTATGAGATGTGAACGGTTGAAAAGGTAAAAGGTCTTTTTTTTCTGGTAAAGAGCATTTTGGGAAAAAGCGAGAAAGATATATCAATATTTCAAGTCCAGCGATCCAGGTCGGTTAAAAAGAACAAAAACTGGAAACATTAAACGTGTTTGTTTCACGGGAAAAAAATTGAAAAAAAAAAACAGATCTGAAGTAGAAACGGATTAAAAAATTAATAATCCAACAATAAAATAGAGAGATATAGAAACAAACCTGATGAAGGGAAAGCCTCGTTCCAAAAAGGTTTTTGAAAATTAAACCCAAAAGAAGAAGAAACAGAGACAGATGCAGAATATGGATCCAAAGAATGCAAGAGATTCATCTGCTGTACAACAGAGGACTGATGGTAATGATGTCGATTCTGAGGGAAACTCAAGCTCAAACTCAAACCCAGTTCTTCCTTTTCAAGCATCGTTTACTCTATCTTGGAAAATCAATAAAAGAAAATGAGAATTCAAATACTCAAATTAGAGATGAAGAAAAGAGGAAGAAGAAAAAAGGGTGAGTAATAATAAAGATAGAGGGGAAGAAGGAGACGGAGAGGTAATTAAGGAAGTGCTTTGAAGGCAGAACTGCATATGTTTGGAGTGGAGTCGTGGAGATGTCGGATGGGTTTTATAGAAAGTGACGAGGATATATGAAGGGAGAAGGGTATCATTGGGTATAAGTTCAATCATGACTACAGTGTGTCAGGAAAACCCCTCGTCATCTCAATCATGGGTCTTCCGCCCTTTAAATAATTCATCTCCCTATTTCTTTTGTCTCCAGCTTATTTTCTTTATTGTTTTTTCCTTTTATTTAAAAGTAACGAAATTGTAATATTACAGTATTTGTATTTTATAAATAATGTATAATTTTCTTATAAATTTGTATATATAATTAATATTATTTATGATATATTACAGAATAAAATAATTTTAATACTTACGAGTTATTTATTTTTTAATAAAATTTAACTACATGATAAGTTATAAAGAAAGCAGTATTTTTTACACTCATTAATTTAGAATCATAAAAATAAAAGTATATTTGTTGATTAACTCATATAATTACAACACATATATATTTTTATAATATTTTTAAAACTCATTGTTGTTATAAATTTTAATCATATTATTTAAAATAATACTAAAATTACTGTATTCGAAAATTTGTTTGCATTTTTCACGTACAATATTTATTATAATTATTATTTAAACTAATAATGATCAATATCATTGTATTACCATTATATGCATATTATATTTATCAATATTTATTGCTTCTAAACCCATTGAAATTTTCTAATTAACATATCCATTATTTTGACTTTTATTTTTTTGCTTTCCTGCTGATATTTTTTTCCTTTTTCTTATTTTTATTTTATTTTAATAAAATCTTTGAAGTCACGAGTGTTGAATTTTTTTCCCAAGAGGCCTTGAAGGCTCTTGGATTCTTCACTGAGGAAAAAATTGACCTCTTTGATTCTCCATTTTCAATGTTGTGTTGGCTTACAATTTTAGCTTTAATTTGATTTCTATTAAATTCACTCTCTCATCTATCAGTTTTTCTTCTTCTTTCTTTGATTCTGCTTAGTGAGTGGAGTTGTATGCCTTAATTTCAGAATAATTTTGTTGATGTCTTGACTGGTTA
Source organism: Hippophae tibetana (assembly GCA_037013495.1). NCBI lineage: Eukaryota > Viridiplantae > Streptophyta > Magnoliopsida > Rosales > Elaeagnaceae > Hippophae > Hippophae tibetana. The sequence continues at coordinate 5,157,192 of CM072804.1, read as the reverse complement.
TTTGAAAGAGCTATGGAGGACTTGTGCATTAGAATGAATTATATTTGCTTTCTATTTGTTATGTTTAATTATATTGGACAATTATACTTTTGATTTGAGTATGTTTGTATGTTATTTGGTTCTAGTGATACAATTCCTGTTTTGGTGTGTTTCTCCTTTCCAGATTATGATTTTTTATGTCTATGTTTGTGCTTTAATTTTTTTCTGGTCTTGATTGTGTCTCGTGTGTTTCTGGAGATTTCATTATTTACTTTTGTCTGTCTGTTGTATAACGCTTTTAAGATTAAATACTTTTCAATAACATTTGCTACTAACGTGGTGCTAGATATTGTAAAGTTTGATTCCTTGGGAAGCTTTTGGAAGGTTGAAGATGTGATCAATTTACTTTGATTTTATTGGATATTCCATTTATTTTAATGAATTTAGACATGTAATTTTATTTTTTATTTTTAATTAAATATATCTCTATCTAATTGATCGAAAAACAATTGGAATTTTCATTTTTCTGTTTACAAAATATTTTCTCAAAAACCAAAGTTTATGGTTCAAAAATTTAACCTACTGTTTTGGTGAAAATTGAAAAACCTATTTGATTTAATGACAGTTCATAAAATTTAAAAGATAAAAAGTAATTATTTTTCTATACAATTTTGCCATGTTTTATAATATAAATAATTTAAGTATAAAAATAAATATATATTAACATTTATGGAAAAAAAAATAAACACATAAATGATCTTACTCCTTAAAAAATCAATAAATAATAGTTTGAAAATCTAAAGACAATATTTTTATTATTTTTTTTAAAAATTGACTATACAAAAGATAAAAGAGAAGAAGAATTGATGATATAGCTATTTAAGCTAGTGATATAAAAGATAATCGTAATAAAAAAATTAAAAAAAATTATTCATTATTTTTGAATAATAATTAATAAAATTAATATAAAATATCATATTTTTATGTCTAATTTTTATTAAAAAAAGTCAATATATAAGTTTATAATAAATTTTGAATAATACAATAAATATAATACAATTTACATAATTTTATTAAATAAAAAACTTTAAAATAATTATAATTATAGGGTGGAGTTTACGTGTGAAAGACGTAAGACAAAACGATAAAAGCAAGGAAGAAAAAAAGTCCTAGTCCATACTTTCCAGTGGACCAACATTTCCTGCCACGGTACACGTGGTCTCACACGATCGCACTCACTTCATTATTTTATGGAAATAAAGATTTTATATTCTTTTTATTATGAAAAATAAATTAATTTAATATCTTTATTTATAATTTATTTTACTTACTTGTATTTTATAAAAAATATTTTAATTCTGAAATTATAGTAAATAATTTTAAATATTTATAAAATTAAAATATTAATTTATAATAATTATATAACTAATATACTTATTTTTAATAATAATAAGATTTATAATATTTGAATAAAAAATAATTAAATTAAATCATTTAGAAAAAATGCTACCCTCATTTTTATTTTATTACTATTTTTATTTGATACGAGTTATAATAAAATACAGTTAATTAATTAGATAATTATTTTTTCTATATAATTAAATTATAATATGATAATAAATACAAATGATGTTATTAACAATTGAATTATGGTGGCTGCAAATATAATTCTTTAAATACAATTTTATTAAACAATATTCTTTCAATTGTAATTATTTGTATTGATATATACGATAATAAATTATATTTATTCAATTTATTAAAATAATAATAAAAATAATTAAATCATTATTTAGCATCAGAATTAATATTTAAGTTTATAATAATACAATAATGTATAATATAAAATTTGATGGAAAAGTCGCAAATAAAAAACAAATTAAACACTAGAATCTAGATGTATAAATTTGACAATAAAAACAAAAGTAGTCTTGAAATATGTGTTTTATATTTTTAAATTTTTATTAAATTTTAATAAAAAAACAAACATTTTACAATTTTGGGCATAAACTTTAAATTTAAAATATTTTACACATATAAATATAACTTAAAAATTAAGTAATTGATAGAAAGCAATGTGTTAAATGTTACTAAGCTTTCATAAAAAAATTCAAATTAAATAAATAGTCTCGTTCATCCCTAATTACCATGAACATGCACTAGTAAAAATATTATTATCATACCTTTTTTTAAACAATTAATAAATAATATTTTAAATATTTAACTTAAAATAAAATAACATTAAGTAATAAATAGTATGAAATATTATAAGAGATATTAATATAATATAAATTATTATTATTATTATTATAAAAATAATTTACTAATAATAATTTTTTCAATAAAAATAATTTTAAAATATAATTAATATTATAAATAAAATAAATATTTAATATATTTTTATTATAATAATAATTATTATTAATATAAAAATATCTATATTCATAAAATATAATGTATTGTTTTTAATAATGAAAGGGATGATTATATGTATTAAGTATTAATTTAAGATATGTAATGATTAATGATTAAGCGGATTTATTATTTTTTTCAACTTTTTTTTCTGATAATATGATATTTTAAATTAATGAATTTTAATATTAATGTAATTTATTTAAAAAATAAATATTTAATTAAAAATAAAAAATAATTTAATTGATAAAATATATATTTAAAAAATAATAAATAATATTTCGCGTGCTATACAGTGTAGCGTAGGATTATATATAACAATGCGAATTTTATTTGTATTTCTTATTCTAAAATATTAATTATATGTTAATTTTTAGAATTAGAATTACTATTAAATCCGGTTAAATGTACAAATATTTATAAAATTGTTATTTATTTTTAAGCGATGATTTAGCTTATTATAGTATTTTTAAATTAATTTATTATTGTAAATAAAAATATATAAGATACTTATTTTTTAATTATTATTAATTATAATTTTATTTTATTATTATTAAATAATAATATTTTTATAAAATAACAATTTTACTGAGGATGGGGGTACAAGATGTCGGGTGATGATTAGGGTGTGGGTGTCACCACGAGTGAGTTGCTATGCTGTCCCACGTGTTCCTTAGGAATACACGACACTCGATGTCATATCCCATTTGCACAATTCAGTGAACCATTGGCTGACAAATCTTAATATTATATTTATATATAATTTAAAAAAATATTTTAAATAACATTTAGTAAATAATAAATTTAAAAATGTGTATATTTATACATTTACAATATTTTCTTCAATTATTTTGGCTTGCCTCTCACAGGGAGAATTTTGTTATACTTTAAAAGTATATAAAAAAATCTTATTGGCGTTAAAAATGTATAATAAATATAGAATTATGAATTTATGTTTTCATAAAAATACATGCTTTTTAGGAGTATTTTAAAATATATATATATCCTTCCTGGGCGTCCCACGCTTCGTCATCCCCATTCCTCACCATCTTTCCCATTCGTTCGGACGAGGCATACCACCACGAGAAATTCTAATTTGTTCCAAGATCATGACGTGGGATTTTAAAATTATTAGATAAGCACGAGGGGTACAAGTTATTTTCATTAATTATAATTTTAATATATTAAATTGTAATGATTTTTGAATAAAATATTACAAATTTATGAATTATTAAAAAATATTAAAAGTTTAAAAACTTCAAAAGAATATTGAAATTAAAGCACGTTAATATATGCGTATGTATTCCTTGAATTATAATCAGTTGTTTTTTAAATCAATTAACATCAATATATATAAATAGATAAATTTAAACACATATTAATTTATTTAAAAACAACTATTTGTTTTTTAAAGTAAATTTAAATTATTTTGATTTTATTTTAATGTTAAATGAAGGTATAATTTTTAATGTTTAGTCAATAATTTAATTTAAAATAGTTTATATAAGCATTTGAATTATAATTGTATACTAATTTTTAAATAAAAAGAAACTTCATAAAATGAGTAAATTATTTAGAATTTAAAGATAAAATGTAATATAAATCTTTTTTTATTTATAATAAGTATTTATTAAAAATAAAAATATAACATAACTAGTTTAACAATTTTAATTAACATACTTTAAATAAAATAAAATGATAATAAATGTGCATATTTTTATAGATAAAAAAGATCATATTTAGTTGAGAAACAAAATCTCTCTATTTCTTTCACTTTTTTTTTACTTTTTCTTAATTTTTATATTAATAAATACTAAAATATACAATGAAAACAATTTTTACCCTTTTTTAACTTTTTATTAGGTTTTTATACTAATAAATATCAATATATATATAATAAATTTTTTATGAATAATTATTTTGTATAATATATTAATTTTTATTATATATGATTACTCATTTAATGAGTTTTCGATCGATTAACTTATGAACAAACATCAAATTTTTAGTTTTCTTACACATTAAATACCAAAATTTACACATAATAATACATTTTCTATGCTTTTTTGAACTTTTTGTTAGTTTTTTTATATCAATATATATCAAATTGTTTATATAAAAAATATTTTTATTATATTCATAATTATAATTAATATAATTAATGATTACACATTTAATGAATTTTCGATTAATTCACTTATGAACATATTTTATTTTTGTTGAAAAATACTTTTATGTCTAGATTATATTATATCTAATATCAATTAAAAAAATAATTAACTAATATAAATTAAGTTGTTTATCGAATTCAATCAAGACATGTCAATAATTTATATATGATTAATATTTTATATATTAAAAATATTAATTGAATAAGCTCATATATTGTTGTGTTATACTTGATTTATTTATTAAATAAATTTATGCAATCAATATCAATATCATAACAAAATTTTCATATTTATATTATATTTAAATTTTATTATTAATAAAATAATTATTATTATATGTTTATTTATCAATAAAATAATAAATTAATTAATTGTTTTTTTAATATTTCAACAAATCAATTTATAAAATTCTTTAACATTAGTTTTTTATATTCATCTGTAATAAAGTTCATAATATGCTATTAAAAGTTCATACATTTTAAATGATTAATATATAAGTATAAACTATCAATCAATTCATAAAAAAATCTTACAATATATCGAAAGATGAAAGTTTAAGTTTTTTTTCTTAGTATGTTTAATAAATTTTTAACATTTGTTTCATAGTTTTAATTATTGATTTATTTATATTAATGATTTTTTATTTTGGATTATACTTTTTATATTTAATTAATTTAAATTTATTTAAAAAAAAGACCAAGTTATTAACGTACATTTTTTTTCTTTTACAGAAGTACCAACTTTTAATTCCATTCATCGTGTTCACTTAATTTTAATTGTGTATTTTTTTAATTTAAAATTATATTAAAAACATTATTGATATTGCAGATAATTTTCTACTATAAAGAAAACTTTAACTTTAATTTTGACTAACATATAATACACTAGGAAACATACCTGTTATAATTTCTTATTATTTGGGATTTTATAAACAAATACACAAATATATTATATTATTTTAATTTAATATACTCTAAGGTATTTTAATTGTTAATTGTTCAGGGTCACCAAATTAATTAAAATGAGAAACGAACTATCGGTATGGAGTATGTATGGGATGTATATTTTAATTATGGATAATTATAATTATTGATAAAAAAATTGATAATTTATTTTGAAAATAATATAGTAGATATAGTGTGAGGGAGATAGTTATTATAAAAAAGAAAATATAATTAATTAAAATTAAAAATATATTAAAATACATTTTAATAGTAAAACAAAAATATTTTTAATAATTAGATTAAATTTTATTTATTTTTATTTTATTTTAAAACATGTCTAAATAGTTAAAAAATTAATGTTAATATTTTAACATCATCTTACAGAGTAAAAATTATGTTAATATTTTATTATTTAAATTAAATATATTTTTAAATAAATATTAAAAAATAAAAATAAAATGTAAAAAATTATTATAGATTTATAAGTGATAATTATTATTTAAATATAGTTATTTTGTATTTGTTTGAAGGCAAAAGAAATAAATTAGAATTGATTAATTCTATTTATATGTTTATGTGTGTTAAAAAATGACTAATGATTCTATTCATATCTCAAATTTTAACTAAATCTCAAATATAATTTTAAACTCAAATTCAAAATTATAAAACACAAAACTCTAAATCACAAATCTTGAAACCTTTAACCCTAAAATCAAAATCCTAAATCCTAAATTTTAAAACCTAAAAACTCAAATCTTAAATCAAAAAACTTAAAACTCTAAATCACAAATCACAAATAACAAAACCCAAAACCTAAAACTATAAATCTAAAATCCTAAAAAACTCAATCTTAAACCACAAATAATATAACCGTAAACCTTAGATCCATAAATCTAAAAACTCTAAATATTATTTAGAAAAATAATAATTTAAATAATATATTTAAATTTTATTAAATATAAATATACTAAAATAATTTATAATTTTTTTATTTCATTATAGTGTTGAACTAAAAAATATAATAATAATTTATTCTTTAATTACAATAATCAAAACAAACAAAATTATTTATTTTATATTTCATTTTATTTACGTTTCAATTTCGATTTTGATTTCGTTAACTGAAACAAACTGCACATTAACGTAAATGTTTATAGTTAGGCTCGTACGCCCATCTTGATATCAAATAATACTAATAAATTTTAATAAATGGCAACTACACCTTGTCCCGTAATAGAATTAAATAAGTAAAGAAGCAACTAAAAACATATTCCTGTGAAAAAGGGTAAAAAAAAAAAAATGGAAAAAAATTCGTGCGAACTCGTTTTTGTTTTGCTTATCCGACAATCCCATCATAGTATGGGACCCACCACGTTGTGTTGTAGTCCCTTATGGCGTCATGGTACATGCCTACATGGTTCCACTAACACGTGGAGTTTGACCCCTTGGCCCTTTTCTTAGGTGACAAAATTCGAACTAACCAGCCGAAAGTCTGAAACCATCTCAAGTTCTCAACCCAGCTGATTGTGTTTTATAATATTATGGGCAGTTAGGTAGCATAACCGATGAATATAATCTTATATAATAATAATCCTGGTGCTAAAAATTAGACCTTGTGAAGTACTTTAACTTTGCCACAATTTATAATTTTAAAATTTATTTTAAAAGTAGTATAATTTTATTATTTATATATATATCTTATTAATTTTATTTAAAAAATATTAAATTTATGTTTTTAAAATTATTTTTAAATATTACTCGTTACTTTCTTAAAATTCTTAAAGTATTAATAAAATAATGATTTTTTTAAAATAAACCATAAAGAAATATTGTTAATTTTTTATAGGTTAAACATACTTAATTAATAAAAATAAAATTTTAATTTAATCCGATAAAGTCCAACCTAAATTGGCCAATAAATTAGGGACTGATCCAGATTATTGAAGGATTGGGGTATATTGTTTTTTTAGAAAGCTCGTGATAATTTTTTAAATTAATAAAATATTACACAAAGGATATACTTCAGATTCCTACTTCTCAAAAAAGTATTGAATAAAAGAAATAAAATAAATTAATCAGATTAAAAATATTATTTTTTAGTAATAAGAATAACTAAAACTACTTGAATCTATTGATAGATTTTTCAAATTTTGAGAAAAAATACACTATGTTTTGAGACTTTTAAGCACCATTTACATAAAATATAATAAAAAATTAAGCCTTTTAGATAAATGTCGGAATTTAATTATTGTTAGAATTTTTATTATTTTTAAAATTTATAAGGATGTATCAAATAAAAAATAATGATAATTATATATTAATTTTTTAAAAATATTTGTGGGGTCATGTATGTTAAGAACTTCAATGTAAGTAGTTACGTCAAATTAAATTGGATTGATATTATATATATATTGATTGATTTTGACTAGAAAATTGATATAAAGGTAAATTGAAACTTTATTGAGAAACCAAGGATAAGAGTGAATTGAATTAATTCTGAATCATTTACAGGCCAATTACATTCTACCTTGCGAATGCATAAAAAAAAAGATTTTTTTTTTAAGGTATGTGACAGTACATCTCCATTGGTAGCATGATTAGACTTCACACTAGTTTAGTCATGTCGTATTTCTCCAAGATGTCACTTGCAAACTAATATTACTTATTATGTTATATGTAAATATTTATTAATTAAAATAATAAAATTTATTTTTTTAAAAGTATAATTTATTTTATTATCTTTATTTTTAACGACAACTTAATTTAACTTATAAAAAAGTTACAAACCCTAATCACATGCATCATTATTTTTAAGATCATCTTGGATTTGTTCACCAAGTATCACTTCGTATTATTTCCGCACATGCATTACTAACCAATGCAAACTTGTCCATGCTGTATCTGTCAGCGGTCAAATTTTAAATCCTCAATGACTTAACCTCTCAAAAATTAAATCATTAGGTTATAAGAACTAAAAAAATAATTTTATTTTAAAAATCGTATTAAATATTTTTCATTTAGTAAGGGATTTATTTTTTATTAATAAAAAAGTAAAATTAAATTTATATTTACTTAATATATACTTAAATTAAAAATATTTTTTTTTTTTTGATAATATTAAAATATATATATATATTATAACTCTTTATTTATCATTAGATATTATATTGTTATATATATACATATTATTTTTAATCAACATTTCTTAAATTTAACAAAAATATAAAATTTAGAAATTAGATAGACACATTACATACTTATTTCCTAAAATGCATTATGTGTTAAACATAAAAAAAATTAAATTTATTTCCTAAAATGCATTTTTTTATTCTATAATAGTTTAAATTTTGCATAATTATTAAAGCAATAAAGTAATATATCTAAAATGTATGAATGGCCTATAGACATAGTCACCTCAAGTCATGTCTCTGCTGCTCATAACTATGCCTCAACTTGTAATTATTGGACATTTGCCAAAATTGGAGTTTACCATTATTTCATCAAACTTACGTTCCTACACGTATGACATGTAAAATATCCTCTTTTTTAATTAAAAAATAATTTATTTTTTTATACGATAATGTAAAATACGCATATATTTATATTTATGTTAATTACAATTATATAATATTAAATAAAAGAATAATTTTAAAATATAAAAATTTAATTTTTTATATGTACCTCAAATTATAATTATTGTAACCGTAAAGAAGCATATAGTGATAGAGAGTATTCAAACTTCATGTAATAAATTTATATTTTATATGATAAGTAAATATTTAAAAAAATATATAAAATATTATGTAATTATTATTTATTTATATGTAATAATAATAATTTTATTACAATAAGAGATGTTAAATATCTTATTTTATCTTAAAAATTAAAAATTATATATTAATATGAAAAAATTATTTAACTAGAGCACCGTGACTCACATTAGTTCCCCTAGCTTCGCCATGATTGTAAATACATGAAATATGGGCATGAATGAAATGTTAAAATTATATATATATATATATATATATATATAATAAAAAAATTAATATAATAATAATTCAAAGATAAGATATTTTTAAAATTATAAATTTTACTACGAAAAAAAGAAAATTGAATATATCGATAGAGCTATCATATTTTAATTAAAACACAAATAATATTGTTTTTATAATTTATTATATTTTATTTATATAAGATAAAAAATAAAAAATCACTTTTTTTAATCACAAAGATATCATATTATCATAAATTGTATAATTTTTTTTTTGTAAAGTTATCTAATTCCTTTAGATGCGTAATATAAAGAATATAATTGTGCATTTAACATTTCTCTTTAGAGTTTAGATACAGTAGCGAGGGTTGGAGAATGCCCACTAACCTTGCCATGTGACCGGCTGAGCTGGTTCACATGTGAATAACTAATTAGTCGAATGGATGCTTCATTCGGTATTTCCGTTATTCAATATTTAAGTTGGAATGCACGTACGGTTTTTAGTGATGGACATGGATGCCCATGTTCAATTTAAATTAAAAAACATAACCACTTGTATAATGGAAGGGTAGTTTTGGATATTAATGAAGAGTGTACGATTTTTTAGACATGTTAAGAATGCATGTCGTGTTTGTTGGCTTTAAATAAATAAAATCTAAATACTATTAAATATTTTCCACATCATTATTTCATCATTTAGCACGAGATCTATAATAATTTTGAGGGATTTTTGTATGTTTCTCAACCATATCTTTACTTCAAAGCCTACATCGAGAATAAAAAATTGATTGTTCTTGAACCGACACATGTGAAAATATGATTAGTATTTAATAGTAATATAAAATTAGTAAATTAATGATAATTGATGATTAAAAATATATTGAACGTATCAGACATATGGTAACGTAGACAATTAAAACCGAGTTTCTCCAAAACTAATAAACTAATAAAGTTAGGTACCTTCCTATATATCTCTTTCCAATGACCTTGAAACACTTAATAATTTGTTCTTATTAAACGTGGTATATTTTACCTTATTAATTTTGGTCAAACGGTCTTATGCAGCTAGCATGAAATTTTTTTAACCAATAATATCTTTAACATTCTGTATATTTTGAAATAAGAATTATGTAAATATTTTGAATGTTAAATATTAATTAAATTCTATTTAATATTATTAAAATATTATTTTTATTATTATAAGTTTTAAAGATGTTTTTTTTTTAATTTAGTTTTTCAAATATTTTCTCGTTAGTTCCAACGCTGGTTTTTGTTTAATTTTATTGAAGTAATTTGGGCAGGGGCTCTGAATCCTATAAAATATTAAAATCAAGACGGGTTTCTGATATGAGCAACTAAGAATTGTAGTTGCAAAACCCGTGAATTTGAAATTGGTAGCATATTGACATTTTTATAATTATTGAAATGGTAGCATATTGACATTTTTATAATTATTCTTTTAGGAGTATGATAAGAAGAAATATTTACTCAAGGTCCATTAATAAAATAGCAGAAGCGTCGTTTTTTTTTAAGAAAATAAAACTCCTTACAAATCAAAATATATAATTTAGATAAAAAATTATTAATATAAATACATTAATAATTAAAGTTGATAAATTAAAGACAAAAATTTCTTAACCACATTATGAAAAACTTAATCTTTTATCTTTTATTCTATTGTAAAAAAAAATTAATTGATTATTTTGTTATTTTAATTGATATATTAGTCGTTTTTTAGAAAAATAAAATTATAGTATTATATTGTTATCTTTATAATTTTCTATAGTACGAATCAAAATCAAAATTTAAATTAAGAATAAATTATAAACTTTATAGTTATAAATATAAAGGTGCAGTGATTTAAATTAAAAGATGTAGTTTGAATGTCATTCTAAGTGATACGTAGTTTCTTCCTTAGCTTAAAACTAGTTGCTTCTATTTCTTTTACTCTTTAGATAAATGACATTGTCAGCGAAGTTTGTTTTTAATGACTTTTAGAGACACATACTACAGCTTACACTTTACCATTAGATTGTTTTAGCAATTTTAGTGTTTGACACTTTTTTAATATTATTTTTTATGTTTGAATTGTTAGTATATTTACATTTAAAATTAAATATGAGCAAATATTAAAAAATAATATCTATAATTTATAATTTTTCTTAAAGATATAACATAATTTTTCTCCACCTTGAATGAGACGGTCAAAAAAGAAATCACTTATTTAAGGATTATGACATGCTTGCAACATTTTTTAAAAAAAGTTATATTACTATCCACACCAAAATTCTAAATAATCAACAAAAGTAGCACTCGTCCTTTTCAAATGTGAAGAATTTGTGGTGGTGTATAAAACAATAATTTTATTATTTTTAATTTTTTAAGAAAGATTATCATGTTTGTTATTAGATTTATATATAACTTTATTTTTAATTTTAAAATTATTTTGAATTATTTTAATTCACCATTGGTTAAAAATATGTTTTCTAATTCTAAATGTAAGAAAAATGTATAAATCAATTAAATAATAAATTTAATAAGATTTTTTGAATGAATTTTTTTTATATATAAAAACTTTATGTAAAATAAAATAAAAATTATGTCATTCTATTTTTTTACTAGAAAAATTAAATGATTAAACATTAATAATTTATTAAATTAAATTATATTAATTACAATATAATTTATTTCAATAAATTACATTTATAATTTACAAGGCACGCTAAACACGCCTAAATAAAATTATTATTTTATAATAATTTATTTTTTTATGAAATTATGATAGCATAAAGAAAATCAATTAAATTTTAAAAAAATTATTTCATTTTTAGTCAATTTTATAGTAATTATTATCTATTAATAAAATAAATTCATGAAATATATATCAATAATAGTTAAAATAATGTGAAAAATAACAAAAATATTAAATTGATATTCTTAACATAATTAATTGATTTTATTTTTAATGTAACCCACTTTATAAATAATTAATCTTCCCAAGTTACTAAAAATTGATTTTTTTAATTAAAGTTGTAAGAGATAAAAGTAAGTAAATATATAAGGATATTCTAATTATATTGACACCTCTTTAGCACCTAGTCATTGAGTCTATCCTTACAAATTCTATTAAAAATAATATATAAATATATAAATACAATTAAAATATAAGTAATTAAGCAAAATCTATATCCAAAATAAGTGTTAAAATTTGAAAAAAAAATACATAAATAATAGAGCATCCTACCCCTAAGTTGGGGGGTACAAATACTGATGCTCTATAAGTTATAATATCAAGAGTTACCCACCTTATAAGTACGTGAGCAAGGAAACCTAATACGAGTAATTCTTTTAAAGCAATTAATACAAGACGGGTACCAATATTAGGGCGTCGAAAGGGAGTTGATATGAATTTTTTTAACTATATATTTTGAATTTGATTTCAATGAGAGCTTCATCCAACCAAACATTTCAACATATCTCACCACATGAATAGCGACTACAAGTTCTATCTTAAAAGCATATGCAATGGTAAAACGGAATACAAAAACAACATCGAACAAAAGATCAAAAAATTTGAAAAACTCATATTTAACTTGCTAAACATGGGGCTCTAATAGTCGTACTATTAGTGTTAACCTTTAATCAATCCTAAGGATATAATTACCAAAAAACCTTTAAAATTTGAGGGACACAAAGTAGAATACCTCAAATATAGAGTATATGAATAATTTTAAGATATAATTAAAAATGGGATAATATTATTATGAAAACGATGATGATTTCAAGTATATTAGATAACCCAAATACCTTCCAAAAATTTTAAACATGTGGGCTAAGATCCATGGACATGGTAGAATTTTGTGTAGGGATGGATGCCCAAAAAGTGGTAAAAAAGATCTCAAATGTCACTACAAAAGAGCATCTTGAGAAAAAATAAATAATAATGTTCACGCTTTTGAATATTATAATCTATGGACACATTTTTATAAACTATTCTTGAAAACAAAATAAACTTTGAAAGAGGAATAAAATGGATCCAAATCTCCATGTCCTAACATTTGTTTTCACTCACCAAATGTAACATGTCATAATCTTCTCTTGAACATAATGCCTCTAAATGCGTTTATAAATACCAATTTTCTCCACCAGTGATTTAATTTGTGAAATCAACTTCGAGTGAAAAGCTTTCAAAAAATGGAGTAAATACCACCCATCATCCTACAAATAACCACCCAAACATGTACGAAGAAATATCATGATTTTTTTCAATTAATAGATTGCTAAGCAAATTATCGTACCAGTAATACACACGAGAGTTCCTACCCAAAAGCCACCAAGATTTCTTTGAGATTATACAAAAATAAAATGGTAGATTGAATCAAAAAGATGAATGAATATAGTAACATTTATTAAATTGATTGCATTTTTAAAATATAAATAAAGATAGTTTATGAGATTTTGTTGAGACGTGCCCCTAATATAAAAAATATATTCCAAGATTCCTATATATTTGATAAATGAATTTGGCAAAAAAAGAAGAAGGTTAATTGGCTATAAACTTAATTCTGTGAAAACTTTAGAATCTCATTGATTTTTGTTATGTAATCGGTAAAAGATTCTGATATTCTCTCTTCTCTTTTATGTTCGACATGTGACACTAATTATTAGAATATAGCCTCTTGTATCTTCAACATGTGACATTAATTATTAGAATATAACTGAACGTTCATAGGAAGACATCAAGTCCCATAGTGATTATAACAACAATGAATAAAATATAAAACCAACATATCACCTAAAGTTATCAGCACATGCTTAGCATTTTGTATCCGCTTTTGGCAGCCTAACGAAATCTTGAACGGAACCAGTATTCATAAAAAATGAACATTAAGTGTTAAAGGTAGTATGTTTATTTTAAAAATAATATTTAATTTTTATATTTATCTTTTTGTAATAATTTAATTTTATTGTTATATACAATAGAAAATAACTATTTTGTTTTATATTTTTATTCAATTCTTTTAGTTAAATTTTATTTAAGTTATAACAATTTAATCTAATGTAATTCAAAAAATAAAAAAAATTACTTTTATTCTTATGTGTTCATTTTTTCATAATAATAGAACTAAATTTTTATAAAAAAATATGTAAATGACATAGTATTATTTTTATAATTAATAAAGAATTTTGTGACTTGTGGCTAATTTTCTCTAAAAAAATAGTATAATATATATTCAGCCTATATATATTTACTGTAAATATAAAAAAAATCAATTTGATATTATGTAAACTAAACTCTAACAATTATACCTATTATATATTAAAATATGACTGATTAGATATAATTTAATATTATTAAAATTTTATTTTTATTATTATAAATTTTAATTGTAAGATTCATCCGTTTTCATTATAAAAAAGAGAGGATCTTCTTGAAGTTCACTCATTACTTCTACTGGTTTATGGTTCTAAGTTGAAAAGGGCCTAAAGCGTTTAATTCAAAAATGAATGTTAGGAGAAAGGTTAATTCTAAATACATCCCTAAAAAGCTCCAAATACATACCATACACATATACCTAATAATTTTATACATCAAGGATACATATTTTGAAATTTCGAGAGAGAAATAATACAAATACAGATTTGATTAGCTGGCCCAATCAATGGTTATGTTTGGCTCATGCAACATAATTTGTAGCTAAGTTAGCATTATCATTAAAAAAAAAAAAAAAACTAAATGGAGTCGGCTCATTTGATCTGCTAGGGTTTTCTTCTTGCTTGTATCTATTCGTTCTTTGATGTATCTATTTTTGCATTTTTTTCAATTTCAATAAAAATTAAAGTCCAGTCCAAGAAGCTTATCTCAAGCTCTCATACGGCACTTTGCTAATGCTCCATTTCTTGGGAAAATGCGAGAATTTTTCATCGTTTATGTGAATCGATCAAATATTTCTTTGAATTTGCAATAACGAATTCATATATCGGCAACACCATCTCCACATATTTTTTTCCACCATTCTTTTTTTAGTATTATTTAGATTGCATATTTGTTCTTGACTTTGTTTGGATATAGTTCATATTTTGATTTAGTTTGCAAAATAAGAAGTTGTGCTATTGAATTGGAGCTTGCGTGGTGTTTTTCTTAATCACATTAATCTACCTTCATAATTTCCTCATCACTAAGATGTGAATGACCTTTAGTTTGTTAGCATCTTCATCTGTTGCTACTGAGTTGTTTGGCTTTTTATCACTTTTTTCGTGACGAGGTTCCAATTTCTCAATTGTTTCTTTGGTATTGTACTGGTTAAGTGTTTCTATATCTCTTCCTCCCTGGACTTGTTCCAGTAGAGTACTTTGTTATGACTGTTCTTTGTGACGCTGCTGTGGAGTTCATGCAAGCTGAGTTTGAGCATTTAGAGGTTGTTTTAGTGTTGGATCCGACTGAAGTCTCATACGCTTGGTTTAAGATTTTTAAGAAGCTTTGTAATACAGGTGAATATAACTATATAAGTAACTATTGTGTAAGGTTTTTCAGATTTGTTAGTTAATAGTTGTCAACTAGTTAAATATTTTTGCGTTTTTAAGTTCACCTTTATGTTGCTACAAAAGAAGTTGGAACTGGTATTTTCTTTTTTTCTTTGTTGATTTTTTGAGTCTTTCTAGTTAAATTTGCCTTGTAACTTTGTATTGTTTTATTTGCATTTCTTTTAATGAAACTATATAATGTTTTTTTAGATGACGTGACATATAGGTCATTTTAATTAAATAATTTTTATTATTTAGTTATTTAAATTAAATTTTTTGTCTGTTTAGTAAAAAAAAAATTATCATTAATCACGTGAATATAGAAAAAATGAATTAATTAAGAACAAATTATATTATCATAATTTTTTTTATAATAAAATATTATTATTTTATGTGTAACGATTAAAACGTGATTAAAATACGTGTGTTTAACAAAAATAAAAATAAAATTTAATATAAAATTATTTAAAAAAAAATTAATTTTTAATAAAAATAAAATAAACAGTGATAATTAAAAATATTAAAATGATTTTTTTGTAAATTTTTTATATTGATTATCAATTTATTATTATTAATAAATTTACATAATAATAATAATATTTTAATAAAAAAGTATTAAGATAATATAATTTATTTTTAATTTTATATCTAAAAAATTAAATGATATTATTTCTAATATAAGTAATTAAATTATGCAAATAATCTAATTTAATGATTTTTTTTATCTTTTTATCTTTAAAAATATATTAATACTCAAGATACTATTTATATATTAAAAATGTAATAATTATTCTATACTTAAGGATTCAAAAGTATGTTTATTCAAAAACTAATTAATAACTTAATTTAAAACAAAGATGTAAAAAAAATATTTTAATTTAATCATTTGATTAAAAAATAATAAAATTTTAATAAAAAAGTTGTTATATATATTTTTATATTTAAGGGATTAATTACTCTATTTATAATATAAATTATTAAATTACATAAATAATTTAATTTAAGAGATATTTATAACACATTTTCTTTTATTATAACATCTTTCAATTTCTGATTTCTTTATTATTTTATTTTTATATTTGTTTTCAAATTCTACCCATAAAATGTTTATTATTTTATTTTTTTGATAAAAATAAAAATAAAAATATTTTTTTAAAATTATTAAAATACTCATGTATACATATCTAATTGAGATTATAACCTTAGATATTTTATATATTCAAATAAAATATTGAATTATATTTCGTTAATAACTAATTTTCCAATTCATTAATAATTTATAACTTAATTTGTGGCTGCTTGAACAAATTATTTTATTATATTACTATTTATTAACCTTTAATAGCTTAAATGGTGCCCTTTGAACAAATTTTATGATTAGACGAATGCATTTTTTAAACCCTTCACAATAACCCTGTTAAACAAACGATACAACTTGTGTTTAGACATGTAGCAGGATTTTAATAGACAGGTTAAAACATTGATTTTTCAATATATGGACGATTGACTTATCACTCTTTGACGGTAGTGTGGCCCTTTTTTTTTTTTATCAGTTTTGAGCTTCAAATAACAGAAATGGCGGAGGTGCTGAAATTGCCTATAATAGACTTGTCCTCACCCGACCGCTTCTCCGCCGTCAAATCCATTCACCAGGTAGGTTTTCATTTTTCAATGATTGAAACTTGAAGGTAAATAATCTAATTAAGGAATGGAATGGTAATTGTTGAAATTTACAGGCCTGTTTAGAGTTTGGTTTCTTCTACGTTGTGAACCATGGCGTGGAGGAAGAGTTGCTCTCTCAAGTGCTGGACCAAAGCAACAACTTCTTCGCACTTCCACTACAAATCAAGTTGAATTTGGCTCGCAAACACTATCGTGGCTATACTCCTCTCTTTGCTGAGAATCTCGATCCTTCCTCGCCTTCCATAGGTTTTATTTATTTATTTATTTAAGTTTACAATCCAAATTGATTCATATTAGGGTATAATTTGAGTCCTAAAAACTAAATCAAAATATTTGAATCAAACTTGAACTGAATTAAATTTGGGTTAAATTCGTGTTAGGTAAAATAGCTAGAAAAAAATTAGTTCGGCCCAAAATTAAATTAAAAATATTGTGATTTTGTGATGTATATTTAAAATGTTGTAAATGAAATTATAGGTTGAAATTTATGAAGTTTGAAATATGATATAAATTTGAATTAAACTTGAACTGAATTAAATTTGGGTTAAATTCGTGTTAGGTAAAATAGCTAGAAAAAAATTAGGCCAACCCAATATTAAATTAAAAATATTGTGATTTTGTGATATATATTTAAAATGTTGTAAATGACATTATAGGTTGAAATTTATGAAGTCTGAAATATGATATAAATTTGAATCAAACTTGAACTGAATTAAATTTGGGTTAAATTCGTGTTTGGTAAAATAGCTAGAAAAAAATTAGACCGGCCCAAAATTAAATTAAAAATATTGTGATTTTGTGATATATATTTAAAATGTTGTAAATGACATTATAGGTTGGAATTTATGAAGTCTGAAATATAATATAATTTTTTTTGAATCTTAATGTTTAAATGATTTAATAAGATGTTGTTAATGTGTTTTTTTTTTGTAATTGACTAATAGTTGTAATATTATTTTTCCTATTTTTTTTGTTTCATGTAATAATGTTTGTACTAATGAGCTTTAATATCATTAAAAATAATTTCAATTTATAAAAAAAAATGCAATTAACTAAAAGCGTACAATTAAAAATTCATATTAGTTTGGTCTAACTAATTTATATTTGGTTTTTGTTCGAGTTTTGATACCATGTAAAAGTCTATAAGAACTGAGACCTTCAAATCCCAAATGGTTAATTCAATGGGTGAAGACACATACAATCTTTATAAATTCTACCATAATATTATGCTTAATTAAGGTGAGAAATTATTCTTAATATCCCCTCGAAGTGTGGGTGTTTTTGTCTTGTAAAACTATCACTTTATATTTTTAACATATTTTATTATATTTTATTTTATTTGAATTACTTGTCTCTTTATTGCAAGAACCATTTCATTTTATTTTTTTGTGAGGTAGGATTCAAAGTTTTTGACTCAATCAACTGAAGCTTTTATACCATGTAAAAATCCATAAAAACTACGGGACTTCCAATTCAAAAAGGTTAATCCAATGAATAGAGACTTTCACAATCCTTATAAATTTTATTATAGTGTTGTATTTAATTAATATGAGATATTACTCTTAATAACTCATCTTTATTAGGTTTAATTATATTCGATGTTAACTAGAATCATGCCAATTTAAAATAGAATAATTTGAGTCCTATAAAATTACTAAATGCTACCCCTAATTCAGAGTAATTGAATGATGCAAAATGGAATTATGGTGTTACGTATTTGCTTTAATTATTATTATTATTTACCTATTTGTATTATCCCCTCATACCACAATAAAT
Source organism: Hippophae tibetana (assembly GCA_037013495.1). Taxonomy (NCBI): domain Eukaryota; kingdom Viridiplantae; phylum Streptophyta; class Magnoliopsida; order Rosales; family Elaeagnaceae; genus Hippophae; species Hippophae tibetana. The sequence continues at coordinate 5,137,711 of CM072804.1, read as the reverse complement.
TTTTTTTTAAATTTAAATTTTACCTCATTTAAAAAGCCTTATTTTTTTCTTTCCAATTTTGTCTTCATTTTCCATCATCCAAAACAAACATAGTGATTGGCTAATGGTAGTAATCTTTCAATTTAATTCAATTCATTGATGTTATCTATTCCAATTACTTTTTCGTAGTGTTTTTATTTTTATTATTATATCTAATATAAATATAGGCTGTTTCATTTTTAAGTTGGTTAACAAAGCTACATGGTTAGACTGTAACTAAGCTAAAAATAATATATTTTGAAATACACATAACTCAAATTATAATGTGCATTTTTTTTAAGTTTCTTATTAGTTACACTTTGGATGTGAATCATTTGCACTTAGGTGACTCCAAAGAGAGTTATTATATTGGTCCTTTAGAAGACGAATTGACACCAAACAAGTTGAATCAATGGCCTTCACAAGGTATTTGATTTGTAATTTTTTTTTTTGTGTTTTCGACATATTGTCTTGACCGTTGTTGATGGAAATCTTGTTCTGCATTTCCTTGTAAAACTTTCTCAGAAATTTTACCATCTTGGAGAACTGTTATGGAATGCTTCTATAGAAAACTCCTGTAAGTTTTTTTTTTCATTTTGCTTGTTCAGCATTTGGTTCAATAAGCTATTCGTTTCTTATGGTCAATTTTTTGAGTAAGGTTTATGGATATTTACCTTTGTGATGATATCTACCCATCTACACATGTATGCCCATCCATATGTAAACAAATGCATGCATCGATGTTCATCTGTTGTTGGATTGGTTGTTGTAGGACTGCTGGAAATAGGATACTGTCTCTAATGGCTTTGGCTTTGGATCTGGATGAAAACTACTTTGAAAAAGTTGGGATGTTGGACCAACCGAATGCTTTCCTTCGCCTTTTGTACTACCCAGGTTTTGCACATAAATCTAGACTATGGTAGAATGTTTTCATTTTTATTTTTTGACGCATTATAGCTCACGCATCAGGTGACAAAATTGCATAATGGTTCGGCACCCAGTTATAGGAATGAGTGGTGCACATAATCACCACTATTATGCCGCATAGCAAGAACTGCCATCCAAAAATTCAAGACACCCCTTTTATATGACTTATAAGATTTATTCGGAAGCAAACGGCATTTTTGTGTAGATGTTTAGCCAGGTTCCTTTGAGAAATGGGATCCTTTTTCCTGTCTTATTTAGATTATCTGCATCTGAGGTAGATTTGGTATAAAACATGGTGGAGGCTCCTCTGCGTGTTAATACATATATGCTTCTTTTATGATTATCATTTCGCATTTGCATTTTAGGTGACCTTGGAACTTCGGGTGAAGAAGTTTATGGTGCTTCTGCTCATTCAGATTATGGAATGATCACTCTCCTTGCATCCAACGGTGTACATGGATTGCAGGTATGTTTCTTGTTTATCAGTTATAGGGGTTTCCTTTACGATCTCACCACTGTGACAATTTTAGTTAGGATTTTCCCCAACAGGTTTGCAGGGAAAAATTTAAGCAACCGAGGGTCTGGGATGATATTTTGCATATAAACGGGTGAGAATGCGTTTATGAGTCATGATTGAAACAGAAAAAAACGATTGGCTTTAGCTGATATGATATTAAGCCCCTATGTTCAGGGCCAAACTAATAACTGATTTAACAGGCAGCTTTCTCTAACATTTTATCCTAAATGGTTTGATATTATATTAGGAGTAATATGGAATCTCCAGAGCTAATATAGATTGTTCAAGTCATTTATGGTTAGACTAATACACAGAGAAAAAAATATCACTGCTTTGATGTGTTTTTGTATTGAGTTTAAAGTCGAATTCACAGGGCATTCATTGTTAATGTTGGGGACATGATGGAGAGATGGACCAATTCTTTGTACAGGTAACTTGTCACCCTGAAGAAAGTCTAGTTATGTTTCTTCTCAGAGAGTATCTTTGTTTTTCTGTATGGAATGGATCGTAGGACTAAAATGGGTTAAAACAAACGTGTTATGTTATATTTTCCTTTACTCAATTTTTTATACAAGTAAATGACCAAAAATGAAAAACTAATTAAGGCAAAATACTCTCTAAATAATTCTAATAATATCATAGTCATACCCTACTCCGTACTCACTAGAATAATTACATTAAAATTCAAGTATTTTAACACTCTCTTTTCCAATTGGATCATAAATGTTAATCATATTCAACTTGTAAATAAAATTACGAAGTTTTGTTGATGAAGTCTTTCTGTAAATATATCTACTGTTTGTTCTTTTGTGAGAACGCAAGTCATATAGATAGTTCTGTCTTATATCTTCACTTTGATGAAAGGTCTATCTACTTTGATATATTTGGTTTTGTAATGCTGAACTAGAGTAAGGGAGATACCGATGACAACCTTTTTGTCCCAAAATAGTTTCATCAGAGTTTACTATGATCCGAAGTTTGTTCAAAAGTTTTTTTTAACCATAAATTTTCACAATTTCTTTTACAACTACTGTAAACTCTACTTCAAGGCTACTCCTTGTCACTACATTTTGGTTTTACTTCTCCAAGTTACTAAGTTTTCAAAAATAAAAGTACAATACCCTGTAGTGGATCTTGTATCTTCTACTGAGTCATCCTAATTTGCGTCAGTAAAGGCTTTTATAGCACTATTTTAACTTCTTTTGAAGAACAACCTTCTGCCAAGTGACCCTTTTAAATGCTCGAGAATTTAATACAGTTTTCAAGTGGACTTTCATCGAGGAGTGCATGTGTTGATATACAACACTAACTAGAGATGCTATGTTAGGCCTGATGTGAGACAAATAGATAAATTTCTATAATAATCTTTGATATCTATCTATGTGTACTAGTTTGCTCTGATTTTCATTTTTCCTCCCAGTCTCTATCGGAGTGCAAGAGTACAAGACCGTGTTAACTTAGGATACTTAGTAGGTTCACGATTACTTGGATTCAATGTAGACTCATAGTATTTAGATTTATCATCAGTTTTGATTCTTAATGTGTTTCAAGTGTGAAGTTCTTTCTGTCCTTTTATTTTGACATTGATGAGATAAATAATTATCTCTTTGTTATGTTGTTTCTCTATTTCTCCCCATAAGTTAAAGTTACTCTTTATGGTACAATGAGATTTGTTTGGCTGACATTCTAGCTCAGACTCTCTGTTTGGGTCATTATTTTGGTCGTGAGTAATATTGGGTTTGAGAGGAGAAAGATTAAAAGTATCAAGAGTAAGATCATAACTCAAGTATTGGCTAAAAGTAATATCCTCTGTTATAAAATTTTTCCCCTAAGGAGATGGCTTTTAGTAGTAAAGGATGCTCTAAAAAAATGTGACATCGAGACTAACAAAGATCTTGTGGTAGATGGAATATTTCATTTATACCCCTTTTGAGTAGGAGAATAACCAATAAAAATATATTTTATAGCTTTTGAATCTAGTTTGGATTTGTGTTTTGAATAACCAATGAACTACCAAATACTTTTAGGGTTATAGTAGACTCTAGATGGGATATAGTAAAGGAGTTGTGTAATTTTTAGAGAAGAGTTTCAAAAGAGAGAATTTGACTAGGCATACGATTAATGAGATATGTGAAAGTGAGTACAATATCTCAAGTTTTTTTTGGCATATTTTTGGTAAACATTAAAGCCCATGTTACTTCGATGAGATGTCTATTCTTATGTTCAACTATCTCATTTTGTTGGGGTGTGTCCACACAAGAACTCTGATAGATTTTTTCTATGATTTTGAAGATAATCTTGTAAGGTATAATTGAAATATCTATTGTTATTACTGGTGTTAGAGAATTTGGTTGTGTTTGAAATTGGATTTAAATCATTATATGAAAGTATTGCAAACCTTAGTTTTTTCTTTTAATAGATGCACCCAACAAACACAGGTATGATCGTGAATAAACATGACAAACCACTTATTATGAGTATGATTAGGGATACGAAATGGTCCTCGTGTGAATTAGAGTAAATGTTTGGAGGGTTTATATGGGATTCTTGGAAAGGAAGTCCACTTATGTTTTACAAACTCACAAATTTAACACTAAAATTTTAACTGTTTTATTATTTGAAAGTATTGAAGGAAATAATTCTTTCAGATAATAAAAATTTGGATGTGCCATTCTATGCATAATAATAGTTCGCTATTCCTAGAAATTGAAATATAATTACAAGTAGCAGTTTGACTAATTGTCAAAGTAGTACAAACATTCATACTTTCTAACACTACCAATCGTCATCCCTAATGACAGGTCTTGAAAGACATAATAAGATGAGAAATAATTAGCAAAACAGTGAGAGGTTTTTGTCAGTTGATTAATAGATGTTAGATTATTAGACAGGTTTGGGACATGGAGTACAAAATTGAGAGTTTTAGAATTTGAGATTCAAATACTCCATTTTCTAGTAACAGATGACAGAGATCTATATGCAATTTTAATATTAAGATTTTCTACACAAGGTACATAAGTGGTAAATAAATGATATGCATCAGTCATATAATCTAACACTTCAGAATCAACAATCCAAGGTATTTTAAAGCTTTGCCTTTTTGGTGGTTAATTGAGGCTTGGAAGCTTCGAGATTTATTTTGTATCGGTTTTTAATCTATGGATTTTTCGTGAATTTTCCAACAAGTTTCTTTAGTCGGTCCGTGTTTTTGACAATGCTCAATAGAAAATTGGAAAATTGTTTATAAAGTTAATTTAGTTTAGCTCAATTGAAAGCTTTGCCTTTTTGGTGGTCAATTGAGGCTCGACAACTTTAAGACTTGTTTTGTCTCGGTTTTCAATTCACAGATTTTTCGTGAATTTTTCAACAAATGTCTTTAATGGGTTCGTGTTTTTGACGGTGCTCACAACATTAGTTGTTTTGTTTTGATTAGTATGGGCCAAAGATGGTGAAAGCCCATGACCCAACCCAAGTGTTTTTTCATTGAACTCATACCCATGTTTTTTGGGCCCATTGTTATCCTGCCCATTTTGTTGGATCAACCCAAACTTTAGGGTTAATCTTCCACAATCAGTTTCAATAGACCTGAGAGAGGTTTGGGTTGGTGATAACTGCGATTGCGATGGTAATGGTTCTCCAACATCATGCGATGTTGATGATCCTTCCGTTACACCTTAGAAAAAACTTTACGGACTGATGGCAATGGTCACCAATTGAGCACTCTCTCACGAGCTTTATCTAACTCTCTATTTAACCCGAAGAGAAATTCAAATACACGTTATGTTTCCAATCTTTTCGATAACGTGTATTATCCTCTAGACACTCCAAATCTTCTTCAGAACATACATTAATTTTTTGCCATAATGAGGACATTTTCATGTAATACTCAACTACCCTTTTCTTCCCCTGTTTAGCTTCCAGAGTAAAGTTTTTAATTTGAAGAAATGGGTAGAGTCTTCACCGTCGAAGTAAGTCTCTAATACGGCTTGCTAGACATCTCTAACTGTAGATAAAAAAGATAAGTTTTATCGATCGAGGGAATCATCAAGTAAATAAGCCAGGATATAACTATTGAGTTTTTCGAGCTCCAATGTTGGAAAGCATTGGGATTTATGGCTATTAGATTTTTTATTTCTCTATTTAGGTAACCCAATTTTCACTTTCCATCAGTAACTAATTTCATCGATTGAACTTATTTTTTAAAGTTTCTACCATTTAGTTTTTCTACATAGAGTTGTTGAAATGGACGAACTCATGGTAAGAATAGGTTTTTTGAATTTTGGTTAGAAATTTCAGGGTTGGTTTTTTATTTATTAAAAGCTAATGGATCTTCCATTGCTTTGATACCATATGGAATATATTGTAAGATTAAGATGGATTAGAATAAATGCATTCTATTATATTTTCTTAATCAATTTGTACAAAAAACTTTATTTTCAATTATAATACAAATAAATGATCAAAAATGGAAAACTAGTTAAGGCAAAGTATTCTCTAAATAATTGTAATGATATCCTAGTCATATCTTACTTACTAGAATCATTACTTTAAATACAAAATCAATTTACATTTAAATTCAAATATTTTTACATTTTGGAATGAATCATGCAATGTTTGCAGATACTTGACACTGATATAGTATGGAATTTTGTTTTAAAAATTCCAATTTTCTAACTTTTATCTCTTAAATTTAGGTCAACCATGCACAGAGTAATGCCAACTGGACAAGAACGCTACTCTGTAATCATCCATCTTCTTCCTTGTGGCTACTTTCTTCTTTTTCACACTACGTGCTATGATGATCAGGGTATTTCAACTATGAGGGCCTTATCTATAATGGCACAGTTGCAAGTTGAAATTAAAGGGAGTCAAACTAAATTGAACTGTTTAAAATGATAGAAGAATTAATTTAAATTCTTTCTGGTGATATATTTTTATAGTTATGCAATGTCTAAAAATGGCCGCAGATTTTTGTTGCTGGCTAGCATCCCTGGGGTTTTACTTTCTCTTTTTGAGAAGCTTCCTTCTGCTATTTTTTTTGCTCGAACTGAAGTATTCTGATAATATTACAGGTTGCATTCTTCTTAGATCCCAATGAAAATTGTGTGGTGGAGTGCATAGAAAGTTGTTGTAATGAATCATCTCCCCCAAGGTACAAATTGAGATATCTGCAATTTCCCTTTTCCCATGTTCTGTTATTTCACTGTTTATTTGCTATTACTGAAACAATTGTTCTGGTAGCTTTTAGTTTAAATAGTGACGTTCATCAGATGCATGACCTTTCAATTTAAATTTAGTGCTATTTATAAGCTTGTGAAGAAGAATAGAATATAGATATGCTTCTAATTTTGACATTCTATGTAAACGAATATAGTTTCCAGCGGCATTTGTCCTCTGTCATGTTCGCTTTTTCTTTTTCATCTATATGTCTTCACTTAAATAAAAGTGCTAAGTGGTACTGAAGTTTGTATTCGTTTTAGATTAGCTGTTATTATTTATTAGAGTATTTAAACTTCCCTTCTAAATTAAAAAATGTTTAATGCCTCTTCCTAATGGAATTTACAGCAAAGATTCAATTGATATTCATCGATTTTGGTTGCAGATTTCCCCCAATTCGGAGCGGGGACTACCTGAAAGAACGTTTTAAGCTTACATATGGCTCTTAGAATGGAAGTTTGTGACTGAGTTTGGGGAATAGAAAAGGTAGAAGATGCCATCGTTCACAACTAAGTATGCCATATATGCAGCTTAAAATGGATTGTATCTTCTCTGAAAAGGCTTTATACTATTTGCTTTTGTCAAGTCTTCCGATTTTTATCTATTCATGGTTTGATACACTTATATGGGGTCATTTTGGTTGTGCGTCTTAGACTCTTAATACGAGGCCAAATGTGTGTTTTATTGGAGTAATACTATTAGGTGATGTTTGGTTGTAGGGAATGAAAAGTAATCAAAATTGATTCATTCTATTTGTGTGTTTAGTTGAACTGAATGTAAGAGATAGAATGAAATCGATTACTAAAAGAGAAAGAATTACAATTCTTTCTCCCCTTTAGGAATCATAATTTTATTCTCATCTCAATTTTTTTTTCAAATTTATCCTCACCTCAAATATAATCCTAAACTCAAATCACTAAACCTAAAACCCTAAACCTTAAATCTTTAAACCTCAAATCCTAAATCCCAAAACCTTAAACCTTAAAACCTAAATCCCAAAACCCCAAAACCCCAAATCCTAAACCCTGAACCCCAAAACCCAAAATCTTAAACCCTAAACTCCAAACTCCAAATCTAAAACCCTAAACTTTAAACCCTAAATCCTAAATTTTAAAAACTTAAACCTTTTTTAGAAAAATAATAATTTTAACCCTAAACCTTAACCCACAAATATAACCCTAAATCCTAAACCTCAAATCCCAAACCTTAAAACCCTAAATTTTATTTAGAAAAATAATAATTTTAATAATATATATTTTTTAATTAAGTAATAATTATTTAGAAAAATAATGTATTTTGTCTGACAAAAAAATAGTAATTAAATGATATTATTTGAACTTTATTGAATGACAAACCAAACACTAATCCTGATTACGAGCTTAATTTCAATGGTTAGATCAAACAATATTGTTTTTTTTTTCATTTTATTTCATTCTCATTTCGATTTTGATTTTATTCTACGAACTAAACGTCACGAAATGATATTTATGTGGGTATTTAAGAGGAGAGAGCAGGGGAAGCCGGACCTAAATTGTCTCTTTAATGATAATCGGATGGCAAAATCTAATTACATCTTACAAAGCATCCATATATACTCTATTGTATGAAATTATTTAAAGCTTGTAATTTAGATAACATGTTATTGTATTGAAATAATATATTTTATTATTAAATTTTTTATTATATCATTTGATATTAAATATGTAATTTTTTTAATTAAATTCCTTATAATGTTATTAGTATTATTTTTATTATTATAAATTTAATTAATTCAATTAATTCTCATTTTTTAACGAAAATAAATTAATGTGTTTATGAAATTTTTAAATAGATTTAATGATTGAAGCATACATCTATAATATCTCTAGCTTTTTATTTAAGAATACCACCATTAAAATACTTCAAAAAATTCAAAATAATAGAGATTTTCATGATATAAATGGATAGTATTTCCAAAATAGTTGAGATTTTCATTGTATAAATGGAAATGGATAGCCGACTCAGTTTCATTGTATAAAGAGAGGCCTTTTTCTTTTCCCATATTGCCCTTACTGGCTTGAGACCGAGAGTGTCAATCCAGCCTTCAGACTCTCTCTCTCTTCAGTTCCACCCTCGCCGGTTAGGACACGGTGACGAAAACACCGAAGGCGACGGCGGTTGATGCTTAGAATTCTTCCTTTTGTCGTCTTGAGGTAGGCAAGGACTATGCTTGTCTTATTACTCCGGTTGCATTGCTTGATCTAACCTTCGCCCCATGAGGACTTTCGAGAATGTTTTGGCACGCTTTATTGTGAGTATATTGATTACGCTTTTTCTTCTAATTTTTATTTGTGCGTCAATTGATTTTACCTTTTTAGCTTATTTACAAGGGACTATTATTGAACATTATTTTTACATATTCATGATTCTGAATCATCGCCATTCGTAATTTTCGATACTTAAATTTGGTCTTGTTCGAAGTTTATTAGTTTAATAGGTTTTGGACTCTATCGAAATTCTTCATTCTACATTTAACTGGTGATTTTCTTTATAATACTACTAACCGTTCCAGTAGCTAACTGAATCGAGAAAATCGTGGATATAATCACTTCAAATCAGAGCTTTGAAAAAAAAAATTATCAGATGATAATTGGGGGTCTAAATCAGAACTTGAGCTCAAAGACACTTGATTTCACTTGCTGATTGTTATAATCTTCCTCGCAAACCATTTAGCATCTCCTTAGTGTAAAATGATTACACTCATTAGTTTTCGTGATTTTTGTACTAGATCTGAAGAATTACGACTCTCTCGCAATGCTCAACGCACAGAGAACGACCGCAGCTAGACCATGGCCTATTAGGGAATCCTCTTACAGATCTCCATTCCTCAAATCCGCCATACTCACCATCCTCTTTTGCTTTCTCTTCTTCTTCTTCTTCTTCTTCTTCTCCTATTATTCTCTCAGACTGAGCTCTCTCCTCTCTGTCTCTTACCAAACCCACATTTCCCATATTTCTCAATGTACCTCCCAATCCCTCTTCTCAGGAGGGAAATTCTTGTGGTATGCACCGCATAGTGGGTTCAGCAACCAGCTCTCAGAGTTTAAGAATGCACTTCTAATTGCTGGGATTTTGAACAGGACCTTAATTGTCCCTCCCATATTGGATCATCATGCCATTGCTCTCGGCAGTTGTCCCAAATTTAAGATTTTAAGTCCCAATGAGATTCGTAAGTCTGTCTGGGATCACATAATTGAGCTCATTCTGACTGGGAGGTGTGTTGCCTTTTTCTTTGTTTAAATTTGTATTGTTGGAGTTTAGTTTTGCTAAGACTAGACTCTTGAGTTTAATTGGCTTCCTTCAGGTTTTTATGGGAATAGAGATGGTTAGTAATTTTTGCGTGACCCAACTATAGCTAAGTTGCGGATAATTCTGTTGGAGAGAAAGGAACTTGGTCTTTATTTTATTGTCTAAGGCTGGAATACAAAAGTTGTACAGTTCTCATTTATCCTCAACTAAGCGGGCATGCTCTTATGTCTAAGTTTTTGCGAAATGGAGCCGAGAATTGTATTATTTTTCTCCTAAGAATATCCTTTGAGAATGATTACACAAACTTAACAAAATTATTTTTCTCAGAAGCAATTTGATGTATTCCTTACTAGTTTTTTATGCTACATGTTTGTTCATAAGCAATTTGTTGTGCCAGATTTCTCTTCCTCAGAATTAGACTTGTGCTAGATTTTGGAATTTTATTGCTCTCATGTAACTAGTGTTTAAAAAAGATTGAGAAGTTATTTCCTTCTAAGTTTTATGATCTTTGAAATTTTACTATCAACTTCTCTCTTGTGGCAGGTATATCTCCATTGTAGACATCATTGATATTTCATCCTTAGTATCTTCATCCACTGTCCAAGTCATAGATTATAGGCTCTTTGTGTCCTTATGGTGCAATTTGAACGCAGATATCGCTTGTATTAATAAATTGAATGCTCATCCTTCTTTGCATGATAGCCTAAAGCAGTGTGGCTCTTTACTGTCTGGACCTGATGGTAATGTAGATAAATGCTTGTATGCAGTTGACGTGGATTGCAGAACTACAGTTTGGACATATCAACATGCTAATGGGGATGGGACATTAGATCCTTTCCAACTTGATGAGCAACTTAAGAAGAAAAAGAAATTTTCATATGTTAGACGGCAGCAAGATGTATTTAAGACTCTAGGACCTAGTTCTGAAGCTGAGTCAGCTACAGTTTTGGCATTTGGAAGCCTTTTTTCTGCTCCTTACAGAGGTTCAGAGCTCTACATTGATATCCATGAAGCTCCAAGAGATAAGAGGATACAAAATCTGATTAAGAAGATTGAATTTCTTCCTTTTGTCCCCGATATTATGGAGGCTGGGAAGAAGTTTGCTCATGAGACCATAAAAGCTCCTTTCCTTTGTGCACAGCTTAGATTATTAGATGGTCAGTTTAAAAACCACCGGAAGACTACTTTCTTGGGGTTAAAGGAAAAGGTTGAATCTTTGAGGCAGAGCATTTATCCTATTCATATCTTTGTGATGACTGATCTTCCTGAAGGTAACTGGACTGGAAGTTATTTGGAGGATTTGACAAGAGATTCACAACGGTATAAACTTTTTTTTCTGAAAGAGAGGTATGAATTGGTTTTACAAACAGCCAATAGACTTTTGGATGCAAGTCGTGACTTGAGCTTTGGATTCTCTGCCAAAGTTCATGTTGGAAATGGTAAGATTGGGAAGAGTTGTCACTCTCTAAAATTACCTGATGTACTTCTGTATATAGAAGAAGCTATTTGCAGTTGTGCTTCGCTAGGATTTATTGGAACTTCTGGCTCAACTATTGGAGAAAGTATAGACTTGATGAGAAAGTTTGGGGTCTGTTCGAACTAAACCCTCGCTGCAATGTGAATCTTTGGAATTTACCCTCCACTCTCTCAGAATGATGGGTTTTATCCGTCGGCCAGAACACTTTGTACTGGTTCACTGGCCTTATGCGTGCCTGCATAAGTCTTACCTTTCCACATTCAAAATTGAGTACTCCAAGTCCTCGACTTGAATCATTTGGCATACATACTTGACGCTGCACCACCTTCAGGCTCCCAGCATTCAAGTTCACATAAATTTTTATGCACTAACCATAATACAAATGTAGATTTATTTTAAACATGAGCTCTTTAAGGAACTGGAGTTGGGTTGTTGTAACTGAATTCTGGTTGTATGTTTTGATGGTAATGTACTCAACAAGAAAGGATGATGCCATATGTAAGCACTAGAGAGAAAAAAATTTGCATCCGACGTGCCATCTGCTAGTTCTCTGAAATCATCATTCTTTACTGTAGACCAGAAAAGAGATTGTTAACAGGTAATGCACGACCAGAAAATGATAAAGATAAATAAGGACGTGTGTAGGACATAAATTTTATACGAAAGAATCAACTTTTATATATATATATATACTGAAGTAATTTTTAATTATATATGTTACTCAAAATAAATATTTTTTAACTTAAAGAAATGTTTTTTTGTGAAATTTAAATAAAATTTTCATTATTTAATATTCATTATTAATCCATTATAATCATATTGACAAAAGTTTTAGCATTTTACTAACGATTATATTATATTGGATAAATAAATGCAAACAATAAAATTTTTGTTTAGGTCGGATCAAAAACTCGAAGTAGTATTCTTTTTTTTTTTTACAAAAAATTAAATATCATTTTATTAAATATATATGTATTGATAAATTAGACAAAAATTCAACTATCTATTTATTTCGCAAAGGAATGACCATCTTTTTTAAACTAAAACACTAAACAGAAAATAGAGCCTAAACAAAAGCATCATTACGGCTATAAATGATTACGCTCTAATTAATAATTTATGAAAAGCTATCTATTACATAGTATACACATATATAGTAACGGAAACTAAAACAAAAATAAATATCAAAAATGCCTAATTATAGCACTTTGTCTTACCTTACTTATCCAACTACCGCCTTTTAAATTATAAATAATTTTAATTTTGGTTAAACATTTAAATTTGACTATTATTTAAATATATAAAAATCATATGTTATTATAAATGAGAGTTAAATTTATCGATAATAAAAATATTTATTTTTTTAAAAAAATCAATAACCCCTCGTATTATATGTACTTTAAAAATATTTTTATTATTAACAAATTTACTCTCCATTTCTAATTTCATATGAATTCTAAATGTCTAAGCAGTAGTTAAGTTTACATATAATTAACATAAATTCAACTTATATACACCTTAAATATAACTAATGAATTTACCGTATATCTTTTTAAAAAGTTTGAGATTAAAGTATAAATTTTAAAAATAAAATAACATACTTTTATCATTTTTTGCCCTTAATGGATACAAACTACTTTAAAATACATAATAAATTCTCATTATTTATTCATACTATTTTTATTAGTGATATCCTTTAGGATATACCTTTATATTAAAAAAGTTTCAAAATTTTCACTTTATATCATCTTTATTAGCTCATAGAAAAATAACAAAATTCAAGTTGTGAGTGTTAATTTAAAGAGTAAAAATACATGCAATGATAAAACAGTGAGAGGTATATTACACGTTTGTAAGTGTGAGAGAAACACTTTGATAATATAATATTAAATATTTTAATATCTTAATTTTGAATATAAATTCGAGATAATTATTATACCCACATTTGATATAATAATTTTTTTTTTGAAGTTCTCACGTAATTGTTCCCCTCACATTGAATGGTTTTTCTACGTTAGATATTTTGTCTGTATATTTATTATTCTATGTTCACTATTTTATCGACACGTTATTGCGCCATATATCCCAACAAATGATTCCTTTCATAAAGAATTTATTTTCAAGTTTTTTTTTATATTTATTTTTAAAGAAAACAAAAATTTATTGAAAAAAATAATAAAAATAACAATTTTAAAACATTTAAACACAAAATATATCATTTATTTACATCTCATATATTTTAATATTAAATATTATCTAATTGAATTCAATGTTATTAGATTTTGATTTTTATTATTATAAAATTTAAAGATTTTTTTTTATAATTTTCAAAACTTATTTGATAACCATTTATGTTTTCTATTTACTAAAATATGAAAATAGAAATGAAAAACTCGTTCAATCACATTATACTTTGTTTGTGTTTTTTATTTTTAATTTATTACTTTTTTTTATATTATCAATTTATCTTAGTAAAAATAAGATTTTAGAGTAAGATTTAAAATTTAATCTATCAAAAATTTAAAATAGAACTATTTTACAATTAAAATAAAACTAGTTATCAAATTCAAAAAATTGAATTGAAAACATTGAAACATAACACATTAACACATACGTCCTAATTTATATTATAAAATTTTTCATTTAATATAAAAATGATACTTAAATTATTTATTTAGTTTTTATAATAATTTAGTCTTGATATTATGAAAAAGTAATCAAATATTTACAAATATAATTTTTTATATTTTATATTTAAATTTTTTCAATTATATATTATAAAGACTATCTATAATTACTTAAATAAATTATAAATAAAATAATTAAATAAAAAATAGTTATTTTTATTAGTATAAAAAATATATAAAATATCTATTTTATTGTTAAGATTAATGAAACTTTAGTGTTAATACTATTAAATTAAGTAATCATCAATAAATTATTTTTATGATAATAATAATTTATATCATGATAATATTAATATACAAAAATATTTTAATTGAAATTAATAAGAAAACGTACCTATTTTTATTGAAATAATACATTGTATCTAATGTAGGAAATAATATTTTTTTTTTATTTTTTTTAAATAATTATAATGTTCTTACATTAATTGATATTCAAATCCAAAACTTATAAATACTAAATAAACTACATTGGACCACAATATCTTTCTCAACTTATTATTAATATTATTATTTTTAATTTATGCGAGATTAACTTCCAAAACAAAAAACATAAAAATAATAATGAAAACGAACAAAATTTATATTTTATGTAAAGCTAGAATGCATAACTTTCAATAATAATTTTCATAACGATTTTTATAAACATTACGTAAGGTTTTCTTAAATAAATGACAAGATTAATAAATTATTAGGACTTTTGAGTAACTTATGGGATGGTCTTCGAGTGTTGTAGTAAAATAAAAATAAGATCTATAATCTTATTTTAGTATTAATAAAAATAAAATATTTAGTTATGAATTTTTACCATAAAATTTAATTAATATTTTAAATTTTAATAATTGTGTGGATATTAAATATATATAAATGATAGAATCAAAGTTTATCTAAGTCATTATAATTTTATAATATTTGTTATTAATTAATTTTTTAAGATAATTAAAAAATAATAATTAGATATTTATTTATTTAAGGTAATTAAATGATAATAATTAAGTTTTAAGGGTGATTACGTGAACGTCCACGTAGTATCCAGAGCGTTCCATTCCTGCCCCATTAAGTATTTGTAGGACCCCACACAGCAGTGCTGTGATAGCACCACGAACTCTTCCTCTCCCGCCACGTACCCACTCCCTTCCTTCGCAAAAGACCGCCATTTGCCTCTTTTCCCCTTTAAAACTTTAAATCTCTATTTTTGTCTTTGTTTTCTGAAACACTGGAAAACAAAACCCTAATTTCTGCGTCCACACTGTTCTTACGATGCACCCTCATTCCTACACCATCGATTCCCAATCTAGAGCTCAAGACCTCGCTTCCACCATCCTCGCCTCCTCCACACCCATCCAGATCTCCACCGCTTGCGCCTCCATTGAATCCTTCCTGCAATCGCACTCACCTGATCAATCCCGCCATTTCTTCTCCCTATCCTTCCCTGCCTTAATCTGCAAGCTCTTTGGTTTCGACGATGCTACGCCATCGCCACCATCACCGTCTTCGCCTTTACCACCGTCATCGAGCTCTCTTTCATCCCACGGTTGGATTGACAGCGTTATTTTATCCAACGATTCAGATTTATCCAATAGGGTTTTCACTCTGTTATCACCCAACGGTGTACTCATGAGCTCTATATCGGCCGTTGATCGTCTCTCGCTTGTTAAATACGTGTTTCCTGTCGAACGGTTGCCGGAGTGGACTCGATATATGCTATCCTCGGATAAAGACTGCCGGGTACTGTCTGAATTGTGCTCAATTTTTAAAGGTAGGGTTAAGGAGGATGCAATTAAAGCTTCAGCGTATCAAATTCAGCTTAATGTGTTTGAATATTACATGTTTTGGTTCGCTTACTATCCTGTTTGTCGAGGAAACAATGAGAGTTCTTATAATATTTCACCTAAGAGAAATCGAAGATTTAAATTAGAGAATTGGGTTTCTTCCATTTCAGGGTTTTCTAGTGCTAGACGTGGGTCGGAGCAAAAAATAGAATGCATTTTATATGTTAGGCTGCTTTATGCTTATCTTTGTGAATTTGTGCCTGTATATGATTTGAGTGCACACCAACCTAATCGTAGTTCGTTGCTTCACTACTCTCCAAGTTATGATGGTTCGGTTATAATGCGTGCGGAGTTTGTTGTAAATACGCTTATACATTTTTGGCTGGTTGACAGTGATTTTTCACCGTTACCTAGTAATGTATGGAATTCCTTTGGCATATCTTTTCCTTTCCGGTCAGTTTTGGGTGAGAGCCCCCCAACTGCTGGCTTGGGACAGGTAGTCAAGTTGTTTGTGAAATATTTGAATTTGGGCACAGTGGTGCAGTGTGATGGGAATGAGAATGTGGGACATAGTAGCAGTCCAAAATTGAAGATTTCAGGTTCATTTGATGCCAAGTACAGGGATGCATCGGTGGCATCTCCCTTTTTACGTTCTGTTGGGTCCTGGAATCTCTTGATACAGAGGCCGCTATACAGGTTTATATTAAGAACGTTCTTGTTTTGTCCCATTGGGACTTCAATCAGGAATGCATCTGAGGTGTTTTCAGTTTGGATTAGTTATATGCAACCTTGGATGATCAGTTTGGATGACTTTTTGGAGTTTGATTCTATTGTTAATGGTTTTGATAAAATTTTGAGAAACGAGGATTCACAATCCCAAACTTCTGGATATACGGCTACTTGGCAGGGTTATGTGCTTTCCAACTATCTATACTATAGTTCTTTGGTGATGCACTTTATTGGGTTTGCACACAAGTTTCTTCATGATGACGCTGAGATAATAGTCCAGATGATATTGAAGGTTAGCTTATTCTGCTTTCTTTATTCTTTAGATTAGTTTATAAGTTCCAAAATATTGCCTTTTCTGGTAGTTAATTCTGATTTCTTTTAATTCTCTAACGTGTGTATGTCTCAAACTTCTGTCTATTGCATGCAATGAATTAAACTTTTATTTTATTTTTTAACTTGTTAGCTAGGTTTAATTATTCTTATTGGATAAACTCATGGAAGCTGCTCGGAGCTCTTCTAGTCTTCTGCCATGAGGAAAAAAAAGCTCATCCATACTGATACAGGGGCCTTTTATTTGATGGTTTTTCAATAAAACAACCAAAAGATGTTAAGAAACTGTGTTTGTTGCCATTGGCTCATGTATCTTTTTTAGTGTTTATAGATCATACTTCCAAGTTTGATGCTGCTTTCCTGAATTTTTTTGCATGTTGAGAATGATAGGAGTGTATGTGTCTTAGAATTTTGGTTGTGGTTTTGTTTCTTGAATCATAATTGTGTCTTTTGCCTGGAGCCCAATAGTTTGGTCTACAACAAAAGCTGTCCATTGGATTCAGTTGATTTTCTTAAGGCAGCATATGTTATGTTCTAAACATATGTAGATTCCACCTCACAAGGATTCATTTTTAATTAACTTGAAATATTTATGTTGAACACAGTGAAATGTTAGATTTGTAACAGACTGACAAATCTCCTGGAGTCTTTAATGATTCTTTTATTACCCTATACCTTTCCCTACTTATATAATTATTAGCAACTCTTGGTTTTATGAATCTACTCGGAGCTGATGTTGATCCTGACATTTATGTTGGCTACTTAGTTGTAGCATAGTTCCTTTCTGGAGGAGCTGCAAATACTTGCTTGCATTTGCTTACTTTTTTAATTTTATGTAGAAATATTTTTTCCTTCTAAGTTTGATCTATTTTGCTGCATTAACAGGTTATAAATATATTGACAACATCTAAAGAGCTGACTGATCTTATTAGGACAGTTGATTCTGTTATCCATTCCAAACAAGGTGGATCCGGACAATCAATGTTATGTAGATATGTCCCCTCAATTCGGGAACAATTGCAGGTAGGTTGTCCTTCTCTAGACTCTGGTGCTCTGAGATTTGCATAAAACATTCTGTATCTTTTCTTCAAGTGAACTAATGGTTAATTGTTCATATATGGGGAACATTTTGTACGGCACTCATGTTAACGAGTATGGCATAAGAACATGCCTTGTGATTTATTATTTGTTTTTTCCTGAAGTTATTTTTTGAAATCACGTCAGTGTCATATGCCCTGCCAATACTGCGGAAGTGATTTCTGAAGCAACTATACGTCATTTAATTAATTCTTTTTGTGCATTCTTTGTGAAATATTAGGATTGGGAGTATGGCTTATGTGAGAGTGATGCTGATGGATCTTTCTTGCATGAGAACTGGAACAAAGATTTACATCTCTTTAGCGATGGCAAAGATGGTGGGCAGCAGCTGCTTCAGGTTATTTTTTGTTTTTGTTTTATTGTTATTATACGTTGTCACATAGCATTTGCATTACAAAATCTTCAAAATTGTTCATGATTTTTGTTGCTACAGTTGTTCATATTAAGAGCCGAAGCTGAGTTGCAAGCTATATCTGGTGATAATCTTGCAAACAACCTTCAGTGTTTAGATTCATTGAAAGCAAAGGTGAGTTGCTTATTTGGTGGCCATACTATGAAGCCACTGTCATTTTCCCTGGAATCAAAACAACCTTTGAAAGCACGTGATGAAATTTTCATGCCCAGAAGAGCAAGCAGTTTTAAGTTGGCAGATGTTAAATACAAGGGTGACTGGATGAATCGGCCAATATCTGATGATGAGATTGCATGGCTTGTGAGATTGCTTGTCTGGTTTTCAAGTTGGCTGAATGAGAGTCTTGGATTGAATCAACCAGAATGCAACCAAGGAAACCCTACAAGGTCTTATCTTAAGGTTTCAAAAGATGACTGTAACAAAGTTTGTGGGCCCAAAGAGACAATTAAGACAGTTTTCTTTGCTGTCAGTACATGGTTTCTTATGTTGGGTGCATCAGTGCTGAAGCTAATGAAAAAACACGGCCTCAGGGTGAACCTTAGGATGTTAGCATCAAAGAAGGTCGTAACAATTTTACTTTTGTCTGCTGTTTTTTTAATACTGAAAAACACTTTTAGACGCAATAGTGAAGTTTAGATAATAGTAGAACTAGAATTGGTAAGGTGACACGAAAGAGAGGAAAAGAAAAATAGGGTTATACAGAAAAAGAGTTTTTTTTTCTTTTTCTTTTTCTTTTTCCCTTTTTCTTTCTTCCTGTACTTTTAAAATTTCTCCGGCTGGCGCTGCATTGAGCTGTTTTGCCTTGACTGTAAGAAAGCGTGGCAAATGCAGCATGTGAAGTAATGCAAGCACTTTGTTTTTGGAGGTTGGTGTTTTTCCATGTTAGGATCACCGCCTCTTATGATTCAACCTGCTGTCATTCATCTACTCATAGTCATCTTAATTTCGAATATTGATATCCTTTTTTTGTCTTTTGTAATTAGCATACAGAGTAACGTTGGGTCCAGTTAACAAGTCAAATGTTAGAGAGAAAGGAGCCTTTATATTAGACAAATTTATGAAGGAGCATCTCGACTGTTATCAAAAGCAATGCCTAATAGTCATTCCATCGTTCTTTCGCTGATGCCTTTTTTTGCTACCTTTGGCAACTTATGTGGTTCAATATTTAGTATAAATTAGAGACAAAACGGAAACTGTTACGGCTATAAAAACTATTTTGGTTTTTCCCACTCTCTTATGAACAGGTGTTAAGTACCTACCTTATAAGAACAATAACTATAAACTGGACTTGAGCAATTTGCAATGCGAGCATGTATGGGTGGGTCTATCCAGCATTTTTAAGTAGGATGGTCGTCAATTGACTCAATGGTTCGATGATTTGGGCATGACCCGTTCTTTGGAAGAATGGTTCATATCATGGCTCGTTTCGAATTTCACCTTTTAAGCATATACTTTTAATAATATTTTTAGTTTAATAATTGTTATGAAGCATATTAATTTATACATAATTAAATTTATTATAAAATAATATATTAGTTTATATATATTTAATTATGTATATATTGTATATGTTAATCTAACATGCTAAGTTTTATATTGGCTTGAGTTGATGATCGATTTTGAATTTAATTTTTTTTTTTCAAATTTTTCATTCTATTTCGGTTCGTAATCAATGCATTAATTTCTAACAATATTTTCTGCTCTATTATTTTGAAAGTGTAAGTTACTGTGTTGAGGACAAATCCTTGACGGCTACCTAAATTTCTTCTCAATAGAGAATCTGAACTCACGTGAGTTCTGATAATGACTTGTGGTTAGAGACACCCTTCTATAATCATTTTTTAGTTACTTATTTCAGACAGATGAAATATTTTGATTACTAAAAGCTGATGTGCAGACATTTGACATCTCTACAGTACAGACTATATAATTTAATTATTTTCACGATATTACTTTTAACTTTTTAAAAATATTTTTTTTAATATTATAAATAACGTCAAGCGACAGACAACTCATGATTTTAAATCATTAAAAATAATCATAAACCAAGAAAATTAATGCCACAGTTTATAACGTTTTTAAGTTTTTACAAAATAATTAACTTTTTGTTATTAATATATATATATATTTAAAATAATTATGCTATTTGCATAAGTTAAGATACAAATTATATATTTTTTACATCTTTTTATAACGAGTAATAAAAATTTAATTAAATAAGTAATAAACTTACTATCTGAATTAATAATTAAAATATCAAATACATAACATATTTAAGTATAAAGTTAAAATTAAGAAAATGTTGTAACTCCAATGATTATAAATAAACATTAAACAAAAACTTCATATTACAATTCATCTTAATACTTAATTATAATAAATAAAAACGTTATTAACCAATAAACATTGAAATTTAATTATAATTATTCACGATATAAATAAGAAAGTCATTTTAACAAACATTTGATCTCA
Source organism: Hippophae tibetana (assembly GCA_037013495.1). Taxonomy (NCBI): domain Eukaryota; kingdom Viridiplantae; phylum Streptophyta; class Magnoliopsida; order Rosales; family Elaeagnaceae; genus Hippophae; species Hippophae tibetana. The sequence continues at coordinate 5,116,770 of CM072804.1, read as the reverse complement.
AAAAACAAACAAAATAACAAATAACTTGTTTTTTAAACAAAGAAAACTATAATACCTATAAGTTTATAAACAATTAAAAAATTGTAGCACAACACACGCAACCATCAATAAAATAGATTATTTAATCACAATCCAAACCTTATGAAACAAAGTAGACCCACCAAGTGGGCAACAAACTTCACCAATAACCATGGAACCATTGTGCTCACAAGCACCACAGCATCTAGCATTAACAACACTAAGGCCTTATTGACACAAGAAAAACCAAACAAAAAGGGAGGAAAAAAATTTAAGATGGTGAAGGCTGAAACGAAAGTAAGAAAGGGGATTTAAACTCTAACAGAAAAATTAAATTCTACTCTCAAACCCACTACACATCTTTTACGTACTTAAATAAACTACGTATCATTTTATCAAAAGTTTTATTAGTCGGTTACACTTTCTTGGAATCTTATTTCATGTTCTTTTTTTTTTTATACTTTTAATTATTTTTCTTTCATGTATCCATAAAATAGTCAACGGATTCGATATACTTATATAGAGTAAAATTTTGATGAAAAAATATTGTTTTAAAAATTTACGAATCACTTTATATTTTTGTAATAAATTCTTAAAAATTAAAATTAAAATAATTTTTTTTATCAAAAATAATCAATTATGTTTCTCAAGATTCACATGTATAAAGTTTATCGAGTTCTCTTCTCTTAATTAAATCTTCTCGCTAATTAGATTTTGATTGTTAATTATATCCGTCTGACAACTTCCCCCCCCTAAAAATACCGGTCTGACACAGGCTAATTATTAACTTTTAAAAAAATGTTTAACAAATGCAACGTGCAAAAATAAATAAGCTGATACGTTTGTATGTAAAAGTGAGGTTAAATTTGTTTTTTATACGTAATTTATAGTATCAATTGTAAAAATATATATTTAAAATATTTAAATAATTACAATTATACATATAATACTGCGTTACTTAGAATAGTATTTTTAAAAATTAGTAACAATTTTGACCGAATCCATATTTTTTCTCATTTTTCAAATGGATTGAACTAGATTGAAGTATTATCTATAAAAATATCAAACTATAAGTCTAGACTCACTTCACTTGTTGTATTAACTATTTACATGTACAATTTCAAAACTAACTTTGAGAATGCAAATTGTTTCTTAATTTGAAAAATTATTTACATATACAATTTCAAAACAAATATTGAATGTTCTCAATTTGAAAAAGTACAAGTTATTTATGTATGGATAATCCAATCCATAAATAAACAAACATATTTTAAAAAACCACAATAAATATTAAACTTTTAGAAAAGTTTATTTATTATAAATTAAATTTTAAAAAAATTATTTATTATAAATAAGGCAGAGCATTATTATTAATAAATATAATCGTATCAATATAATTATATCTAATAAAATAATATCATAATAATTATAATTGTAAAATATAGAAATTATCCAAAAAAAAATTATGCTACTTTGCAAAATTTACAAATATTACAATTATGTTTCTCAAGATTCACGCCAGCTGTTACTGTATAAAGTTTATTGAGTTCTCCTCTCCTTATTAAATCTTCTCGCTCAATAGATTTTAATTGTTAATTATATCCGTCTGACAACTTTTTTTCCCCTAAAAATAACCGTCTGACACTCGCTAATTATTAACTTTTTAAAAAATGTTTAACAAATGCAACGTGCAAAAATAAATAAACTGATACGTTTGTATGTAAAAGTGAGGTTAAATATGTTTTTTATACTTAATTTATAATACCAATTGTAAAAATATATATTTAAAATATTTAAATAATTACAATTATATCTATAATATTATATATAACTATAAATCCTGGCTCAATTAATAATATTTTTTTAATTTCTAATAAAATTATATTACGTATATACATATATTTTTTTAAGCATATTATAGTAAAATCTTCGCTAAATTAATTACGATTTATGTTCAAAATATATAAGATGAGTTGTAAAAATATTCAAAATATTTAAATAGTTTTAATTATACACAAAAAGTACATCTGAAATGCATGTAATACAATTTTGATAAAATATTCATAGTTTCATAGTTACATATATTTTTATAAATATAATTGTAATTATTTAAATATTTTAAATATTTTAAATATTTTTGCTACATTATAAATATAAAACCTAATTAATCTTAAAAGTTAAAAGAGTTCTTTTAATATTAGATGTTTATGTTGTAACTCCCTAAAATATTTATTACTTGATGGAAAAAATTATATTTATATTATATTTTTAAATATATAAAAGATATATATTTTTTATATTATACAAAAATATATATATATATCAAGTTTTTTTTATTTTTTTTTAAATAATCAAAAAACATAATGTTATCAACCTATTATCATAAAAATATAAAAAATAATGTCACATTTGATAATTTTTTAATTTTTACTAAATAACTAATTTTTTATTACTAATTATTTATAAAAATAATGTGTTCATAATAATTTATACAATGATTTTTGGTTAAAATAAAAAAAATCAAAAGTTATTTAGTTACATTTTCTTAGAATCTCAAATTTCATATTCTTTTTAATCAACCTAAAAAGTAAGATTTTTTTTATCCTTCTAGTTATTTCCCTTACATGTGGATGTCATTGGACTTGATCTACAACATCTAAATTTTAAAAAAATAAAATCAAAATAAAATGTTGTTACTAGACATAATAAACTAAAATAAATTATAAATTCAAAATCAAAATTAATTATTATGAAACATATTTTAAAAAACTATAATAAATTATTAAATTTGTTCACCACCCAAGTGATTATGCTACTTTACAAAATTCACAAATATTTCAATTAGGTTTATCGAGATTCACACCAGCTGCTACTGTATAAAGTTTATCGAGTAACCCTTTTAATTCAATTTTCTCGCCAATTAAATTTCGATTGTTAATTATATCCGTCAGACAACTTGTTTTTTTTTTTTTTTTTTGTAAAAATATCCGTCTGACAGTTAGCTTAAGGTGTAAAAAAAAAAAACCTGACGTGGTTGTATTGTAAAAGTAAAGGATTGCACACTTTTAATTTGCTTAATAAAAAAGTAATTATAATAAAATTAAATGTAAAAAAATAGTTTTACATTATTTGATTTTATTATTGAAATAGAAAAAAATTAATACTGTAATGATTATTTTACAACAGAAATAGAAATAGAATGAAAAAAATATCGTATATTAATTTAATATTACTTTATTTAATTATTATTTTTTTTGAAATAATTATTAATTAAAAATATTATTTAACCTAAAAATAATAAAAGCTCGAAAAAAAAACAGTTCTTAATCGAAGGAAGGACGGAAAGAAAGGAGAAAAAAAGTGCATTATTAGGATTGATATTTTTGAAGTACATTTTTTTCCTTATTTTTAATTAATATTTTTTAGATTATTTATATTTAAGTTATTAATATATATTTTAATTAATTTTAACAATAATCTAAATGAATTAATATATTTTAAAAGTATTATTATTATTTAAATTAATCAAAATGTTTATAAATAACTTAAATAATTATATTTAACGGTATAAAATAAAAAAAATAAAAAATATTAAAACAAAAATATGAATACTTGAAAAATAGAACCACTTTCAATATAAGTGAGAATATCTTGTTAATAATACAAACAAACATGTGAAAATAATTTTATTAATAATTTTATTCCCTCAACCAAGGTCCAAGAATGTCCATATCATAGTATTTGTGCATTACTGTTAGTTAGGACTTATGACAGCTTTGATTTCTTTTATATTTTCTTCCCCAGCTAGCTTGGAAAGTTAGATATATAGAATCTAGAGGACTTAATTGGGATTTTGATTTGATTCGATCCCTTCGTTTTTCTTAAGCCCAAAGTTCAAATTAATATAAATCCTCTTGCCTCCAACCAACCAACCAATTAACCTTTGTTAGTACTTCTCCAAACTAAAGCTCTCTCTTTCTTTTTTCTTATTTTTCCTTGACATGGCTCCCAAGAACGATGGATTCAAGAAAAATAGTAAAGTGAGCAAAGGAGCCTGGACAGCTGAGGAGGATTTAACATTGGCTCAGTATATTGAGATTCATGGTCCAAGGAGGTGGAAAACTGTGGCTTTGAAAGCAGGTTAATTAATTAATTAATATAAACTACAATGATGTGTCTGAATGTGGTTGCATATTATCCAATGAAATTCTGTCATTTTTGTAGGTTTAAATCGATGTGGGAAAAGTTGCAGATTGAGATGGCTCAACTATTTGAGACCTAATATTAAGAGAGGAAACATTTCTGATGCTGAAGAGGATTTGATTCTTAGGCTTCATAAACTACTAGGAAATAGGTACTTTATATATATTAATCAACATTATTCAGTAATACATATTCATTCAGATTCTATAACCATATACATTTAAGATAACTAATAAATTTGTGATAATTCTACTTTGTTTTTTAACTAATAAATTTAATTAACTATTCTTAAAAGTATGTAACATGGTTTCACTTTTAATTTCTACTTAAAAAAAATTATTAAAAATGAAATTTGAAGGGATTATGCCCTTAATATTCATTATGTTATGCAGGTGGTCTTTGATTGCTGGTAGACTTCCGGGAAGAACCGACAATGAAATAAAGAATTATTGGCATTCTCATTTGAGTAAGAAAATACAAGCTTCAACAGTATTAATACAACAGACTACTGCTACTTCGCTCCAAAATATCTCAAGTTCTCAAACTCCTCAAGAAATGAACCAAGAAGAGACCAGGAAACGATCATGTGGGAGCTCAGATAATCTGAACTTTGATATCAATGAGTTCTTTGACTTATCCATTGAAGGTTCTTACAGTTGGGATTGGGTAAACAAGTTTCTTGATCCTGATCAAGATGACATGTGCCACCTAGCTAACTGATCACAAAAAGTATAGTAATCTGTTAGATCTTTCTAAATGTTAGAATTAATATATGAAAATTAAGTACAATAAAGTTATAATTCTTGTGTATGATCATGTCTTATTTGTTTATATATTTTAGTTATAATGATAAAAAAAAATTAATAATTAAATCTAATTAAAATTGAATGTTTCAATGTAAGCAAGTTAGCAAGGTACATATGGCCTAAAATCATTTGGAAAACGGTATCAATTTTTACTTTATTTTTTTCTCCATTTGACAGAAATTAATCACGTGCTTATAAAGTATTGCACTTTATTCCTATACGTATGCTAGGTGGTTTTTTTCTTTTATGATAAGTTTGAATGATTTCATTAAAAAATACAAAAGAAGAGTATAAATAATATCAAAATTGATTTTTTCAAATACATCTATGTTTTAAGAGAAATCAAAACTAAAATGATTATAGTGTTAAATTTGTGAAAAAATATTCTTAAACTTTTATTATTCTCTCTATATTTTTTTTCTCTTAGTGTTTCATTATGATATTTTAAAAATAATATGATAAATATGTATATTTGTACTATTTAGGATAACAAACATGAAATCTTACTCATTTAAATTATGATAAATATTATTTCTTCATTATATGTAACACCATAAGCACCTAACTCTTAGAATTTAAAAATCCAAAAAAAGGTTAAGAACCTTAATCAATTAGAATTGTAGTCCTCATCATAATAAGCATTGTTCACGTATCCTTAAACATCCATGATTTCTCAACTATTCAAAAGGGGTTTTTAATCGAAGATTTGAGAAAGATTAAGAGGATGGTGAGAGAGAAAATAAAATAAAAATTTTAAGTGTTCTAAGTGAAAGAAAAGTGTTCATGTAAGAGTTCGAAGTCTCTCGATACATTATTAAATTTCAAAGATGTAAAAAGAAAAAAGAAGAAGATTATAATGGCAACATTAGAATAGTATTTTTAAAAATCAAGCAACAATTTTGACAAGTCCATATTTTTTCTCATTTTTCAAATGGATTGAACTAGGTTGGAGTAATATCTATAAAAATATCAAACCATAAGAGTCTAGACTCACTTCACTTATCGTGTTAACTTTTTACATTTACAATTTCAAAACTAACCTTGAATACAAATCGTTTCTCAATTTGAAAAAGTGCAAGTTGTTTATCTATGGATAATCCAATCCAGTAAATAAAAGTGTTACCTAAATTGATGGCTTGAATGCAAAGTAAAAAAATGGATTCAAGACTTCAAGCACTAATATCATTTTTTTAAATTTCACCTCAACCCCAAATATAATCTTAAATCTTAAATCCTAAATCCCAAAACCTAATACCATATTTAAAAAAATAAAAAATTTAACCATAAACCTTAACCCACCAATATAACCCTAAATCTTAAATCTCAAAACCCTATTTAGAAAAATAATAATTTTAACCCTAAACTACAAATATAACCCTAAACTCAATTTAGAAAAATAATAATTTTAATCATAAACCTTATCCCACAAATATAACCTCGAATCCTAAAATCCTAAATCTCAAAACCATAACCTTAAAACCCTAAATCTCAAAACCATAAAATCTACATAGAAAAATAATAATTTTAATAATATATTTATTTTAAAGATAATATATAATATTTTTCATTACATTCAAGTTATAAACCAAATATTATAATTCCAATTATTTTTTTGATTCCGTCAGTCAAACTAAACAAAAATGTTTACTTTACATTTCATTTAATTCTCATTTTCATTCTGGCCAATGCATAGGGGGAAGGATGAAGATTGCTAGCAGCTAGGTCGACAAAGGGGTTCGAGGCTTTAGGTTTTTAGAGAGAAGTCAGATCTCCTCTTTAAAACTCTTCGGCTCCTATTTTACCTATTGTTTTCTTACTAGGCAGAGATTCACCCGGGTGCATACTGTTTTTACCCGCGTGCACAAAAGTTTTTCTCCTGTTTTTGTTTGCCATCCATCAACCCCAGGGATTCCTCCGACCTCTTCCCTACAAAGACAAACATTCGTAAAGAAGAATATTTACGTGTACTTGATGAGCGAAAACAAAGATGAATTAGAGTACCTATTAAAGTAATACAACAAATCATTTGCTTTTAAAGCAGCCAATTTCCGTAATAGCTTCTGTAATTCTATTCATTATTGAGTAAGCTGATCTCTTTATTCCCAACAAATAACTTTGTAATTTTTTCTTGAAACAACACTCGCAGAAGACAAATAGAACACAGTTAAATAGTCAATGTTTGTTGAAGTACGATTATGGGACTTACACCATATACATATATAACAAAGGAAAACAAAGATGATTTGAAGCTTAGCCATAAGTTGTATGGCATTTTTTATCTAGGAAAAAAAAATGTATGCCATTTTCTTTTATAATTAAATTTTGAAAACAGTTCCTTTTGGCGTACCTGCTAAGTGTCTTGTCCTTCTTGCATCACCAATGTCCTTCCTATAAAAGTTTAATCCATGAATCAATTCCAAGCTCTTGCTTCATTGAGCATGGAATTTTGAATCTAACCTGCACTTGATTGGTTCAAGTTTGGCTCCTTTTTCAAACTTCAAATGCATTTAAAGGAACCTTAAAACATCTGTTTTGACTCTGGGATTTGTATCTGGTTTAGCCTACTAGACCACAGTGAATGCAGAATCATATGGAACAAGTCATGTCTGATGGGTTTTGGGTTCCAAAGAAAATGCTTTTGCACCATCTTCACGTTTATTTGCATCTTAAGATATCTTCTTAATGGTATTGCCAATAGAATCTCCTTTAATTTACGAATATCCTTCTCAGCCACTACTAGAGAAAATGAACTCCAATCAAGAACCTCACTAAATGGAAGAACAAAGTTATCTGCAATAATCACTGGGACACACTCATAATATATGGCCTCAACAATTCTAGGACTATTGACTTCATATCCCATTGGACATATACAATATTTACTGGATTTCATGTGATGTATATAAGACATCTTTTTGGAAACATTATGTGGTAAAGGCCCATAAATTTTCATGTCTTCATCTTTATCAAGCCAGTGTTCAAGTAGCAGTGGACGGACTCTTCCGTGCATGTTTCCTGCAAAGAAGGCAAGGATTGGGCGTTGTGACACTCTTAACCCACCAACATTTCTAAGGGGCTTTCGGGGTGTCTTTATTGTAGTTTCAGGCAGGGAAACATCCTTTCCTGCTTTAAAGATTTCTTCTGATATGTCAGCATTACATAGGGCTTTTATGGTATTTAAGAGTAGTTCTTTGTGCTCAACTAATGTGTAGGGACCCTGCAATAGATAGTTCAGTTAAAAGTTAGTTAGTAGTGTATATGATTGCAAAGGTACGATCACTTTATGCCAAGAATAAAAAATAATCCAACTTCAGAAGTTGCTGATATTGCTTAATACTTAAGAACTTCCAAAGTCCATTTGATATTTTTTGTATGACTTCTAAAACAGGTAGATGATGTTTTTAACTAAATCCAGATCCATAAAAGAGGGAAGAAGAGGGGGGAGAAAGAGCTTGAATTGGTGATGATGTTTCAGCAAGGAGGTTCTGTTAACACAGAGCTTAGAACAGAAATCCATGTCTGCATAAAATCTAATTTGCAGTATAACAAATTAAGGAGAGATGTTTCATATGAAATTTTGTAAAGGAAAATGTTAAAACATATATACATCTTTGCCTCTAGCTTTTCAGCTATACTTTTTCTTGATTTTATTAGCTTTATAATCTTGACAGAAATAATTATCACATTGTGCAATAGGAAAAAAAATTACAACTTAACAACAGAACTGAAATGCAAGTTATTAGACATCAGAATGTCAGCTACTATGAAAAGTAAGAAAAACTAAATATGTGGATTAATAAGGCAAAGCAACAATCTCTGACAGCAAATTGGATATTATGAACTGAATAAATCTGATAAAGGGGAGAAAGGAAGCAAAATAATCTGAACGGACACAGAAAAGAAAGATGTCTCTAATTTAAACAAGCAAAATAATAATGGAAAACCATTGAGAGAAGAATGCATACATACCCAATCATGACAAGCAACGAGGAAGTGATCACTTCCCTGTGTGCGATTCCAGAAAGGGTACTTTGCAGCAAGCATATTCACATAGTTCTTAAGGAAGATTGACAATGGTTTTAGATTATGTGATTCATGCTTATAAAGTGCCCATCCGAGTTGGCGCACACTGTAAGGAAGATAAAATAAGTGAGCTTTTTCTGGGTCCTTTGTGACAAACTGTCTGTTTTCCTCTATTAACTTCATAAACCATCCTTCAGAAGCATAAATTCCTCTAAGATATGGCTGGTGAAAAATTGGCCTTTTTCCATCTGAATAAATATAAACTTTAAGTATCATTTCCATCAAATCGTAGCTCCTGAAATGCAAAACATTATGGGTTTTTAGGAGTTTTTATAAGTATACTTGCATAGGAAATCGAGAAAAATGATTAGATGTACATGAACTACAATATGCTATTAGAGTATTAGCACATGCACTGAGGTCTAGTGAACCCAGGATAAAATAAGTAGGCATCAAATAGAAGTTACTCATAATGTCAAGTACCACTAGATATGTAATGTTGCATGATGGAGAACATCTTACAAGAAGTCATGTAATATTCTAATATACCTCTTGAAAACTGAGACGTTTCGATATATAGGGGAGAATAATTCTGGATCATCAGTTACTTCTGGGGAATTCTCGATCTCTTTCTTTGCATACTCAAGTGCCTAGTTTGATCGTAATGATCTAAGAAATTTCTGAAATGTACGATATTAGTGCATCAGTATAATGATAACAAGAGCTCTCTTTTTGGAGGAAAAGCCCAAAATTGAGCCGTAAGGAACTCTTAATAGTTATACCTGTAAACTATAAGGTATATTTCTAAGGGCAGGAGGAGGAGGAGGTATTATCTTTGCTCTGTTATCTATTTTCCTTCTTCCTATAGATACATATTTTCTTTTCCCGGTTACATTTGATTGATCTGATGTTGATATATTATTCAATGCAATAGCAGGAAGGAGTTGAAACTGTTTGCTAGACTCATTGTCATCAGTCTCACTCAACTTTATTGTACCATTTAGGGGTTGATAATATACAACTCTTACTGGTGGAGAGGGTAAAGAGGAATTCAGTGGATAGGGTAGTGAAAATATTTGCAACAGAACACCTGCTGTGGTCATCATAGCCCCGGCAAAGAAAAGTTTTCTCCAGTCAAATCTGTATCCAGCATCGTTACGCCTACATGATTCTTTCATCAGGAAAATAGCGAGGTGACGCACAATCCTAGATTTCAAAACACTTCGGCCCGTCATAAAACCATCCTAAATTCACAACGAATTAAAAATAATTAAAACTTGATTCCTATCACAATATGAAAGAAGAAGGGATATTAAATAATAGATTAACTGCTTCAGATAGAGAAAATTATAAATTATCAAAGAATGATTAATTTAGATTTTCTACTGGTTCTAGTTTCTAATATTACCTTCACTATAAACGAACTCCTATCCACAACTAAAAGAGTGAAATCTTGACAATATTCTATTCAAGTATAGATAACTCTATCAACAGTATCAACCAGTTAAAGAAAACCCACTTAGCTAAATTTAATTCCAGTCTCTTTTGAAGAATAAACCATAAAATACAGCTTAATTTTTTAGCTAAAATGACATGATTAACTTCACAATCTGAACGATACCAAAAAAAGGAAAGAAAAAAAAAACCCTAGGTAAATTACATAAAATTGACAAAATTAAAACTTAAAACAACAAAAATAACACTTAATAATATAATATTAACAGTTGTTCAATATTGAACTGTCCAAACTACCGTAATTCAACGTAAACAAAGTTAAATGTGAAATGAGGGGTAGTGTATTTTTCTAATAATAAAAATATATGAGCCTTAAATAACGAGTTTTATTTTTTTATGATTACAAGATTTAAGTTGATAATTTTGTTGTTTTTCAGAAAGAAAAAAATGGAAAATTGGGGGGATGGAGATTTGACTAGGGTATGTCTTAATCTGCGCTTTAACTCTTTCTATTTGCCCTTAACGAATGATTTTTTGACTTAAATATTGTTCCTACAGTTATTTTCAAATATTAATTAACACGTGAGTTTTCAGAAACATAAAGTTCAAAAGAAATGCAACTAGACAAAGATTGAATTCGGCTAAGACTAAAAAGATTAAAATTAAAACGAATTAACAAGATTGCAAAATCCCATACCTTGATTCGTCGCTAAGCTTCTCCGAACTGTAAATTGCAAGAATCGTAGAAGAGTAAACAGCTCAGAAAAACAAAGTTGAAGAAGTTAATAGATCTAGACACGGCGTGAAAGAGAGAAGGAAAAAAAGAAGAAGAAAGAATGAAACAGTTAAATTTTGGTAAAGAAGAAATAAACTTTTACAGATACCCAAAGCTTGAATACAGGGAAACGGAGGGTTGCCCAGCTCACACGGTAACGACTTTGGTTTATATAGCCATTTGACTTTTCAAGTAATCCATTATAAATTTACCGAAAACTTTTAAACATTTTTACTATTATTTCTTTATCATTTTTCCAAGTTTCAAAATAAATAATTTTTTTTATTAATTATCATAAATTCTACTTTATTTAAAATCAAATTCCATTTGTGATAAATAATAAAAATATAACCCTGTTATTTATATATAAAACTATTTAAATTTGCAGGTATTTGTTTTTTTATTTTGACTTTTTGAAGAAATATTTTGAGATATTATATTAAATAATATCTTATAATTTATATCAACAAAATAATATTATAATAATATTAAAATATTTATTTGATCGATTATAATTTAAATAATATTTAATATTAAATTTAAATTTAAAAAAATAAGATAACACTTTCTATTTTTATTATTCTTGTTCTGATATATAAATATAATGTCTATATTATAATAAGATTAATGAGCTGAGATTATGTTAATTTAATTTTTTATTAAAAATATATGTGCTTATAAATATTATTATGTTTGTAATTATAATTAAAATAAGATTAGTGAGATGAAATTATGTTAGTTTATCTTTTTATTAAAAATATATAAGTCATAAATAAATATTATTATTTTTATAATTATAAATTTTAAATGTGTTATAAAAATTAAACACATTTTGAGTTGTTAATTAAATTTTTTTTTCAAAATAAAAGTTACTAAACTTTTATCACGTTTATCAATAATTTTTTTTTTGTTAAATTATATCATATTAATTAACTAACAACATAATTTAATTAAAAATGATTTATGTGTAAATTGCATTAAAATTTAGATAATTTTATGTAGGTAAAAAAGTATAAATTTCTTCGTGTAAAATAAATTTGAGTAATTCAAAACTTTTTATTATAAATATTTTTTTTATAATTTTCTTTAAGTAAAAAAATAAACAATAAGCATGTAATTCTGCGGCATTTAATGTATTTCACCCGTTTAATTAAGATTTATTTGATTCATAATAGGAGATATCGAGAGGGACTGATACGTTTAGTATTATTTTTGATAATTTTTCAACTATAATATATAAAATATTTATATTTAAATCATTTTTATATATTTTAATACTAATAATACTTCTAAACTATCATAATTTATTAATATTATTATTAAATTTAAATGAAAATATAAAACTAATTATATTTTATTTAAAACTAAATAAAATGGAACAAAAATTGTCACTGTGATATTTTTATTTTTATTTTTTTGCTGAGAAATTTGGTCATGAATATTGGGCAAAATCATCGTAGACAATCACTCCAGTGTCTATAGCATTGTCAAATTAATTGTAATACTCCATTCAATAAACCAATAATTGCGTTATTTTTTTTATCTAGATCAGACAATGTAAATCTGCATTATTTATTTTAATAAGAATTTCATTGTTTATTATGGTTCTTGACTTTTTTATTACATAATTTAATTAATATTTTTAAGATTAAAAGCATATCTAATGTATTTTTATCCACCGTAATCCCTAGCACAAAACCTTCATGGTTGGAAAAGTCCATTAATTTGTCCAAGGAGAAATTATTAATTATTTATGAATAAAATTAATATGATATTCAATTTATTTTCAACTTATACATATTTATTAGAGGAATTTAACTATTCGTATTTCATGCTCAATAATTATTCTTCCAATTCAGACCAGAGCTTGAGTTGAAAGAGTAAATAGACTAAATGTTTGGATATCTAGATCGTTTCGATATTTGATCCACGCAAACCGTTCAATCTAAGTCACCAACCTGAGATAGAAGGCGAAGCATCCTAGACATCCTACCCGTAGGTTAGATCGAGCCCAATAATCAGTCTGAGCTCAACGATTAACTTGAGTCTAATGATCAGTCTGAATTCAGTGATCAACACGAGTTGGGGTCGACCTCAACCCCTGATTACCTATATAGATAATGTTTTTATAAATAAATGAAACTCCTATAAGATCCACACATTCAACAAATTATCTTATTATTTTTAAGTTTTATTTTTAAAATCAAGACAAATCTTAATAATTATTATTACTTTTAAGTCACTCATTTGATAATCATGCAGAGATCCAGAACTCCATTGAAAACCATCTCTTCCGACTCTCTTAATACAAATGTACCAAACTTAAAGTGAAAATCACACCTAATTTATTAATTATTTTACACAATAATGAGACGATTTGGACAATTATGTGAGCAAAACAATATTGAATATTTCCTTCAAACAAAAAAGAAAAAAAGACAACATTGAATATATATATATATATATATATATATATATATTTTTTTTTTAAACAGTTAGAAATTCAGGTCTAACTTAACCCAATAAGATCTCATTGGGTTGAGTTAGACATGAATTTCTAACTTTATATCAAGGTTTGTTGACCTGGTTGATGCTCCTATTGTGGTGATTTTGGCACTCTTTAACGATCTTACTATGACTCATAACTAAGACCACCTTTGTTCGTGTGGAAGGAGACTGTTAAGATTCATTAAGTCTCACATCGACGATTAGTGGGTTTTCTTTCTCTATAACTAATCTTTTAGATATTTTATTTTTTTGAACAAAACACTTAAAAAATTTATACCCATTTATCACTTACAAAACACTATTTTTTCTTTATTTTTTTTATTTTGTTACTTCATTTACTCTTGTAAGTATTTCTATTAATTCTACGCACTTATTTATTCATATTTTTTCTATTATTATGTGTTATTATTTATGTGTATAAATTTTTGTATTATATATGTAAGTTTATATTATAACATCAAGAGAAAAATATGTAGGTTTTTATCATAACAACATGATAATTTTTCTGTTATTAATTAATATTTTATTTTTAATTATTTGTATTATTTAAATTATTTGTTAAACAGATTTTTCTACTATTATTTAGTGATCGAATACAGATTTTAATTTGAGTATAATAAAAAATGAGTAAATTTTGTAAAAAATAAAAAAATAAAAAATTTAAAATCGATTTACCACATAAACTGGTTTTAATGAGATCTTATTGAGTTTAATTAAACATAAATTTTTAAATAGATAAATATACTTAACGTAAAAGTATGGTTAAATCTAACATATATGAAATAAGAAGGGGAGTCTTTTCGAAATCCACCGTAGGTGCGTTGAATATTTTCAAGCTTTTAATCACTAATTTAAGCATCGTGTGAGCAGATTTTTTTTACCTGTTTTTCCTTTTCTCATTTGAATAATTACGGTTAGGCTTAGAATTGGGATTTAAGAACAAAGATGACAATGATATTATTAAGATGTTCAAAAATCGACTTTTTAATTTTTACGAAAATGTGGATAATATTGTCCTTGTGGAATAAAAATTTATAAAATAATTTTAAATTCCTAGATAGTTGTTGTATCATAAGAGAAATGCATAGTATAGCGAATAGTCATCTAGTAAATGAATAATTTTTTCAAATGGTATCATAAATGTAATTGGAGGAAGAATTATTTTATAATGAGTTAATCAAATTTATTGATAATTTCTAAAATATATTTTGTGAGTGCTATCTAAATTTATATACAGTATTAATAATAAGTTTTGAACTAACCATTGATCATGAAGATGAACGATGAAAAGGAGTACAAGTCATTAAGTATTTATTTTAATATTTATTAGTTTTTTACTATTTTATTTTTATGTTTATTAAAAATTTAAAAAATATTTAAATAACTTTTTATTTAAATAGTATTATTATTATTGATATATATTTTAAATAATTTCATATTAGATTTTGTTTTTATACTTATTAAAGAGTAATATTTTAATTGTGTTTAATTACTTAATAGAAAATAACAAGATTTTAATTAAAATAATATTACTCGTAATTAATTGACCCCTTTTTATAATTAAGTGAATAAATTATCATATTTTTAATCTAAGATATCAAACTATAAAAATAACTTAATATAAAGAACGTGTACAACACCTCTCTTTATGTTATATTATCATTAAATTTTATGACATATTTAATAATAAATTTGACTTCTTTTATTATTTTAAGGTATAATGAAAGTATAATTTAATATTTTATTCATATATATGTTCACAAATTCTATCTATAAATATTTTTTTAACTTTTTGATAAAAAATAAATATAATTATTTTTTTATTTTTTTAATTACTATACTATTCATATACATACCACTTAACTCGAATCTTAAATCTTTTGCATGTTTAAATAAATTTTATGATATCATGATTTATTAATAACTAATTTTTGACTAGTTAATGGGTAGCAACTTAAATAACAAATTTTTTAACCATGGTATTGTATCGAAAGAAAGATATAAATGAAGATAAACTATTAGAGCTCACAACAACAAGGCTCAAATTGGCACAAAAAACCAATTGTGTATTTTCTTTGGCATAATAATGAACTTAGGACCCCTTTATATATTTAAAAGATGATTTCAAACAGAAGCAATTAAAAAAAAAATCATGAAGAAACACAAATGTACTTTTTGGGCCTAGAAATTTAGATAATTTTGTTATTGGTCTTTGAATTGCTTTTAGAGGGGTTTTATAAATATAAACAAATAGAAACTTAGACTATTTTTTTTCCTTAGTCGTTATGGATGTAAATATGACTTCTTAAAGTTTATTTTTGTTAATGTGTTTTTTTTTCATTATTAATTTGTGTGGTTAGTGAAAATAATAGTAATAAATGCTACAAGTTTTTAGAACTTAATTCTCTAAAAAAACTTAAATTAATGAGAGATGAATCAATAATAACTTTATATATTTTATTACTTCTTTATAAATATTGATTATATATACTATTCTATTAAAATACTTAACATTTAATAATTTAATTATTGAATGAGTTTTGAATATAAAATTTTAAACTATGATATTATGTTAAAAATTATTAGTAAACTAAACTATCATAAAAACTTACCCTAAAAAAATTTATAATCAATATTTTTATATTTACATTATAAAATATAAAAGCCTGACTTATTAAAACTAAACTCTTTACATTTAAAATTAAATTTTAAAATGAAGTAAAATCAATGTGATTTTAATGTTTGGTGAGCCGAGCCTGTGACCCATTTAAATATAAGTAGTTATCAAAGGATTTAGACAGCGATCCAGCAATCTCAGTGAAGAATGACAATTCAGCTAATTTCGGCTATCAGAATTGCTGACAAGTCATTCCACAGATGGGTCCAATGGGCTTCTGAGAAACTTTGTGTACAGCCCATTAGCATTTACTACTAGTCCAAAGAGAGAACCAGGAACGCTGAAAAAATGTATGCTTGACGATGTCGTATTATATATAATAAGTAATCCTTCTTTAACAATTATAGCAATTAAAAAAAATATATATATATATATATTTAATAAGTTTAACATCAACAACTTCATTTTTTTTAAATAAACACGTAAGAAAAATACTTTGTAATACTATTAAACTATTCATTTTTATTTATATATCAATTATCTAAAGATTTAATACCCTTTTAATAGTTAAAGTTATATTCACATAAAAAAACTTAAATGTAATAGAAACATGGATGGATATATAATAAAATAAATTCATCTTAACTTCTAATTTTTATATATAAAAAAAGAAGTGTTAATAAGGAAATGAGATTAATCACACTCAACAGCCAGCTGTAAACACGTCGAGACTTCACTCTGCACCCAATGATATTTTGCCATGTCAAGGTTTCACCAACGTGTACTCCGTTTACTCGTAATTGATTTTCTTCCATTTGGTGTCGGAATCCAAAAACCAAAACCTTGTTCTGAAAAAAAATAAAATGTTATGGGTTTGATTTAATTTTCGATCAGATCGTAAATGGCCCCCAAAATCTCTTAAAATTGAACGATTCACTCTGTTTGAATCCGTTAAAACCAGAGCTAGAAATTCACCGTGTTTTAGCTATGGCTGCTCCATTTTTCTCAACGCCTTTCCAGCCTTACGTATATCAGGTTCTCTCAATTTTTATGCCCTTTCACTTTCTCTAGCGAAATCCCAACTCGTTTCTTTACTTTTTTAATTGCCATCTATTTTGTTGCTGGGAATGCTCTAGAAATTAGAAATTATTGATCTCTTCCGTGTTTGATTATTTTTCTCCTTTTTGTTTATTGGAGCATTAGATTTATGTTCATTGTACGAAATTTATAGGGGTTATAGTTATCTTTTTGCTTTTGAACATTTTCATCTATCCTGAGATTGCAGTTAAGTTTTTATAGGATAAATTATTCAATTAGTTAACCTGGGTATATGTATAAATGTTTGGGACAACTGATTTATTCGTTTTAACTGTATGGTTGAATTTGTCTGTTGTACTGGAGTAATATTCTTTATTGCTACTTGCTTTCAATTACGAGTTCAGTGGTTAGAAGTGCAGAGCTCAACTCGACTAGTATGTATTTCATGAACAAGTTTCAGTTTGAACTATAAAGTTTTGTTCTTCGTTGGACAAATCTAATGTGAGTCCCGAGCATAAAGAGGGCGCTTATGTTCAGTAAGAACCAAAAATGATATAGGTGCAAAAGGAAATAAGGTAGATTGTCAAGGATAATACAGCTGGTCTTGTTTAATGATAATAAATGAAATCTGGTGTTAGTATGTTCCCATACTACTTTTGAGGAATCGTGCTCTAAACCAAAATGCTGTTCTTAGAGAGTAGAGACCATTAGATGGGGAGGCTTTCTTTTCTGCCGGACATTTTGTAAGCAGAAGCTCTTTTTTATGGAGCATTCACTTGTCCCTCCCCTGCTCTTTTTGTTTTTAATGATAATTGACATTGATTTTGAAGAAAAATTCTACACAATTTCACAAAAGTATATAGTCAAAATACTTTTATGTGTGAAGGTTCTATGGGAATTTTTTTGTTTAGAGAAGGAATTTTCTTATACAATGATTGCCAAGAAACCAGATATTTGTTTTCTTTTAGAGCCATATTGACTTGTTATAAGCAATACAGTAGCCTCTGTACGTATATAGCAAGACCTACATTAAATGAATACATGGAAATAAATAATTGCCGACTCAACTTGTTTGGCTCCTTATTAAACCATACATATGGTTTCTTAGCAATCCTCTTTTCTTTAAATTGTTAAATTTTTATTTTAATGATTCCTCTGTGATGTATAATGACAATGTTAATTTCTTTGTATTTAAGCTTGCTATTTTCAAACTGAATCTGTTTCGAATTTACCATGCTCATATCTTTGATCAGTGGAACTTGGAAACTAATGTGTTGTCAATGAAGCACATATTTTTTTATAAGAGTCAATGAAGCTCACGTTGATGCTTAATCTTATTTGGGAAATGGAATAATGTGTTGTAGAGTCCACAAGATGCTATGATACCTTTTCAAATTTTGGGAGGTGAAGCTCAGGTTATTCAGGTAAATGCTATAAGAATCCCAAACAATTTACATATTCTTTGTATCTTTGCTATTTAATCTTTTTTTTATCCTTTTGAATTTGATTTTATATGTTTTCTTTTTATTTTTTCTTGCACTTTTAGATAATGTTGAAGCCAGAAGAAAAAGTAGTTGCAAGGCCTGGTGAGTTTTTTTATTTACTATTTTACACATACTTATTATAGTATATTAGTTCAGAGCATTCCGCAGAAAATTGATTTAAGACATGTTTGCTTTACATACTATTTATGGTGGCATGATTTGATAGACTCTATCATTATTGGTGATTCAAATGTTATGTTGTCTATAGATAGGTGTTAGACTCAGATGGTTGTTTAATTATGAAACCTTTGCAGCCTTCAGTACTTATTTTGCTGCCAAATTTAAGTTTTAAGAAAATAATTGCTATGAATTATGACTTTCCCGGATCTTAATATACTAGTGTTTTTGGATATTAAGCCTCCTTTAACTGTCATTTTAGTACTATCAACTAATGCAATTACTTCTTTATGAATTAATTCATGAGGTATGTTTGTG
This sequence comes from Hippophae tibetana, assembly GCA_037013495.1. Classification (NCBI taxonomy): domain Eukaryota; kingdom Viridiplantae; phylum Streptophyta; class Magnoliopsida; order Rosales; family Elaeagnaceae; genus Hippophae; species Hippophae tibetana. The sequence goes on along the minus strand of CM072804.1, from coordinate 5,097,348 downwards.
TTGTCTTAGTATCGAATTGCAATGACATTTGTCTCTGTTTTGTATCAAATCATCTGCCCAATGGGGTCATGAACTCAATGGTTATAATGCGAGAAACACAGTCTTCACATTTTTCCTTGCTGATCCGTATGTCAAATGGAGTTTTAATGAGTTTACTCTAGTATTTAACTTTGTTTGAAACCAAAATGTATGAATAAATTTTGATTGCTATGTTTATGATTGTGGTAACACATGTTGACATTATTTGTTTTGACTCCTTTTGCATGACATCACCTCATGTAGGTTTTTTTCAGTAGATTTTTTTAATTCATTTTTAAGGACATTGTGATTTTATAAATATAGTTGACCGATTGTATATACATCGTTATATTTTGAGGTTTGCACTGTACAGCTTGAAGTTTCAATTTTTGCCATGGTTAGACAACCCGATCACTGTACAATTTGCAGGTTCCATGTGCTTCATGTCTGGGTCCATAGAAATGGAAAATGTCTTTCTTCCTGAAAATGAGGGCGGTATGTGGCAGTGGCTTTTTGGAAAGACTGTAACTAGCATCATTTTTCGAAATTCCGGTTCAAGTGATGGGTTTGTTGGCGTAGCTGCACCTTCTCTTGCGAGAATCCTCCCAGTTCGTGATTCTGAATACAATTGATCCTAAACTCATTAGTAGTCTAGTCATTGATTGATCCTTGACTCATAACATATCTTAATATGCAGATTGATTTGGCGATTTTCGGTGGAGAGATCTTATGCCAGGTAATACCGCATGTTTATTTTTTATTCATCTTTGGGTATTTTCCCAGTTTACATTGAGCAAAATACGTTGTTATTTTCCATCACATCACCTTCTTTTCCCTCCTTTATTCAACATTAAGATGATTTTAATGTGACTTCAATCCAATTTTGTAGCCAGATGCATTCCTCTGTTCTGTCAATGATGTGAAAGTCAGTAACACTGTCGATCAGAGGGCACGTAATGTAGTTGCTGGTGCAGAGGTGAGACGCTGGAACTGCTTGTCTTGTTATTTTTCTTTATACCAATAGCCTGCTGTTAAGTTCTTTTCACTGTTCCTATTTCCTTTCCTTTAAGCATGTTTTCAAGATGTTTCTGTCTGTCTCTCATTGAAGATGATGTTACTTTAGGGATTTTTGAGACAGAAGATATCAGGCCGAGGGCTTGCATTTGTACTTGCTGGGGGATCTGGTAAGCACTTTGTTGCCTTCTACAATTGTTAGTGAATGCACATTAGACTTTAAAGAATCTGGTTCCATCCCAAAAGCAGTCGCAAATGCTGCTTCTAACATCAATGTTGGAAGTTTTATCTGCCTCGTCTGGGGTAGAGATTTTTTTCCAGTCCTGAACATACCATGTTTCACTATAAAAAATATTCTGATCTTTCAGTCATTTTTGAAGGAGAGTGTGTCTGAAAATATCCATGTTCCATTGAAATACTGGATTACATGGTTATTCTTCTCAACTTCTTCCTTCTGCTCGAACTTTAATAGTGCTTTGATTATTTGTCCTTTTAGAAAACCCTTGATAGTTAAGATATGTAGAATCATCATTATGGAAGTCCCAATAGCTGAATTTTTATTGAAGTGGTAGTTGACAAAATTTGTTTCCTTGAACTAAAATATGGATATCGTTTTATTCTATTTGCTAGTTGTACAGAAAAATCTCGAGATAGGTGAGGTACTATTGGTGGATGTGTCTTCAGTTGCTGCTGTGACAACCACAGTCAATATCCAAATCAAATACAATGGTCCCATGAGAAAAGCAATGTTTGGAGTAAGATGTTTTTATTCTGAACTATTTTAATTATACTTTCTTCATTGTTTCTATCTTTTATTACCGCATGTACAAACTAGTCAAGATATTTTATTCTTTCATGATAGTAGTTGCAAGTTTGCCAGCTACTTTAGTGTGCTTGCAACTAGTGGCTGCAAACTTGCAACTACTATCATGAAAGAATAAAATATCTTAAGGATGATAATTTGGTTTTAGGCTCTTAATGCCATAGCTAAATGGTAATTATTTGACCCTTCTCTTTGTTTTCATAATCGGGTTTCCTAACTGTTATTTAACCGCAGGGTGAAAATCTAGTTACGGCCATTCTAACTGGACCAGGCATTGTCTTCATCCAGAGTTTACCTTTTCACAGACTTTCTCAGCGCATTGCTAGGTAATGTCTGCTTGTAGCATGAATTTTGCAGAATGCAGATCTTCAAACCCCCCACTGGTGTCCCTTTCCCCCTTTATATCCTTTTGCCATTAATGAAGTCCATGTTTGTCTGATTTGCAGGGCTGTTACTTCCCCGAACATGAGGGAAAATCCAAAATTCTTCATTCAGATAGCCCTTTTCTTTTTTCTGGCATATGTTGTAATTGTATCTTCATTAATCTTGACCGATGTGTGAATCTTTGCTTTCTTTTACTCTTTTTCTTTCTCTTTATACAACGCACAACCATACCCTTTCTCATTCATTGTTGGTTAAGCTGCAATTCAATTCAGTTTTAATATAATCGTATGAGTAGAAACAATAGTATTCACATTGCTTATTTGAATAATTATTTTTAATTTCACATTTCAAAATTTCTCTTGTTTTCTTGATTGATCGTTTTTTCAAGTTTTTCTGGGTAAATTTTAATTTCCTTTCGTTTGTGCTAAAAAAATGTTTGGGAAATGATATAAAATAACACTCTTGATCCTTATAATAACAAAATTAACATTTCAATAATATTGAATGTTTCTAATTGGTTATGGTTTAATATTTAATGAGTTTAATTGATCAAAATTTAACTTGAAAGACATCCAATTGAATTATATTAAGACATCCAATTGAATTACATTTAATATGAGAATTTTAATTTAATATGAGAATTTTAATTTATGGGATAGACACAAGGATAATTGGTAATCATATTAGATTATATTTAGAAAAAGAGAAAATAAGTTAACAAAATATATGAGAACAATTTTATACATAAAATTAGATTAAACCAAACAAATTTGGGTGGATGATGGATTTTTTTTAACATGATATTTCTTTTTTTAAACATCATTGATTTTTTAATAATAACTAAATGATATGATTTTGTTTTAAAAAGTAAAATCTAATTGCTCTCGTATTAAATTGAATTAAAAAAGAGGAAAAATAAGAAAGAATAAACGAAATGAGAGAAATAACAAATGAAATAAGTTTAAAAATTTTAAAAATAGATAATTAGGAGATAAAAAAATATTGTATTTTTAATTCAAAATTTAAGTCTTAAAATACATACAATATTACATCTTATTTATAGAATTATAATAGAAAAATTGATAAATATAAAATAACTAATAATAATCTTAAATAACTAAATAATAAATTTAAATACGAAATTTAAAAATAAAATAAAAATTATATTTAAATGAACAGATAATAATCTTAATATAAATAAATATTAATTTAAATAATTATTATTTCTTTATTTTATAGCATATAAATATTGCTTTTCTTATACTTTATTTAAGGATACCTGCTTTTACTTGCACTAATGTTGTAAATACCACTAGGTTTGTAGTCTATTTTATATTTTAGTTCATTAAAGTGAATTTTTAAGATTATAGAATCAAGCCTACTAAATATGTGCATAAAACTTGATTTTGATTTATATATAAAAAAAACTAACAGTAAATGTATGCACTTAAAAAACAAATTTTATCTAAGATTACTCGTAAAATTTTACTTTATAAATGTAGGTGTTATTAGGAAAATAAAGATAATTTGAGTGAAGATATTATTAGAGATTAAATTGTTATTATTACTATAAAAATTTATTCTTCTTAAAACATATATTTCTGTGTCGATTTTTCTTCTTCGCCTCTTACTAATGAATAATAATTATTTATTAAGTATTTTTATAATATATAAATAATAAAATATTTTTTAATTATTTATATAATTTTTTTAATTTCATTATTATTTTAAATTAAAATTAGTTTTAAAATTTTGATAAAAATGATAAGTAATCAATGTTATTTATACTTGTTCATGCATTAAAAAAAACGTTTCATAAATATAATAATAAGAAGAAATAATACAAATATAAACTATAAAAACGAGTTAAAGCAGCTTGTTATACACTAATAATACTTTCTTACAATAACTTTATCAAAAGTGATATTATTATAAGAATAGCTTTAGACACACTTGTTATAATTTTGATTGTCAAATAACCAATATGATCCATAGCTAAGTAATAAGGAGTTAGATATACAATTAATACACCTCTAATCATACATATAACCCAAATTAATTCGTTATTACAATTAACTAACTTTATCCATAAATATTTTTTTTAAAATAAGAAGTTGATAGTGAGATCTCAAATTAACTAATATTTTCTAATAATAACTTTATCAAAAGTGATCTTATTATAATAATAACTTTAGACACAATTTTTACAATTTTGATTGCCAAATAATCTGATCCCTAGCTAAGTAATAACAAGTTATATATACAATTAATACGCCTCTAATTATACATATAATCTAAATCAATTCGTTATCACAATTAACTAATTTTATGGATAAATATTACTTTTTTTTAGAATAAGAGGTTGATAGTGAGATCTTAAATTAACTTAGTAGATTTATGATATATCTCAATATAGAGAATGATATCAAAAATCTATATTTATTTATACTCTCTCTCGTCAAAAATCATATATGAGATTCTCATTTCATACGACTTTCCTTTTATATGCTAAGAATAATCTATTATGTGAAATAAAAAAAATTGAAATAATCTCATTATAAACTAAGTACGGATAATGTTTTTTATAACATTATAAAGAACTTTAGTACATTATAGCTATCTTTGTTGGTTCATTAGGAAAATATGTTGTTTAATAGAAACAATTAAATGTTTTAAATTGATCTTTTATGTAGAATTAGATGTTCTTCTTGAACATAATTTTTATTAAATTTTTCTTCATCTTGAACATAATTTTTATTAAATTTTTCTTTCTACTATATTATTGTCTCTTATAGAATATTATTTTTATAAAATATTGTTAATTATGGTTAAACTTTCCACCCATGAATACATCCACGTAGAATGGTTTTTGCTAAAATTTGATTTTTTTTTAAAAATTTGCTTCGAATATAAAACTTTGAGTATTTAAGAATACTTTCGTTATTCTTAGTAATACAATTTGATAACAAATCACTTCCTTTAAAGCAATTTCCGTTCGTTCATATATTTTATAATAAAACATATAATTATGAAAATATTATAACCCTATCATTTTTTATGCACAACTTTTTAATCAAATTTATACTATATTATTATTTTTACTTTAAAAATGATAACACAAATATGCATTAAGCAGTTGTTATTAAAATATATATTAGGGATAAATAATTATTTAAAATAAACAAAATTTGTGTTCAACACATAGAACTCTTATTCATAACTTAAAAATATATTATTATATAAATTATTATGATACAAGGTAGTTTACTGCATGTTATAATTCCTCGTAAAATCATAGTTGAAAATATTGATATTGGTTAAATATAAAACTTTAATTTTACAAACTATCAAGTATATTATCAATACTGAATATATAAGAAAAAATATGAAAAATATGGAAATTATTGTTATAATTTCGAAATATTTTTTTAAATTTTAATAAATATTAAAATAAATAATAATATACTATTTAAATTACATATTTAAAACATATATATAGAACATAATAATTTACAAGAAATATATATTTATTTAATAAATATAAAATAAATTATATAACACAACGTTAAATATAATAAGAAATATATAATAGGAAAGTGGAGGGTTGAAAGTACATAAAATTACGTATAAAGATATTATTTAACATGAAAGTAGTGCAAAAAATAAGACAGGTATACATTTTCTTTAAAAATGTAAAAAATTTAATTAAAATTTTCACCAAAGTTTGTCATAGATATTACTTATATATCTTTATTTTTAATGATATTTAAGAAAATAGAACAATATTAAAATTAATATCTCAATATTCATATTAATATTTTCCAATAATATCGGTACTGAAGAAAACAAATTCCTATTCTTTTTTTTAAGGGATGGCCAGTGGTGTTGTCATTAATTTCTTGAAAAATAGTTTACAAATGCTCTAAATTCTAATTTCAATATGGACATAAGGATTTTTCCATCATAATGATTATATATGAAAAGCCCAACTAATAACATTATTAGCTAAACTATTATTTTTATAGAAAAATTACCTAGTTCTTGAGTCACTGATGGTAGTATTTCTATTAAAGTTGGATGATCGAAGAGTACTGTAAGTATTGCTTGCCAGTATGAAGTCATCGATGAATGTTTTCACATCTCCCTCTATATAAACTGTTTTCCTCTTCTAATTTGGACTTTCATGAAAAACATAAAAAAAGCATAGGTCTGATCAGCTACCTTTAGTGATTGTGTTCTTAAAATTTTTCACCAACCGTAATAGAAAGTGTCATTATCATATGTCACGATAAAACCTAATGCTACTAGGCCATTTGAGCCAAGTTGAATCAAAGTTTAGTTTATGAGTTTCATAAGGGGGTTGCCAATTGGGAGGGATATAAAGCTGACCCTCTTGCTCACCAATTGTATTACTAGCCTTTGAATCAATTAAGAGATGGTAGAATTATTTGATTATGGTAGAAATCATTTGTATAGTTCTTTCAGTTTGTATTACTTTATTTTAAAAAACGACACTATTTCTCAGCCATCATATAGTCTCTACCATTACCACTGTCGTTAGTGTAAATTTAGCAATTGAGACATCCTTTGGTAGTAAAGTACGTGGTGGAGATAAGATGAAATGGATGTAAGAGTCTTGATATCCAACTTGTGTAAGAACCACCAAAAGTAAATTCCATTTTCGCTGAAACCAAAAAGATTGTAAGATTTCACAGCGTATGAAATGGTATTTAACATCTTCGATCTCTTGATGACACAGGGAATAACTATATTCATTGAGAGTTTTATACCGACCTTTAAGTACCCTCACTAGTAAAGTTTTATGAAATTTTTTTCATAAAAATATCTTAATTAATAAGAGAGAGGTAAATCTCTTTGACTGTGAAGATGTCTTTTTCCAGTTCCTATATAGCCAGAAAGCATGATCCTTACGGGTGGGAGTAAGAGACCTTAAAGGAGTAGATGAACTTTGTGATATTTACCCCCAAATTGATTCTAATTTGGGGACATCCCACTTCCAACCATTGTTCCACTTACAGAGATTATGCACTGTAAAGTTTGGCGGGTGTTGGAGTGCTCAGATAGCTGATTTTTGAGGCCAAGTAGTTAGGGGTCAGTCCAGACATTGATAGAACTACCATTTCTCATTTTGTAATATAATATCTTTAACAAAGCTTCTTTGGCCTAGAGTACGCCTTTCTATACATAAGAATCAGAGTTTTTATATTCAGTTCTCAATAAGGTTGAGTTGTTAAGGTATTTGCTTGAGAAGAGCTATACACAAAGTTTATCATTATTTGAGAATGATCCACTTTGACCAACATTGCTTTAATGAAACCAGTCAGCTTTCTGAAGTCTAAGCCTCCAAATTGTTTGGGGAGAACAATTTCTATACCAGTAGATTGGTGTAAAAAAATGAGTATTGGATATATTACCAATCTACCAGAACTTTCTGATTACGCTATCAGTTGTCTCATAAATGAAATTAGGTATTTAAAATGTGCTCGTTGAATAAATTAGAAAATTCTGCAAGACTGGTTTGATTAGCATAGCACGTCCAACTCGTGATAATATTTTGGATTTAAGGCTGGATAATCTACTACTAATCTTATTCAAAATGCTTTGGAATTTCACCTTTTTACTCCTACGAAGAAATAATGAATGCTCAAGATATTTGATTTGCCCATCTGATATGGGAACTTGAAAGGATGTACCGATTTCCTGTCTTAGATAACTATGTACATTGGATGAGAAAAAACAATTATATTTGTAAAAATTAATTACCTATGTAGAACGAAAAATATAAAAGATTGACATGTGAACAAATCTTATATTTTTACCATTAAAAATGCACATATATATATATATATATATATCATCTAGATAGTTATATGGGTTAAAAGTTCAAAATTTTTCATATAATCGGTCAAATAAAATATATATAATATAATTTATATTAACTACATTTGTTACATATATTTACGTAAATAATTCGTTATGTATAGATTAATTAAGACTCTTAAATTGATCAACTAAATTGTTAGGACGATATTTGAGTGTCGAGATCGTTTTATGATGTAGAGTTTTAGACTTATTAAGTCTCTATGTTCATTAACTTGCTATATAGTAACACTATATCATAATATCAAACTATATTAATAATAATTTCTTAACACTCGAGATTTTAGTTCGTGAAAATAAGTCTTTGTCAAGAGAGTTAGTGAAAATGAAAGAAAATATTAGCATCCATTACAAGAGTCTAATATTGTCATAATTTTGAGGACGATGAGGTGAAATATCACTTCATTTTTATAACATAAACGTTTTATTTTTACATTTAAAAATTAGAATATTTTAATTATATAATTTTTTTAAAAATTAATCCTAAAAACTCAAAAAATAAAACTAAAATACTATAAAATTATAAAATTTAAGTGAATTTTTCTTAAAGTTAATGAGCTAAAATAATATAATTGAAAGTTATACGAGGTTAAAACAATTATTTATCTAAAGTTATTCGCGGCATGCCTTTCTTACTAATTTCGGCAAGAGTGGAAGAAATGGAGATTGTTATTTGGTACTATAAATTAAACCATCGAGTCTAGCTGGTTTTAAAGTGCCAATGGTTTTAACTTTAAAGCGAACAAAAGACACCCTAATTCAGTAATGAAATTCGTAGGCCGCTCAAATCCTATCTCATTCCCTCTCTTTTTCTGATCGAAACCCTAGTTCACCCTCCATTTTTTAACACATACTCAACTTAGGATTTGAGAAATATTTGTCGAATCGCATCCGATCGTTATCGGGTTTTCGGGTTACGTTCCAGGATTTAGATTCTTTCTGTTTACTCTGCGAGAAGCTGTTCGAATTATTGACTTTGGATTGCCGATCGATGATTCTGCTGCAGGGATTCATTTCATGCCAATTTGCTGAAGCTAGGTTTTTCGGTTCTGTCAACTTTTGTTGCTGAAGCTAGGTTTTTTGGTTCTGTCAACTTTTGTTGCTGAAGAGATTGCGGTTGGATTGCTCCGTCACGGAAAAGGGGTTTCCTTACGTCATCTGAGATCTGTGAAATTTTGTTCAAATTTCGTCAACTGCTGCTAGTTAGATTGAGACTGCGACACTCTGATTGGAAGCTTTCAAGATTTCTGGCCGAGCAGCTGTTCTACGATTTGGCTGCAAAGCTGCAGGTTCTAATTTCTGATTTAATTGTGTACGGAGGTGGATATCTCACTCGAAGAAGATTTCGAAGATCACTGGCGGTTCGATACGTTCGATCTTTATTGAGTAATTGAAAGGAAAAAGAGAAGAAAAAAGTCACGAATTTTTTGTACTGTTTGATTTTATTTGAGTTTAATAAGAGGCCTTCATAATTTTTTTTTCTTAGGCCTTTGATTGTCTTTTTTCAGGGTTTTGTTGTTCCTTTTTTCTATATTATTATTTTAAAAGAGATTAAAGGAAAAAAATTCTCATGGCGGTGTATTATAAATTTAAGAGTGCAAAAGATTATGATTCAATTCCTATGGACGGTCCTTTTATCTCAGTTGGTACTTTGAAAGAAAAAATATTTGAATCCAAGCATTTGGGGAGGGGTACTGATTTCGATCTTGTGGTCACCAACGCTCAGACCAATGAAGGTTGGTTCAGATTTAGATATCTAAGTTTACTCTTTTTTTTCAAGTGTCATATCATTGTTTTGCATCATTTGTCTCTGACTTGTTAGTGAATGAAGTTTGAAAATATTCACACAAAATAATTAATAAATAAAATCCACACCTACGGGGTGATTTTCATAATCATAGCTTTCTGAATGCTGCTTAGGGCGGAGGATTTTTTTTTGGGGGGGAGTGAGGGGAGGAGGTGGATTGAAGGGGTTGGTGGGTGCGATGCGGTGTTGTTGTGCTTCCTATATATAGTGTTGGATTAAGACTGTCTATGTACCTTCACACCTTCATTGAGTATATAGATTCGTATCAGAAGGATAAACATTATGGCCACAACATTTTTTTGTGTAATTGCCCAACTTGGATGGGGTATGTTATCTTTTTCAGTCAAGGTGTTGATTCTGATCTTCACATCTAGGAATAGTGGTGTTTGTCAACAAAGATCGCGCTCTGGTGACTTTTATGCTTGGATTTTAATGTATTCACGTTTTCAGTGCTTTATAGACCTTTTATTCTGTGTTGAAATTTCAGAGTATCTTGATGAAGCCATGTTGATACCGAAAAATACATCAGTTTTAATTCGCCGTGTTCCAGGACGTCCTCGCATGCCCATTGTTGCTGCTCCAGAGTACTATTTCAAAACTTTTAGTCATTCACAACTTGGTTACTTTTTTTCTATTTAATTTAGTTTAGTTTTGTTATTGTTAGATGTTTATAAGCTTTGTTGATTTGTTGCTGCTTCTACTCCCGTTGTGAGGGTTGTGTGCTCTCCTACATTTGCATCTCCTGCATGATGCTTCTAAACAATGTCATGTTGGTAGTAGTGTTTGATTTTTCTGTATGACTTATTGTTGTGGGACCAAAATAATCCCTGTGGTATGTGACCTTTTGGTTTCAGGCCAAAAGTGGAAGATAAGGTAGAACATGCCGATCCAGGGAAGACCAACTTTTCAGCAACTGATTCATCTGTCTTCAAATATGTATGTCTTTCTTTTCATGATGCATCCTTGGATTTGAATGGTTATTTAGGCACCCTACTTTCAGCATGATTAATGCTTCTAAATTAAGCGTTTTAATTTTGATTTGTAGCCTGATGACTCTGAATGGGATGATCTTGGGGGTGATTTGTATGAAATTCCTGAGGCACTTCCAGTTCAGTTGAGTAATTCAATTCCTGAAGCCGCTCCTACAAATAAAGCTGATGAAGATAGCAAGATTCAGGCTCTAATTGATACTCCAGCATTGGACTGGCAACAGTAAGATAATGTTTACTAATCGTTTTATGTATATTTTTTGTTATTGGTTTAACAAATAATTTGTAGTTCTAATCCTGTGTGTTTTGCCATTTATTTATGTGCAGTCAAGGCCCTGATGGGTTTGGTCCTGGTAGAGGTTTTGGGAGGGGAATGGGTGGAAGGATAGGTGGACGTGGTTTTGGTACTATTTTCTCAAATGATTGATTGTTTTTATTTTTTAATGGGTGTATCTGTTTTCTCTATTTTTTATATGACGAAACTGAATTTCTCTGTTAATCAGGTCGAGGAGGGTTGGAGAGGAAAACACCTCCTCAGGGCTATGTGTGCCATAGGTGTAAAGTTCCAGGTATATTGATGTTTTGCTAATGCTTGATCCGGTTCTTTGCCTTCTTCTTTTGTGTAAAGAATTGCTTCTTCTGTAGTAATATGGTTATATTTGTGCTTAATGATGGTAATAATAATTTATATTATCAGGACATTTTATTCAGCACTGCCCTACCAATGGTGATCCTACTTTTGACATTAAGAGAGTGAAACCTCCAACTGGAATTCCAAAGTCAATGCTGATGGCAACCCCTGATGGATCATATGCATTGCCAAGTGGTGCAGTAGCTGTCTTGAGGCCAAATGAGTATGATGTTTTATATAATGAAACATAGTATTTATTCCTAATCGCTAGTTAGCTTGAGAGCTTACACTGAATGTTTTCAAAACAGGGCTGCTTTTGATAGAGAAGTTGAAGGGTTACCGTCCACACGATCTGTTGGTGATCTACCACCTGAGCTTCACTGCCCGTTATGCAGGGAAGTAATGAAAGATGCAGTACTAACTAGCAAGTGCTGCTTTAAGAGTTTCTGTGACAAATGTAAGTTTTGTTGTCATTTTTACATTTGTTCTCTGAGGTATTTGATTGCTAATATTATGTATTGGAACTTTTACATTTTGTTCAGTAAGATAATCTATGAAAATAATCTGTTATATGCATTTGTATTCGGATTCACATGTTCTCAGGTATTAGGGACCAGATTATCTCCAAGGCAGTGTGTGTTTGTGGAGCTACGGATGTCCTTGCAGATGATCTTTTGCCAAATAAGACACTCCGGGACACAATAAATCGAATTTTGGAGTCGGGCAACAGTAGTACTGAAAATGCTGGTAGTACGTTCCAAGTTCAAGGTTTGTGTCTCATTTGTGTGGTTTTGTAATTTGATCTAGATATTTGAGTTATTTCATAGTTTTGTAAATCAACTGATTCTAGTCTGATTCTTAATTAGATATGGAGTCAGCACGCTGTCCGCAGCCAAGGATTCCATCCCCAACTATGTCTGCTGTGTCAAAGGGGGAAGAAAGACTGTCACCTGCTAACAAAGAAACCCCAAAGGTACAGGAAATTGCAGATGAGACAAAGCCTATTGCTGTCTCCCAGCAGACAGAGGAGAAGGTGAAGACTGCAAAATTGGTTGCTATGTCTGAAGCAACACGTGAATCAGCTAGTGTAAAGGAGCCAGCATCACAAGGCAGTGCTCCACCGGTCGAAGAAGAAGTGCAGCAGAAGGTGGCTTCCATTGAAGCAGGTATTATGATACTTTTATTTAATATTTCACTGGCTGTATCAGTAGACCTCCAAAAGAGTTCTGTTACCTTTTGTGCGTGTGTGTGTTTTTTTTTTAATCTACAGGCTGCATAACACCTTGCTGTATTCCCTGTTTCATGACTCATGAGTTCATTAACTGCAAATAGAACAAGAATTAAAATGGAGTTCGATCTCAAGTTGCTCTTTCTTTTTTCCAAAAGAAAATATAAATATTGGAAACTTTGTGCAGCTTGGTGAAATCAGGTACTGTAAGGATTTTAACCATCTATCTTTTGATTACAGGAAAGAAGAAAAAGAAGAAAAAAGTTCGTGCTCCTGCCAATGGTATGATGGTGATTTATATCATGTCTTGATTCCCAGATAAATAAAAATTAGGTACTTAGTTCCCACTTTCCGTGCCTTTGAACATCTCACTTTTGTTCTAACTTTATTGCAGACTTGCAGTGGAGAGCCCCTCAAGATCTTCCAGTTGATAACTACATGATGCCTATGGGACCCTCGTCTTATAATCCTTATTGGACAGGCATGCAACCTGGTATGGACTATATGGCGCCTTATGCTGCTCATCCTATGCCTTATATGGGTTATGGATTAGGTCCTTTAGACATGCCATTTGGAGGTTTTGTTCCCCATGATCCATTTGCTCCTCAAGGCTGTATGTTCCCAGGCATGCCACCCCAAAGGTATTGTAGGAGTTGTTTGCTATGATAAATTGTTTTCCTTTTGATTCTCCCTGCTCAACCCCAAGTTGCCAAATCCCCACTCTAAATGAGTGGGATAGGGTGTGAAAAAGGAAGAGGGCTGGGTTGTTTGACTAGCTATAACTATCTGTGTCTGATTAATAATACAATTAGATGCGGTGTAAATGGCTTATATGGCTAATCGGATTATGGTCTTGAGCATGAACAGGGATCTTGCAGACTTTAGCATGGGTATGAATTTAGCACCACCACCTATCATGAGCAGAGAGGAATTTGAGGCTAGGAAAGCTGACTTGAGGAGAAAGCGAGAGAATGAGAGACAGGGTGAAAGGTAATATGGATATTATTATTTCTGCTTTTCAGTTGTGATTCACAAGACGGTTTTTTGGTTCTGTTGAGATTTTTTGGCTCTGTTATGAAAATATTTGAAAGTTTTGATGCCTGCTGTTTGTCCAACCAACTAATGTTGATGGGGGGTTTTTGGGTGGTCAGTGAGATGGGGTGTAAAGTCTGGTTACTTTGAATGCCGTACTTCTCTCTCTCTCTCTCTCTCTTTTTGGGAACTTGAAGACCTGCCAGTTATTCTGTGTCAGCCTTAATAGTGGTTTATGATTGGCACAGCAGTTTACATCTTGGGTCGATAATCAGATTTGTGAGAGTAGATGTAATTGGGTCACCATTTCTTTGTGTCAAATGTGTATTTTTCCTTCTTTTTTTCCTAGTCTAATATTGTCAATTGTCATGTATTCGGCTCCCATATGTATCCTTAATTGTTTTTGCAACTTCTAATGAATTCTTTCAAGAGTAACTGACTTCCATTGTCCATGACAGGGTATTCCCAAAAGATCGGGACTTTGGCAGAGAAGTGAGCAGCACTGGCAATGCCCCATCAATGAAACCTAAATCTGTACGTCCTTTTGTTTTCGTATTTTTCGCCCTCTTTTGTGTCCTGCACCAGCAGCTAGGTTTCACAATCTTTAGGAAGAATTTTGCGAGTGGATGCCAAGTTGGCAAGATTATTTTGTTTCTTCAAAATTATAAATAAGTTTTTAATTTTTCTTTTAAAGTTTTAGATGTTTTTAAGTTGGCTATAGCTATATATTGTAGAGAATAATGCGCAATATTGATTGTGGAGAAACCCTAGAAGGTAAAATTATGATATAATCTAGATGCCTAATGGTTGATAAAAACGACTTGTGGAATGAGTTAAAAGGTGATACAGCATTAAGCATAAAAGATCATGTTAATGTATGGTTCTCTGTTCAGAGTGCCTATCATCCTTGTCTTATGAACTGATTTTACACAACTTACCCTGCCTGTACAATCGGTATGGTGGGCTCAAGAATCATTGTCTTCCCTATTTTTTTTGGGAAATAATTTTTTACACACTTGCACATCCTCACCCATGCACACGTCATTGGTGGTACTTGAACTAACGCTGCTAATGCCATTGTAGTACAATGCAACACAGGAATCATTGTCTTCCCCATTTTATTTATGTACCCTTTTATCTTGTTCATATCTTCACCCAACCAACTTTATCCTTCCAATTTCACAAATTCAGTAGTTTTTTTTTTTGGGTGGGAGATGTCTTTGCTGTGTGAAAATTAGAGGCGGTAAAGCAATAAGAACTGAATCTTCATCTTTCAAGATGAATTGCTTTAAAGTATATTCATCGCATCTGAAATTGCACTAGTTTCTGGATTCTGCTTTGCCCTTGGTTTCATAAGAAGAGTTAATTGTGTGGATGATTTCTTAATGTGGTTTTTGAATTTTGATTTATTGCCTTCTTCTGACTGCACATTTTGTACCTCTTTTGCTTGCTTTTTGTTTGGAGGAATGGGATATAGAAGGATTTCGGATTGGCCATCATATGCTTTGGAAGATGGTTGGATGAGTTCGTTTTGGGTGCCAAGGCTAATGGGTCTGCTCAGTTTTCCCAACATAAAACTAATTTTAGTACAACGTAATTGGTCTGAGCGAACGCTATTTATGATGCGGTTCCTTGGATTTTTTTTATTTTTTTATTTTTACATGGCTGTGCGTTTTAACAATATGTGCTTTCTTTTTGGGAAGTATAGTAAAATTCATAAGTTGGTAGTATTCACCTGTGGCTATTCGGAGCTACAAAAAACTGATTTCTTAAGAAAAATTAACGTGTCAATATATGCAAACATGTTCTAAGATTATTATTTTAAGACGGGTTCATAGAAGGTTTTAATTTCGTTTTCTTTCGTTAAATAGTGTTACAAAACTTAAAAAGATAGTAATGTGCACTAACTGAAATATATTTATATATAAAATAAATGTAACTGTCTTAAGTTTGCGTTGTGATATTATTGATTTAACTGGTCGGGTCAACATGTTGGGCTTTGTTTTCTAAAGCCCATGGTAGATAGACACAAATAAAACGAGTGTGTATGATATTTTATAACTGACGGAGGCGATTGCACGATGTCGTATTGTTTTCTATTTAATATAAACATTTTTTATTCACCGGATATACTTTTATAATAATGAAAGAATACATAAAATGACAAAAATCTGATATGGTCTGTGTTTATTTGCGTGCAGAAGTCCAACAGTGCAATACCACCAAGTCCGGAACGTCGCTACCGTCAGCAATCTGAGAGGTCATCTATTGAACGTCCTTCGCGAGACCTCGAACCTCTTCGACCACCTAAGAGGAAGTCCGAGCACCACTATCACGATCCTGATCGTCACCGTGATCACGATCCTGATCGTCACCGTGATCGTGATCAACACGATCAAGGCCGAGACTATGACCGGGACAGCGAGCATCGCCACCACCATCATCAGAGCCGGCGTCGGGAAGACTCCTCCGGAAGACCGTCATCTGATACATCAACCAAACCTCCGACAACTGTAGTAACAGCAGCGGAAGCGGCGGCTTTGGACCGCAAGCAGAAGGCAAGCGTGTTCTCTCGCATTAGCTTTCCGGAGGGAGAAGCGAGTAAAAAACGGAAACGTTCTTCGTCTTCGATTGCTCCAGAGGCCGGAGGAGATGCCTCTGCTTCTTCGGGTCATTACAATAAGTCAACTATGAATAATGGCTATTACGATGACTACAAGTCGTCCAAGGGGTCAATGGTAGCACCTTCTGTTAGTAGGAAACTAGCAAGCGGTAGTGTGGGGGACAATGATTCGAGCGATGATGATCGGCATTTCAAGAGAAAGCCGTCCAGATATGAGTCGTCACCGGCACCAATGCCTCCTCGTGATGAGGAAGAGCCTCATGCCAAGCATTCAAGAGGTTCGAGGGAGAGGGAGAGGGAGAGGGAGAGGGAGCGTAGCAGTAAGCACAGATAGACATCTTTGTCTCTTTAATATTCACTCTGTATTCTCTTTATGAGCACAGTTATGCATTGCTCTGTGCGCTTCCAAGTGCCAATTTCTTTGTAACGTCGAGCGAAGAGATGTAGAGGGAGTAGAGGATCACTTTCTTATTGATGTTTGATACTCATGTTATTGAACTGTGTTCATGTTGTATTGTAGCATCACTTGAAGGGTTGTTGCTAATAAAATTTTATTATCATTAATTAAAAAGAAAGAAAAAGAAAAAAAAACCAGACTTTCCCTCATAAATCTTTAGTAGTTTTATCTGTTTTCTGCTATTCTTTATTTGTGCGATTTATTTGTGAAGAGTAATGAGAATATGAGATACCAACAGGAGGAACATGAGGTCTGATGTTACTATATTAAAATTATTATTTTATATTTGAATTTTAAGTCTAGTATAATTATTATTTTTTATGTTAAATTATTATTTAAGATAATATTAAAGATATATATATATTTTAAATAATTTATTAGTTATTAAATTTTTAGTATTTAAATCATGTTGTTTATCAATAAAAATATTTTTACAACATTAATTAAGAGGTTTTAATTCCCCCTAAACTCTCGAGAGGTCATGGTTACTTTGAAGAACCATATATTTATTAATGTTTTTAATTTTCATTATTACAAATAAGCAGTGGGTTCGTATCACATGACATGTTTTCTTCTGCTCATTCTTAAGTTGGCCTTTTAAATTAATATTATTTTTTTAAAATTTCGTTGGATGAAAAATGACCAAAATTGCACTAACTGATTTTCTCACTCAACTTTGATCGAGTCGATAATATTGTTTGATTTATATAAGACTACCAGTGTTTTCACTGCTGCAAGTTTCTTGAACTCGTTTTATAATGTTTTATCCACTGTTACGTTTCTTTTTGCTTATTTTTGTTTTCTAGTTTAGAAGGTAGATTTTATTTCTTAATTTTTTATTGAATAAAACTTAAACTCGTTTTGTAATTAATTTTTGTGTTCTTTTTTTAATTAAATTAAATAAAAATAATTAATTTAAAAAATTATAAAAAATAACATCTTAAAAACATATAACCGATATCCTTTTTTACTAGTATTTTGAAAATATTCTAATGGTATCATGTTTTGTAAATTATTTCAAAATTTACAAAAATAAACAGTAAACATGTACTTCTAGTATGATCTTTAATGGAGTAATTTCGTCATTTCTATGTCAAGAACTCCTTTTCTTTCTTTCATTCGCCTCTTCAGAGTGAACTTCTTTTCTGACTAAATTCTCTGCAACCCACATAAAAAAAATTGAGCTTTATTAAATAAAATAAACCAAAAAAAAGATTTTAAAAGATAAATTTTTGAATAAGTTGTGAAACAAAATTTAGCTAAAACTATCGGTGGCTTTTGAAAGTTGTTGAAAGTTAAAACATTTTTATTATATCTTAACTTTATTAATATCTAATTTACTTATAATTTTTATATAAAAACATCATATATATATATATATATATATATTTCTTAAGATTTGAAATATAATCCAATCATTTAGTATCATATAAAAATTTGACTTTGTATATTCTTATTTAAAAAATTTACTTTTCTAACCTTTTGAAGATGATAGTCTGATTTCTTTGTTTTAATGACAAAATTGTCGGCTTTTAGAGTTCTCACGAAGAGAACAAATGAAAATTTTCAAATAAGTCTATTGTTTATTTTTGTAAATTTTAAAACTATTTACAAAACATGGTTACTAAATTACAACTTTTTAAAAATATCTATTAAAATTGATACCAATTACAAAATATAAGTGTATGTATAGTATCAAATTTATAAAAATAATATTACAATAATATTAAATGGAGTTTAATTTAACGACGTAAAAATAAAATTATATATCAAAATTTTTTTAATAATCAAAATATATGAATTAAACATAAAAAAATATTATTTTTAGTTTTAAGAGTCTTATTTTTTTCAAATAATTTTGAGAATTGCCTTTCTAATATATTTCTTTTCTTAAAAATTCTAAAATTGATTAGCTACATTAAAAATATTTAAATTATTATTTATCTTATTTCAAATTTTAATTTTTATTATTATATTTTGTAGTTTATCTAATAGTATGAAAGGAAAATTCACTATTTTAAATACCATTTGTTAATAATAAAAAAATACTAACTAGTTGACATTTAAAATATTTATGAAAATGTTAAGTTTGTTTCTTTAACTTTTGTATCGAGTTGATTTAATCCTCCGATTTTAAATTCTTTGATGACATAATTTTTTAACTCCCTCAAATTTTATTTCGATAATTTAACTTTAATTTGGTATGTAATAGTTGATTGGTCCAAAATATTAAAAAATAGTATAAACTTATAAATATAATTTAATTATTATTTTTGTATTATTTGTAGAACAAAATTAACTTTTATCACATTTTTACCGTCGAATTATAATATTATTTCATTTGTACAAATCTCTCAGTTGTTTTGACCATTGAGCCATTAAAAATAAAATAAATTACTCTTCATTGTATTCCTTACTAGTTCTTTAACAGATAAACTTCAAATGGACGATATTAGGGTGAAGAGTTGGACAATCTTAGGATGGGGAAGGTGGTAGAGGATTGTGATCTCGCGCTTAATATGAGCGGTGAGGCCAACCTTGAGAATTTTATTTTTTTTGTAGATGACTTTGATGGCAACGCTGTCGGTGGTTTTGATGTCGCAAGCATGGTAGACCTTGCCCTAATAACTTTTCAATCTCGTACCGATCAAGAATCAAAGCTGGAATTTTCTTCTTGGTGCTTGCTGTGAGGATGGGTTGGTGGTGGTGGTTCTGTTCTTGTTATCAGCCATTGTTAGAGGATTAAAAGCCTTCTTCTACAAATGGTTCTCGTACTATTATATAAAGACATGAATGATGTATATGACTCCGTATATTATATAATTTATGACATTCATTCCTATTGAAATTTTGAAAATTAATTCTTTAAATTTTAACGAGTTACATAAATTAAGTAGAATTGAAAAAATAATTTTTTTAAGGGTTGGTTCAACACTTTGTAATAAAATTTATGAAAAAATAAAAATTATTAAATCTTTAATTTTAAAAAACAAATCATATAAATAAATATTAAAACTCATAACATTTTAATAATTTCATTAGTATGATAAATATTTTTCATGATTATTATAATAAAGATAAAAATATTTTTCATGAATAATTAATTAAAAATATTTGTATTATTAATATTGTAAAAAAATTATAAAAATTAATAATTTTTTTCACTTTTTTTAAACTCTAGTTAGTTGGTAAAAAGAAAAAAATCCTTCTTAAAAATATCAAAACTTTATTTTAGATAAAAATAATAATTAATATTTAAAAAATATAGAAAAGATACTAACACTTGAAATGAGGTATTAAAACATAACCTCTCAATGATATAAATCATTTAAAATATTATTATATTAACTAAAGTATAGGACCCAAGCTCCTACTGTGGATGGATAAACTAATTTCTTTAGAGTATTATTTAAATGGATTTGAATGATAATTAAGACTATTGTTAGGTCAATAGATTATTAGGGAATGAGGGTTTTTGTTAAAAAAAACAAAAAAAAAGGGATAATAATCATGTCATATTAGTTGTTGTATTAACTCGGCTTTCCATACATTTTGTGTCAATATTATTATTTTAAAAAATTGTACAAATAATAGCCTTTATTTTCTTAAAAATTAAAAAATATATAATTTAAAAGTTATAATATAAAAATAATATTATTTATATTAATCTTATATATATTTCCATACATTTTGTGACAATATTACTATTTTAAAAAATTGTACAAATAATAACCTGTATTTTCTTAAAAATTATAAAATATATATAATATAAAATTTATAATCATACAAATAGTATTATTTATATTATTATAAAAATTTCAATTTATCATTTCATATTAAAAAAAATTAAATTAAACTATAATTATTTAAATTTATTTAATATTTAATTTAATCTAATTTAATATTATTATGTATTATTTTTATTGTTATATATTTTTTATTTCTTAATGTTAGTCAACACTAAATGTTTAACTTCGAATGATCAAACATATAATGTAGCAAGGATAGTATAAATTGCTGTTTTCACATGTCTAGTAATGTTGTGTTAAAAAAAAAAAAGGTTTTACACGTCTAATAATGTTGGTTTATGTGCACAGCCTAAAAACTAAAACTAAAACTAAATATAATTATATTAATATATTTTAATATATATTATATTACTTTTTTTTAAACTATATATTTTAATTATTAAATATATTTTACTTTTATATATAAATATCCATTCGATTTTTTTTTCCTACCAAGGCTAACACAATAACCATAATAATTTAAAGAGTATAGGCCGAAATACACAATGGCCATGTTGCCTTGAAGAGTTAAGGCTTT
This sequence comes from Hippophae tibetana, assembly GCA_037013495.1. Classification (NCBI taxonomy): domain Eukaryota; kingdom Viridiplantae; phylum Streptophyta; class Magnoliopsida; order Rosales; family Elaeagnaceae; genus Hippophae; species Hippophae tibetana. The sequence continues at coordinate 5,076,115 of CM072804.1, read as the reverse complement.
CATAAACAATTACAATGTTGCCTTGAAGAGTGGCGCTATCATACACATTCACTATATTGCTTTAAAGCAATATCTTCTTATCGGAATAAAAACTAACAAGAATACCAATATTTTTACAATAAAAATTATTATTATTACACTTATTTTTTATTAATCACAACTTTATTTATAATAAGACTATAATATAATTAATTTTAAGAATATAACAAATATAATTAAAATTATTATTATTATAATTAGTTTTTTTTACCACAACTTTATTATTAAATATAATTAATTTTAAAAATAAAAATTATATTATCATAATTATTTTTCAATTCACTACTATAATATAATTAATTTTAAGAATATTTTTTCTCACTTTCATTGGTTCAAAAATAAAAATTATTGTCTGCATATGACTCCCGCAAACATGTCAATATATTGTAATTCATTTTCTGAGTTTTCTATTCAGATCAATCACTCAATCACTAACTTGTTATAACTCGTAATATGCTTAACAAGAACAGCACCCATACAATAACACAAAAGAAAATGCCCAAAATTATAAAAAAAATAAAATAAAGCAACACCCAAATATTAGAGGTGAAAAAAAAAAGATTCCAACCAGTGCAAAACAGAGATACATAAACATAAAAACATTTAAAAAGAAAAACCCAGAAAGTAAAGCAAATCAATAAATACCCTTAAAAATTCAAGCTTTCTGAGAAGGAATCATTCCAGCCTTTCTGGCATAGGCAAAAATCCCACCAGCCTCAATAACAGGCCCAGCATCACCAATTGGCTTCAATTTGTACTCTTTCCCAGTTGTGTGATTGATCAAAAGGCTCTCACCAAGCTCAATTGTTACCACATCACCTGTCTTACACTCCTCACAAATTCTCGTTTCCGATTCAATTGGGTACACCTCTCCAGTAGCCACTGAGTTCCTAAAGAAGATTCGTGCATATGATTCGGCCACCACAGCAGTCACACCCGAAGCTCCTAGAGCCACTGGTGCGTGTTCCCTCGACGACTGTTGATTTTCTCTGATTTTTGTTGAGAGAGTTATTGAATTGATTTTGGCTTAATTTCTAATGTTATATTTATACATTCAAAGGAAGAAACTAGCCGTTATTAAACTAGCCGTTACTAAACTAGCCGTTAAACTAGCCGTTACTAAACTAGCCGTTATTAATCTAATTATTTTCAACACTCCCCCTCAAGTTAGGTGTGTAGATATCGGTCAATCCTAACTTGCTTAAATTTTCTTCAAATGATTTTAAATCTAAACCTTTGGTGAAGATGTCCGCCAATTGTTTTTCACTTCTCACAAATGGAGTTTCGATTTCCTTTGCTTGAATTTTTTCTCGAATGAAGTGGCAATCCACTTCGATGTGTTTTGTTCTCTCGTGAAACACCGGATTTGATGCTATATGTCGCGCCGTTTGGTTATCACAAAACATCTTCATTGGTTCTTGAATTTTAATTCCAATATCCAAAAGAAGTTGTTTGATCCAAGTTAGCTCGCTTGAGGTTGATGCCATGGCTCGATATTCTGCCTCGGCACTTGATCGTGTCACAACATTTTGTTTCTTGCTTTTCCATGTGACTAAATTTCCGCCTACAAATGTGCAAAAACCAGTGGTTGATTTTCTATCAAAGCTACCAGCCCAATCTGCATCGGAGTAGCCACACACTTCATTAGAATTATTACGTTTCATGAGAATTCCTTTACTAGGTGTCCCTTTTAAATATTTTAAAATTCTATGTATAGCCTCTAAATGTGGTGTTCTAGGTGTATGCATAAATTTACTAATTTGGCTTACTGAAAAAGAAATGTCTGGTCGGGTTACCGTTAAATAAATTAATTTTCCTACAAGTCTTTGAAATTGGCTTATGTCTTCTAAGGGTTCGCCATCCTCAATATTTAATTTGCATTTACTATCTATTGGTGTAGATGTTGGTTTACTCCCTAATTTACCAGTTTCTTTCAATAGGTCAAGTGTATATTTTCTTTGTGAAATAAAGAGTCCATTGGGTGAATGTGCTATTTCTATTCCTAGAAAATATTTTAATAAACCTAAGTCTTTGATATCAAAATTCTCCTTTAATTTCATTTTCACTTTTTTAATTTCTTCCAAATTATTTCCGGTAATTATTAAATCTACATATACTAGAATTATGGTTGTGAATGTACCATAATTTTTGGAAAATAATGAGTGATCGGCATTACTAATTTTAAAATCACAAGAAATTAAATAAGAGCTTAGTTTTTCATACCATGCTCGTGGAGATTGCTTTAGTCCATAAATAGATTTTTTTAACCTACACACTAGACTAGAATTGTTTTCTTTTTTATGACCAGGTGGAAGCGTCATATATACCTCTTCTTCAAGTGTTCCTTGGAGAAAAGCATTCTTGACATCCATTTGATGTAAGGTCCAGTTTTGGTTTACCGCTATGGAAAGTAAAATCCTAACGGTATTCATTTTGGCCACGGGTGCAAATGTTTCTTGATAGTCTACACCATAGGTTTGAGTGTAACCTTTTGCCACTAATCGTGCTTTGAACCTTTCAATAGTACCATCACTATTAAACTTAATCTTATAGACCTATTTGCATCCTACGGGTTTCTTTCCTTTGGGTAGTTGTACGACTACCCATGTTTCATTTTTTTCAAGTGCTCGAAGTTCTTCTTCCATTGCTTTGCACCATACCAGTTGGCCTATTGCTTCCTCATAGTTATTTGGTTCATTTTCTTTGGAAATTGAGGTCAAATAAGTCCTATATTGTGGTGTAACATTTTCATAAGATAAATAATTTTGGATAGGATATTTTACCTCATATGTTACAAAATCCCGTAATCTAGTTGTAGGTTGTGGAGTCCGATTAGACCTTCTCAATGGTATTATTTTGGTAGTACCATCTTCCCCCTCACTTTGAGAAGTTTCTTCCTCTTCATTCTCATTGATTATTTCATTTTCATTTTCTACTACTATATTTCCTTCTTCATAATAAAAAAATGGAAATGTAAATTCATTTGGTTCCTCTTGGTTATTAGTCTCCTTTTCTAGTGTTTTGTAATATGGCTCATTTTCTTGGAATGTCACATCTCTTGAAATGTAATGTTTTTTGTTAATCGGATCATAGCATTTATAACCCTTTTTTTGAGATGAATACCCCAAGAAAATAGCTTTGATTGATGTATAATCTAACTTGTGTTGTTTATTTTTGTGCACATAACATGTACATCCAAATACTCTTAAATGATAGATATTGAGTTTTTCTTGGTAGAGGATTTCTAATGGGCTTTTGAAATTCAAATTGGCACTTGGCAATCTATTAATTAAATATGTTGCGGTGAGAACAGCATCCGACCAAAAAATTATTGGAACATTATTTTGAAACAAAAATACTCTTGTTACTTCAAGTAAATGTCGATTTTTTCTTTCCGACACACCATTTTGTTGGGGTGTGTAAATACAAGTTGTTTGATGTAAAATTCCTTTTTGCTTGAAAAAATTTGTAAAATTTTGATTTACAAATTCCGTTCCATTATCACTTCTAAAAGTTTTAATCTTTGCATCATATTGATTTTCTACAAAATTATAAAATTCTTAAAATTGAGAAAATACTTCACTTTTATTTTTTAACAAGTGTAACCATGTGGTTCTTGAAAAATCATCTATAAATATAACAAAGTATTTATAACCATTAAAAGACTCAATTGGAGCAGGCCCCCAAACATCAGAATGTATTAACTCAAAAGGTTTTTTGCTTTTACAATTGGATAAACTAAATGGTAACCTTGTGTGTTTTCCTAATTTACAAATTTCACAACTACTACAATCTAGTTGTTTGAAATCAAAAATACATTTTAAAATCTTATCGGAAGGATGTCCAATTCTCTTATGGCAAAGAGTGCCTAATTCTTCTTATTTTTTAATATTGAAGTTGCGTTTTTCTTCACTCAGAATATAAAGCCCATTTTCTAGAAAACCTTCACCAATGATATTTTTCGTTATCAATTCCTGAAAAATCACATTTTTGGATGTAAATGTAATTTCACAATTTAAGTCTCGTGTGATTTTACTAATGGATAACAAGTTAGATGTACAATTATTCACATGCAAAACATTTGAAATTTTTCTTGAAAGGAGACTAATTGAACCATTTCCTAAAATTTCCATTTTTTCACCATTTGCAACGATTACAAATTGTTTAGTCTCAATTTTTTTGTAATTATTGAGTAAGTTTTTATTTCCAGTTATGTGATCAGTTGAACATGAATCAAGAATCCATTTGGAATTTAAAGAATTTTGAGTAAGGTTTGTAATCATACCAGAGGTTTTTTGAGATTTTCCTTGAAACATCACGGATAATTGTGTATACAGCTGCCTCATTTGATCCATATCCACCTCACCTTTTATTTCTTTTTCAGCCTCGTTTGTACTCATATCCTCTTTTTCCTTTTGTGCAGAGTAACCCATTTTCTCTCTACTCTCTACCCGATTTTGTCGCTGATCTCCCCCTTTGACGAAGCCTCCATCTCGCCTTCCCTTTTGCCGGAGGTGAGGGTTGAGACACCAGCATTCCTCACGCTTGTGTCCTTCCTTCTTACAATAATCGCAGCGAGTGAGTGACCAGCATTCCTCGCGCTTATGTCCTTCCTTCTTACAATAATCACATCGAGTGAGTGCTTGGTCTCCCCGACGTTCTGGCCTAGGGTTAGATCTGGTGATGAAAGCCTTGGCTTCGGGGTTGTCAGGTAGTTGAGTACCCATCACTATTCTTCTTGTCTCTTCTCTTTCAACCATCCCAACAACCTCATCAACAGATGACAGCTCACCCATAAGAAGAATTTGTGAGCGTACCCCCTCATAGCTTGAATCGAGCTTGGCGAGGAAGGTGAAAATTCCATCCTGCTCCTCTCTTCTTTTGATTTTATCAAGATCGGCTGTGAGAGGTCGATACACTCTAATCTCATCATTCTTTTTTTGGATTTGGCTGAATAGTTCGGTGACAGATTGATTTTGTTGTTGTAACTGTTGAAGTTCTTGCTGAAGTTGATAAATAAGAGAGTAATTTTTCTTCTTTCCGAACATTGTCTCGGCTTTAACCCACATATCTCGAACTGTATCTAGATATGTCATGAGATCAGAGATATGGGATTCCATGGTTGCCAGTAACCAACTCATGACTAGATTGTCACTCTTTCTCCATTCTGAAATTTCCTTTCTTTCTTCAACTGTTGGGTGTGTTGGATCTTCAGTTTTTGGTTTTGATTTCTCACCAGTGACATGCTCAAATTTGTCTCTGCCGATTAGACCAAAAGTCACTTGACGTGCCCAAAGATGGTAATTTTTACCATTTAGCAGCACACCTGTAAGTCTCTCTATATGTTGTGACATTTTCTAGATTTCTTGAACTTATACAGTTCTTGTTTGTGGGATTGATTTGGAGCAAGATCAAATCTGCTCTGATACCATGTTGATTTTCTCTGATTTTTATTGAGAGAGTTATTGAATTGATTTTGGCTTAATGTCTAATGTTATATTTATACATTCAAAGGAAGAAACTAGCCGTTACTAAACTAACCGTTAAACTAGCCGTTATTAAACTAACCGTTATTAATCTAATTATTCTCAACAACGACCCAGACCCAAAGTTGGCTCCATGACAATGGAGTACTTCGACTTATTCTCATTGGATTCCACGAAGCGAGGGGAATATTTTGACGGAAGACCACACATTGCGTAAGACCCGAGCTTCTCGTACTCGGTTGGGTTAGATGGAACCAAGGTCAAATACTCGGCCGGAATGATTTGGTCGGTGTCGATATGGTCTAGCAGAGGCCGTGGAAAGATGTATCCGAGCCGATAGAGAACGATGATTCTGAAGAGGTAGCGAATGATATGGCACGAGGGCTGGATTGAGCTGCGTTGTGAGAATGGACGCTTTGGGGATTGATGGGCTTTAAAGAAATGGGGGGGAATTTAAGATTTTGAGGGCCAGAATGAGGAGAGAAACTGCGGGTGTCTTTGGGTGTGGAGATAAAGCTAGGGTTCGAAGAGAGTGATAGGGAAGCCGCCATTGTTGTTTTACCTTTGCTCGAAGAAGAAAGTTCGTGGTCTATTTAGTTCGGTTTTCAGTGTGGTTCAACCGTTGAAGGAAGGGAAGACTTTAACGAATGCTATTACGATAAATAGACTCCTGAGATGAAGATCGTCTAAAGACGGTTCGCTTATTTATTTAAAAGAATAAATGTTTTTAAGTGCCATTTCCTTTATTTCAACAATTATTAAAAAAAAATAGAAAAACCTCTTTAGTTACGTGGAAGGCCCATAATAGAAGCCCAAGGTGACAAACCAATAAATAAAACGGCCAGGTCTCAACCATAAACCCTAGCTCCCTGTGAAGACCCTCGCCAAATACTGCGTGGACGCAGCGGTTATCTGATCCAACAATGGGTAACTCTCTTCTTCCGTTGTAATACGCAATTCCGTTCTATATGGAATTTTTAATCTACGTATAAGTCCTTTGGTTTTATTAGATTGCTTGGTAGTATTCTTTCTAATCGTGAATATTTTCGTATATATTATGGGTTGATGGATTATTGCGAGCTGTTTCTTTGTTCTATCTGGACTTGCACCAATTTTAGTAAACTGTGCATGTGAATGGTTAAAAAGCTTTAGCTACTATATCTTCTGAGCATATATTTGTTTGTTGTCACGAATGTGAAATTAGCTGCATATTTCTGATTTTCTCATTATAACTTATGAGCTCATATGCTGAATAAGGGAAATGCATGACTCAATCGTACTCTCACATTTGAAAGCTATATTTTATTGCCCTTTTACTATTTTCCCAATATCAATCTCATTTTTAAAAGTTGTAATTTGATAAGATTTTATTTTCCACTTCTTAACGAAAATGAATATAGATTAAGCATTTCCAAGTTCTAATAGATTTTTAAGAGCATATTTAACTGATGTTATTCTTAACATTTTTGTTTCTTATGAATAAGAGTGCTCTTTCGGAATCACATCAATTAAGAATGGATGAAAGTTACAGGAATGCAGTGTTTGTTGAGCAATTTTCTTTTCATTTTTTTTGTTGAATGTGTTTTTTGAAGCATTGAATTAATGAAATTAGGGGCTTACAAGTATGTGTCAGAGATATGGAGGAAGAAGCAATCTGATGTCATGAGGTTTCTACAAAGAGTGAGGTGTTGGGAGTATCGTCAACAACCATCTATTGTTCGAGTCACAAGGCCTACTCGCCCTGACAAGGCCCGCCGTTTGGGTTACAAGGCCAAACAGGTAGGGACCCTCCCCCAAATCAATTATTAAAATTGATTAACTTTTAATAATTTAATCCTTTGTATGCCCTTTTACTTGAATGTACATGTCTTTGCTATGTGCTTTTACTTTTTTGATAATGGGTGGAGTTTTCATTTATTGATGTACATTGATTTTTATTTATTTATGCTTTTGAATGGCTGAAATGAGTTTGTAGGCGTTTCATTAATTCTAATAAGCTATTTCTTTGCATGGTTCTCTTTTTGAATACTTTTGCCTGATTTTTATGACTTATAGTACTGTCTTTATGTTAGGTCTAGGTGAGTTGGCATGTGAATTTTTTAATTATTATCAAATGGACTTGGTGTAGGAAATTTGTTTTTCATTTCATTTAGTGTATTTTCAGTGCAATTTCTTTGTTCACTTGTTGTGAATATATTCCTAACCTCTGCCAGTGAATTTGAGTCATAGCTTGTTTAGCCGCACCCTTAATTGATTTCAGTGTATTCTCTTGAGGTTGCATTTATACAGTGATTCAATGCTCCCTAAGACCATCTATAACAATATCTATTCTCTGACCAAGCAGGTTCTCATTTCGTGACTCTCATTGGTCTCGATTTGATAAATTTGAAATTTGTCCGTGTTACAAAACAAATATTATGCCCCGATATGTGCTTTTTTGCTCTTTCTTTTTGCACCCTTTTCTCCGAGCTTCATATTAGAGATGTAATTTGTATTATTTCATTTCATCTCATGTTTCATTTAGTGTTTCTAATGAGTTCATGTTATAATATTGTCTTATTTCATTTAAATATTATTTTATCTCATTTAGATTGTAGCTCTAATTGCCTAATTTTAAATATTATTTTTCTTATTAAACTTACATTATAAATAATTATGTATCATATTTTTTTATTGTTTTTGTATTCTTGTTTCATTTAGGCCCATCGAAAACAAATAAGATATCTCAATTAATATTGTCTTATTACTATCACATCTCATTAAAAATTAAGTGAGATATTATGATTTGGGTTTTAAAAATTAATGAATTGTATCATTAATCTCATTAACATTTCATCTTAATTTATTTCTCTACTTCATATTTTGATCCTATTCTTTTGTTTTGACTCATATTTTGGTACTTTTTTCCTCCTTTATGTAGTTAAACCATTTTTTTAATCTTGATTGTTTTTGAACAAATTGTTTTTCCTTTACAAGGGTTATGTGATTTATCGTGTTCGAGTGAGGCGTGGTGGTAGAAAGAGGCCAGTGCCCAAGGGTATAGTTTATGGAAAGCCCACAAACCAGGGTGTTACTCAACTGAAATTCCAGCGTAGCAAGAGGTCTGTTGCCGAGGAGCGTGCTGGTAGAAAGTTGGGAGGTCTTAGGGTTGTCAATTCATATTGGCTCAATGAGGTTTGTGACTCAATTGTATTTGTCCCAAGTATTGCTGATTACATTTGTTTTAGGATGCTATTTTTCCTCTTCACACAAGGGATTTTGTTTTGACATAGGATTCAACATACAAGTATTTTGAGGTTATCCTGGCTGACCCTGCTCATAATGCTATCCGTAATGATCCAAGAATAAACTGGATCTGCAATCCTGTGCACAAACATAGGGAGATTCGAGGTCTCACCTCTGCAGGAAAGAAATACAGAGGTCTGCGTGGAAAAGGACATCTATACCACAAGGCACGGCCTTCTCGCAGGGCAACATGGAAGCGAAACAACACCCTCTCCCTTCGTCGCTACCGTTAAATTTGGTTATACTGTCTTGTTTATTGGCATCATTTTCTGGATATTCTCTTGAGAGGAGCTTTTTATTATGTTTATTTATTTTCTCTGAAGGATGTAGTACTAGTAGTTACTTTGCACTTAAAATTATGGAGTTTTCAAAACCTGGATCATGTTTGATTTGATTGTATTTTATTTATTTTTCTGTCTTGTTTCAGTGCTCTATGCGTTTTGCAAATCTGTTGAGATCTTGATTTCCGTACATTGTTTTGCTTCCTTTGTGTGGTGTCGGGCTTTGCTGGGTTATATAGATGTGTGGCATAATGTCCAATGTGTTGATAGTGATGACAGCAAAATGACTGCGGTGCAAAGAAGGGCATATAGAACCGAATTGATGGCAAAAAAGGTTTGTAGGTTGTGATGGTGGTGGATTTGGATCAACAATGGTAGTATGGTTTAGACTGCATTGTATAAACATATGGGTTGTTAGAATGGTGGCTAGTAAGTGTGTTTGAGTATATAATTTAATTTTTTTTATGAATATTTTCTTTTGAAATAGAGAAATTTTTCAATTTTCGATTTTTTACCTAAAAAAAGTTTTATGACTGCATCATGCTCAATTTTTGGTCATTTTAAAGTAAATTGACAATGTTCTAAATTTTGACTTTTTCTGCATAAAAATTTATAGGAATGAAATGTCATTTATATAATAGTTATTTAAACTCGTATTTTTAGGCAGTAAAAGAGCATAAATTTGTATATAATGCGCGTGTTGAGTTGCAAATTTTTTTTAATGTATGGTATAGAAACCCTTTCCATCTTTATGACTATATATTTATCTTCTTTTTCAATTTAAACTTTTTTATTTTAATTTTTTCTTTATACAAACTCTCTAAAAATAGGGATTTCTATTTTAAGCTTTCTCAGTATCATATTTTTTTCTTCCCTTTTTAGTAAATATACAAGAACATAGTATACATTGTCTCCCAAAAATTATATGCGACATTTGTGTATTACACACACGTACAATTTTTTTTCCTTGCCCAAGCAATATAATCATAAATCAACACTATAGTTAAAGAAGAAAACTATAAAGAAATCTCCCAAAAATTATATGCGACATTTGTGTATTACACACACGTACAATTTTTTTTCCTTGCCCAAGCAATATAATCATAAATCAACACTATAGTTAAAGAAGAAAACTATAAAGAAATAAAAAATAAAAACAGAACCAAACTCCATCTTCAACAAGTATCATAGTCATCTATAGAAGAGTACTTGTATATATATCCCAGTGGAGATTATTACTAGTTACCAAGTGGGATTATCTTTTGGAGTACATCTATATATCCTGGTTATTATCGCTGAAATAGCATATATCAAGTAGGATTATTTTTTTAAAATACCTCTATATACTCCGATTATTACCACTGAAGTGGCATGTATCAAGTAAAATTACCTTTTCACATGAAGTTTTCTACTTAATTAATAAAACAAAACTAATAAATGCATGTATCATGCCTGGCGTTTTGTATCCCAATTTTGTTCTCTGCATCTAAACTCATCTTGATTTCTATAAATTAAAAAAAATCTTTGTAAAAAAAATATTATTGTAGCAACAAAAGTGATTTTTTTCCATCAATAACGAAAAAACAGCTATATGTTCAATAATTAATTTGGCTTGTTTATTCTTTCAATTTTTTTTTAATTTATCATTCTAAATTGTTAATTTTTACAAGTGTGATTCGTTTAATATTTCTAATGATAAGACTCATTCATTCTTTATTTCAAATCACATATTTGAATTGTAAGAAAGTATTGTTTGATAAAAAAAATCAAAACTATTATTTGATCATATTATATTATGGAAGATATACTTTTGAATTTAACATAGAATTTAGTATAATGTGCAAAGAAACAATATCATTTCAGAACTAATATAGACACCTTTATTGGGACTAATAGTTTCCAAACTCAAAGTTGTTTATTAGTACAATAAATACAAAAAAAAACTAAGTCATCCCTTAAAAATACAACTAATTCAAAAAAAAAAAAAAATTTGCTGAAAATGTATATCTATTAACTCAAAAATAGCTTAAACAATCCAAAAATCTCCCATCAAATTTTTGTTGCAGCCTGCAATAACAATAAAAATTTGTACCATAACTATTATTTCAACTAAAACTACAATAACTTTAATCAAATGTTTCTGCTTCCATCGTTTTCTTGGTTCCCATACCTCAAAGTGCACTTATCATGAATCCACATAATAATTACAGTGTACATAAGTATTAGGATATTCCTTATATTCATCAAATCTTGATTATAATATGATTAAATAATTATTATTGAAAAATAAAATAACCTTTATTTGAAGGTAAAGAAAACTTGTGATAAGATATCGATAGTAGGTTTAAATCCTACTTGTGAATAAAAAGTATACTTAGCAAAATATATATATATTTATTTATTTTTGTAAAAGATAAATAATAACTAACATATAAGTAACTTGTCCCTATAAATTGGTAGGTTAGGAGGCAAGGAAGGGTAAGATATTGAATTGTGCTAATTAGGAAAATAGAGTTGAAAACTTGAACCTACAATCATTAGGTTTTTCATGTAGTCTTGAACTGGTACTGACTTTTGATAAGCAGTTTTTGAAATCTTGACTCTATCAATCCAATTAACTTGTTCAACATTAAGATCCAATAAATAAATTAAATAATATTAAGTTTTAATTTAGTAGATTAGGATCTTATTGCACAATTCCTTTTTCATTTGAAGAACCCCAATCTACAATTTATCAAACCTCTTTTGTATCTTATGTTGAAGTTGTGCCTCAAGATTACATCCTGCGTTATCAAAATTAAATAGCTTTGATCCTTGGGTGTGACTTCTTTTTAAATTTTTCTCCATCTTGAAAGAATAAAATTTGATGGAACCCTTGTGTTATCCATTGATATGAAAACAGAAATTACATGTCTACATGTAATCCCTTTAAACTCAAATAAGGAGATTTAAAGCTCCTTAATTTCTCTGGTACTATTTTCATTATGCGCCATAGACACCAACGATGCCGAGTATTAGGGAAAACAATTTCAATTGCTTGTTTCATCGCTTTGTCTTGATCAGTAATTATACCAATTGGAGCATAATCAGACATACATGTTAACCATGTCTTAAGCACCCACACAAATGTATCAGTATCCTCTTTAGATAATAATCCACATCCGAATTAGATTGATTGCCTATGATGATTCACTCCTACAAATGGTGCAAAAGGTATATCATATCTGTCAAAAGTAATCATGTCACCAAATTCTTCATATGCTGCTCTACTTCTTGCATCTGCCCCAAAAAATAATTTAATCCTAGCATCATCATCCAAGTCCACGGCATAAAATTTTTTGGAATTTCTAGATTGCATTCTAATAAAATAATCATGAAGTGCTTGGGCATCTCCAACCCCAAGTCTCAAATCTTCTTGTTTTTTCAATAAAATTCCTACATTCCTTTTCCAAAAATGGGACATTTTCATGACCTTCAAACTTCAACCATAAATGTCTGGTAGTTCTTTACCACACTTATCCCTGCATGGTCATTCAACTCAAGTTTCCTTTGGGTAGCAATACTTATTTCCCTATTACAAGAATATTTCCCTATTACAGGAATAAAAACTAGATTTAAGAGGACTCAAACCATGATTATGTTCGAGTATAACTGAATCGATTTTACAATTTTCATCATCAAACATTGTCCCATTAACTCTTGCCTTGCAGCCCGTTCTTGATATTGGATTTGGTGCAAGATAATTTTGTTTTCGAGAATGTAATTTTCCTTCGCTTGAGCATGAAAAAGAGATGAATTTCAGTCTTTCATCTATTGAAGTTCTTATTGATCTTTTTTTTAACTCCAAAACACTATTTGTTTAATTTCCATACTCTATATAGTATGTAAAAAGGGTATCATATGAATCAAAGTGCATTCCAACTTCAGGTGTCTTTACATTTCTATTTTTCTCAAGTTCAAGTACTAAATTTTGATTGTTTTCAATTTGAGATATGTTTATGTTTAAATTTTCTTCTCTAGATAACGACATAGCCTCTTCTTCATCACCCATCTTGATAAATTAGAACCAATTCTTTTAATAGAGCTCTTATAAATTAAGTAGAAAACTCCGTATCAAAAGGTAATCCTTTTTGGCACAAGCCACAGCAGTGGTAGTAAGGACGTTTAGACATTTTCTCCAAACAATCCTAAACAAATGAAAAACAATCGGTGTAGATTGGACTTCCATGCAAAATCAGACCAAAGACACTTCCACGATTTATTCAAATGAAAAACAATCGGTGTAGATTGGACTTCCATGCAAAATCAGACCAAAGACACTTCCACGATTTATTCAAATTATTTTTGCAAATTGAAAACAATAAAACAGAGCTGGAGTTCCATACAAAGAAAATTTGGTAAAAAATTAATGGTTTGAGAGGGGGGAGAGAAACAGGAAAATATTTGGTGAAAAAATTGGGAAGCGAAAAGGAGATGAAAGGAAGATGGGAAGCGAAAGAGGCGAACGAAATGCAACATGATAAAGACAAATAAAAGAGAGATCGAAGGGAAAAAAAATGAGAAATCATTGCAGATGATGGCAGTAGAAAAAAACTTACTGTGGAATCCATGGTTTTTGGCTGGAGGAGGTGAGGGAAAGGAAAACCCTAAAAAAATGTTTTTCTACTCTCATACCAGTATCCCTTTTTCGTTTTTTGTTCAGCATAGGCACAAATTCTTTAAATTATTTTTTGGCAGCTACATGTTAAATAATGTTTCATGTACTAATATTGAGCATAGAAGCAAAACTCAGTCTCACACAATTAAGTTTAGTTTGTCCAGAAATGTATTCACGTGAGCTGAAAGCAATCTAGAATTTACATTATTCAAAAACTACTCAGGCGTTCAATACATTACATGCTAAAATTCATTCATTTTGCTTTAACCTTATTCACATTCTAAATATTTGAATTGATATATGTGAACAGACAGCTCAAATTTCATCACTAGCACGTTGTTCCACTCTATCTTTGTATATAATCTATAATCAAATTTAACATAAATATGTTCTGTTGAATCATATGCTATCACTAATAGTTAAATAACCTATAGAGCTCTCGGTTGCTTCAATACGGCTAACTCGACTAAGAAGACTCTGTATCCCCTCAACCCATGTCTGCTTGAGGATTTTGTTCTTGCATTTGAACTCTAGAAAACCCTGTGCAGTTTTAAGTCCAAAACAGACCTCTTCAGAAGTTTCACTTTCTCTTCTATAAGGCCATGCAGCAGTCTCATCACAGACGCTATAAACAACACCTTTTACCAGAAATACTACATTTAGATTAAAAACTAACACCAGAAGATTTTTTTTTCCACTACTAACAAACTAACTCAGTACAATCTTAAAAACAGAGTGGATTTCAAGAGATGCAAGTGCTTACTTTTGTTCTTCTTGGAGAAGGCCCCTCCAACATGTTTACTTTTGAGTTCAATTATGACCTGGCAATATATGAAAACAAATTGTCCCGTTTAAATCTAAGACAAGGCACAAATAACTTAACCTTTCTTCCATTGGAATGGGTTTACCTGATACTTTCTGTTGATGTAGACGATCACATGCTTCCACTGCAAAACACCTGTAAATAGCAACAAGACGTAAGTTAAGTTACATACATCGGACTTACCAGGAGGCAGTTTTTCTGTAGTTCTTCTAATACTACAATACATTCAACATTCCAAAGCAGCAAAACTATCAGTAATATATAGTAATGGATCTCTTTGAAGTTTCAGATACTCCATTTAAGCTTTTGTGACAAGATTGTGCAGCAAATATTCACTTCAGTGATACCATAGAATCAATTAGTCAAATCCGTTTCTATGAATCTTAACAATAGATTATTTTACCTTTAGGTGTCAATTGCAATAATTCTCCTACACAAGGAGAACCATGCTCCACTTGAGGTTTATAAACTGCAGCTTCTGAATTGGTTTCATAGGGACTTATAGCAGCATTCTTTCTTGCTTCCTTTGGTAACCTGGCTTTCAAAGCTGCTTCACCCCGTAAAGCTGATATATAAAACACTTCCATATATTCAGTGATCAATTTGATAAATAGAAAATCCAGAGCTTAAAAGTTCTATTTGTATGTAAATGAACGTTTAGGATAAGAGAAACGGTAAATACCAGTTGCAGCAGCAGCAGTGAGAGTCATAAGATCACTGGGGCTCTGAATGTCCACAGCTGATCTTACTACAGAGGTCACACGGTCATTATCAGCTCCTGCTGTTTCAGCCATTTCAATGCAATGTGATGCCAAAAGCTCAGTAGCAGAGGCCACAGCAATGGCCATCTTTGAGTCTGAACCACTGGAGTTATCTACTGATGCTACAGAAGCCAAGGCTGCAGCAAGTCCGGCAATGGACAAAGCAGAATGCAATGTTGCATTCTCCGCCCGCATCCTATCTTTCTTCTTTACTGTGCTATTACTAGGCTCCTTATGGTGAAACCATTTCCCAATTGGTCCTGCCCTTCGAGTATGAGAAGATTTTATGACCTTGCTTTGCTGCTTAAAAGAAACGGAAGACAAACAATAAGAATTGAAGGAATGAACCTGTCACTAAAAGTAGATCACGAGGGTATTACCCACCAAACAACAAGGTCATCAGGTGCACCACGGTTATGTAGCTCTAGATAAGTAGAAAAGTGTTGTTAACACTTCATTTTAAAATCAAATAATACTACTGTACCAGTGGTGGTTCGAACATGTGGGGACGCACCAGAACACGAGGTAAACCACAAGGGGAAACACATTTGTTTAGAATGGACAAGATAACTTACCAATGGGGGTACAAAAGTTAATTCTGGAATTGTGTTAGGACTCTTATCAGCGCAAAACTGTTTCTGTTTTCGAGCAAGAGCCTTTGAAATTTCTGAAGCAGAAAGACTCCAAGATCTGGACAAGAATTCAATGGGCTCCTGGGGTGTTTGAGGTTCAGGAATGACAGGCAAAGAAGACACTGTTAGTAGCTCTTCATCTTCCTCTTCAGTAAGCAGTCCTGGCAAAGGACGCTTCTTCCAGAATGAAGGATAATCACTTCCCATTTTTTCAATGTCGTTCTTTCTTTAAATGGACTGGTCACTTGTCAATTAAACAAAAAACTCAGCTATTTCTGGGCCAAATATATACATGTGTGTGTGTGTGTGTGTGTTTTTTTCAATAATTTTTTTTGATAATCCTCAGCCTTAATTTTCTTGTAGCATCAATAGAAAGCAAACATTAGCACACCACAACAGATTATTCGAGAGGAAAAAAAACTTACACCTCTAAAATCCAGGTCAGAGAATTAAAAGTCTGACATGTTGAAATTTGACATAAAATTGAAACTAGATTATTTATTCTAATAGCGAAAATGATATGTGTTTCCACAAACTGGATGAAAAAACCTGATATGCAAAACAAATTAGCCTCAAAAGACCCAGTTTACTAACCTCGCAAACTAATAAGCTCTTTACCAGGATTAACAAACCTTAACTCCTTAAGACACACAGACACAGTGACACGCCACCTTATTCGCAACAAACTGTTTAAATACAACAAATTAGAACCATAGAAGAGAGAGACAGACAGACAGAATGAGTGAAAAAAATGCATACCGAAGAATCTTGTGCTTTGAACTCCCATGATTTGAGGTCAGACTTCATTGAAGAAATAAAATAAACAAGCAAAAAGGTGAAATTCGAATAACTATGTTAAGGAACACTGACATATCACGTTCCTGGATAAAAGGGAAACGGTTTCGTAGCTGCCATGCAAGAAGACGCAGATATCTATGAGAGGAAAGCTTTGAAAATTCAATATTTAATGCAAGAAGAAATGGAGTTATTTTTTCTTATTCTTTGAATATATTATTTACTAATTATATTATTTTTTCTATCTATTAAACTAAATTAGTTATTTGTTTTTTTTTCGAAACTAATCTTGAATTTCATTTAAATATGTTAAATAATATCAAGTCATCAAAAACTCTACAAATAACTTATAAGAAATGAACTTGGGTCGTTTTTCCTGGTGGGTTTAGCGCTCTATTAACATTCGGTTGGTGAATGGTAGTTTAATTGAAAAAAGTAAGTGCATAGACTGGCATGCACTCATCGGACGGGACGGTGAAGACGGTGAAGACTTTCATTTAAAAAAAAACATTTTTTACCTATAAAAATAATATAATCTTTTATACATAAAATTTTACTTTTAACCCCAATAAAAAATATTTATCACTTCTTATAATATAAATAAATATTTATTTTTTTAAAATTATAAAAAATAATTTTTTTCTTTTTATTAAAATGATTAAAATTAAAACCAAATAAATAATTAAATTATTTATATACCATATAATAAAAATATTATTATACTAGGCATGATATTCTTAAAAAGAAATTTTCTTATGTTTTCAAATTTTTTTATCACACGTGACACATAATTAGCATGAATTCAAATATTATATAAATTTATTTATACAAGTAAAGTTTACGTATTTTGAACATATTAATTTACTACTTGACTGATAATTTATAAAAATTAAAATTAAGATAATAAACTAAAAAAAATTATATCATTTAAAATAAATAATTTTAATCTAAATAATTATCAATATTTTAATTATTAATAATTTATTACTTAATTTATATTACTTACTTGATAAAAAATAAAATTTAAGATAATTTTTTAAATCTTAAGATAATTTTCTATAATTTAAACACATTAATTGAAACAAAAAGAATGATAATACCCGAATCGCTAACATTTAAGATAATTAATAAAAAAATTAAAATTATTTATGTTACTTAACATAAAGAAAATTATAATTTAAATAATTATTAATAATTTATTATTTAATTTAAAAAATATAAATTTTAATTAAATTATTTAATAACGGAGGATAATAAAAATTATTATTTCAAAATATATGGATAATTTTGAATAAAATTTATATATATATATATATATATATATATATATATATTATGATTTAACATATTCATTTTATTATATTATACAATTGAAGCAGTAAACCAAGTGGTGCCATCATATTAGTAAATTATTGGATGCTTGAGATAAGGATTTAATTTTTTTTTAAATAGTTACTTTGTAATAAATTATAGTTTAAACTATTTTTTATTTTAATTTTTACAACTTTTTTAAGAATCACTCTTAAAATATGAACTTAAAAAAACTTCTAAAATCATATTTCAAATTTCTTACATTTTCATCGTACATTTGTATGAAAAGTAAATGAGATTCCTTTTAAAGAAATATAGGAAGTAAATGATTAAAAATATAAAATATATTAATAATTTATATTATATATAAAAAATTTAATCTATGTCACGTAATTTTTAGATAATTTTTTAAAAATATCTAGAATAATGATTATTATTACCCTTAGTTCATTAGTTATTTAAGAATCTTATTTTTTATCAATTATATAATAAATTATTAATATTAAAAATATTAAAAATTATTTAAATTTTTATTTAAAATATTAGCTATATACTAAATTTTAAAAATTTAACAATATTATAATTAAAATTAAAATAAAATTTAATAATAATTACTTTTAACATTTTAATGTCATCTTTATGACTAGTAATAATAAAAATTATTTATTTCTTAATTTGTTTAGAAAAAAATAAAAAAATAGACGCATTTTATTTCATTGAAAACATTAACATTTTTTTTTATATCCATTGTATTATAGAGGCATTATTGGTTGTTGATGCGATATTTCACACGAATTAACACAAACAAATAGAGAGTAAAAAAAATACATTAATAATGAGAGTGGATGGAATTACAAATTTTCTCCTTATTTTCAACCTCCCACTACCCACCAACACCCTTTGCATTATGTTAATTATTTGAAGCATTTAATTCAAGCGGTGACACGTCACCTACAATTGAATCATCCATTAGATGGGATTCTTCGTTACCTACTTGAAGCACGTGAGACTGGTGGAATTAATTCTTTAAGCTAACTTTAAATTTTTAAAAAAATTCAAAGGCTATATATATATATATATATTTAAAAGGGTGCTGGTGGGTACAAGGCTATATACGATTAAAAGTCACCTACAATAGTTATTATTTGTAAATAAATATATATATATAAAGTCACCTACAAGAAGGCTATATACGATTAAAAGTTTTACAACTACACGTGTGAAATTTAAATGTCGGTGAGGTTTAATGCTTAAAGCTACCTAAAAAGCTAAATCGTACTATTGCCGATTCTATTATAATATAATGACACAGGTTTGAGCTGAAATGATACAGGTTCAAGTCTCATCAAAATGTAAAATATGTGTACAGATTTAACTGTTTATTATATAAAAAATAAATCATATTATAATATCAATTTATATTTTATCAAGATATATTATAAATAAATATAATTTTTTTAGCAAAAATAAAAAAAATATATAATTTATTAGTAGGAATTGACGTGAAAAAATAAATATCCATAAAATTAATATTATTATTTTTTAATAAATAAAATTATATTTAATATGATTAAAAAATGTATCTTTTATGATAAATCTAATAATCATTAGTATCAATTTTACTATTATAATTAAAGTGAGAATTAATAAGTTTGATATTAATAAACTACCAATAAAAACATATATTTATATATTTAATAAGTTAATATTTTATTTTGTCACGGAGTTAATTATTTAATAAATACTTATAAACTGACTTAGTGGCTCATCAACTATCCTATAATAAGATGGTAGGTTTGGTACCTTCTTCTCAAAAATACAAGTTTGAATCCTCAATCAAAATTATAGTTTGTTCAATAAAAACGGATTGGATTATGCAATTATATATGGTTTTCTTATAATGAAAAGAAAAAAAGAGAGATTTTATGGCCCGTCTTGATTGCAAACCACATACATGAACATGTCAATTTGTACGGTACTATTTAACATTTTTAATCTTTTTGTTCCTTTCATTTTTTGGGGGGAAAAGTGTATTTGCTATCGCACCGACCATGGATTGAAAGCATCGTTGGTCTTTCATATTCGTTTTTTTCCCTTTTTTCAGATTCCTCGTTTTTTTTTTTCAAAACTTTTACTGGATTTTTATTTTTAAATATGAATTCATGGAATACCTCATATACTTGGTGGGCCGTTGTGTGTTTGTGAACTTGTGATATACATTAGCTGAGAGCTAGTCTTTTGTTTTGCAAGTCACATTTGACAAGCTATTTGATTATTTGAATATGAACGCTAGTCGGAACTATGAACTTTACAAATAAATCTTATCAAAAAAATATAAGTTTATCTATTTGATTTAAATCACAATCTGTCGAGCCATATGAATGATTGCATTGTGGTAATAAAATGTAATTTTCATAATTATATATTATTTTATAAAAGTGATAATTTTTTTTTCCTAATAATAATTTTTAAATCACATATTTAAATTTTAAATAATTTAAATTATTATATAAATTAAAAATAATAACTTCGAACCAGTGACGTACACAAAACATTTAAGAGTTAGAGAAGTATTTTTCACGAGAACGTTATTAACGTTACATAAATTTATACTTTTTTTTTTTTTATAAAATTGTCTATTTAACAATATGTGTTATAATTACATAGAAAAATAATTTTTATTTTATTTTTTAATATAATTAAACTTTATGTAACTATATAAAAGTAAAAAAAAATGTGTAAATTTATTTAATCTTATAATTTTTCTTTTTCACAAATCAATTAATAACATGCATGTGATATGTATTTTGATTTAAAATTTAGTTTTGGTATAATCCTCTGACATTCCAAATTCCAAAGTTTAAGAGAGTAGTAAATTTTTAATTATTGAAAATTATAAAAAAAAATAAGTTATAATTATTTTAGACATAATAAATAAATAGCATTTTATTTTAATTATTTTATTTTTATAAAATATATATTTTTTAAATTGATACATTTTAAAAAAATTAGTTATTTTTTACCAATTTTATTTTTAAGGTATTTTTTTTGTTATAAAAATTAAATTGAATTAAAATGAATTTTATTAGAAGAAGTACCCAAGTAGATGTACAAAGATGAGAATGTTTAAAAAAAATTAAATTAAATTAAAATCATCCAAAATTTGACTGAAATAAATTTTATTTACAAGAAGCGTTATTGTTTTAAGATTAATATTATTATTTGTCTTTATTAATAACAATTTTTATTTTTCATATTTAAAGAAAATGAATGAGTTCACCAACAAAAACTTGACGATAAAAAAGGGTAAAGAAAAAGAAAACTATTTCATTAATAAATTTCCATTCATATTTCACAAAAACAAAGCCAACTGGATTTATGATGTACATTTTTATTAACACTTGGAAACTTTTTGTACTGGAAGTTGTTGACGAGCACCAGCTGACGTCAAAATCAAGAAAAATACAAATTACTCTTGAGAAACCCAAATCTCATTCTGATATCATTCCAAATCTATTTAGGCATATTCTTCTGTGGTAGGAACTGGGGTGTAAGACCCAATGAAAATATCACCATAGATAAGACCAGCTAGGCCTCCACCAATCAATGGACCAACCCAATAGATCCAGTTATAAGAAAAATTACCACTAACCACAGCTGGGCCAAATGATCGAGCTGGGTTCATTGAGCCACCACTGAATGGACCAGCTGCCAAAATATTAGCCCCAACAATGAACCCAATTGCAATTGGTGCTATTATACCCAATGAACCATTCTTTGGGTCAACAGCTGTGGCATAAACTGTGTACACCAATGCAAAAGTTGCTATAATTTCCATTACTACTCCCTCAAGGGCTCCCAATCCTGAGGCTAAACCATGGGTTGGAATACTCTGCCCAATTCAACATTTTCAATCCAAGTTACAAGTATTATGGGTTTGAATGCATATTGATTATTTTTGAACAAAACAAAAATAGATTACTAAATATATGTGGGCTGAATTTTTTTTTTCTTTTTTCTTTTTTTATGAGGAAATTTTTTACTATAATTGCAATCCATAATTTATCGAAAGTTCTGTAGTTCCTTTTAAAATCTTTGTAAAGTTGGGGAAGGTTTTCAAAAAATCCAAAAAATTATGATAACATTCCAGAATTTTTTAAAAATGGTATGTAATACTTTACAATTTAAATAATAAAATTGGTAGAATACTACTCTAAAAATAGCATTTTTGGTAATAAGTAAATCTGATTGTGCAATTTCTATAGAGTAATTATGAGTTTATTGAATCCCAGCACAGAGATGGAAAAAAAAAAAAAAAAACTGCTACGTATTGTGCTCCTATTTGCTAAATCACTTCAGCGAAGTTTCTTGGTAAATATTTTTTGTTTTTTTGGGTGATGAAAACATATATAATATATATACCTCTCCATTGGTGACAAATTTGAGTAGGAAACAGGCAACAATAGAACCAAGCAACTGAGCAATCCAATAGAAGATACCAGTGAGGATGGTAATCTTGCCTCCAATAGCCAATCCAAAGGTGACAGCTGGATTCAAATGGCCCCCTGAGATATTGGCTGCAATAGAGACTCCCACAAACAGTGCAAATGCATGAGCCACAGCTACTGCCACTAGGCCTGCTGGGTCTAATGCTGCATCTGTTGTGAGCTTATCTACAAAATTCATATAACGATTAATATTGACTTATGTCAGACGATCACTGAATATGTTTAGCACAAAAAATACATGAAGGGAAAAAAAACACGAAATTTATATAAGTGCTTCTAGGCAATTAACTTACTGTAAGCAATAGCAGATCCAACACCAGCAAAAACAAAAAGAAGGGTGGCAATGAATTCAGCCAAATAAGACTTAAGTGAGGCAACACTAAAAGATTCACCAAAATTACCAAAATCCAACTTCACCATTTTTTATCACTGAAAAATAAATTAGAAGATATTTCAAAAGGCTGAGATAAATGATCACTGGCTTAATTTGATCAGCTAGGTTGGTGCTTATTTCATTCCGTAGACATACATGGTTTAAATAGTCTACAGAAGGCTATGCAAAATAGACAGAATCTTGCCTGCCGAACGGGTATTATTGAACTGGTTTATCTTAATCTTTTATTTTATTAAAAATATAAATATAAATATAACGAGCGAATAAAAAATCAATAATTAATATTAATAAATCATAAAATCCAATAATTTCTCGTTTAAAATACATGGCTGGCACCGCTGAAATTATAAGATGATTATGTGGCGCTATTTGATTGGTAGTGGACAAACCGCCATTTTTTTTAAATATTTTTGGAATAAAATTAGTAAGGCATTATGAAGATAAGACAACTAATACGGAGGAGTAGTTAATTATGAGAGGACAATATATCCACAAATTACAAAAATCATAACGCAGAGATGATGAGCACATTGACATATTCTTAAAGAATATTACCAAATATATTGTTTTATTCCAAACATGAGCTCCATTACATAAGTGATTAAGGTATGAAATCCTTTTTCCACGTAAGCCAATTAAATATGGTAATAATAAATTGTTATAGATAAGATCACAAAGTCACAACAATAGCTGATAATAATAAAGTATATCACTTGAACAGGACAGCGATAAGAAAGTTAGTTTACAATAAGGGGTTGGAGTGTTTTGTTTTTTCCTAATTGTATGGGATAAGAACTGGAAGACTTTTTCGAAGTAACATATGAAACACCCGTTTACAAATTAATTTTTGGAGTTATTTTATATTCTAAAAACACTTTTGAATAAATTTTTTAAGAATGTATTTTTAGACTAAAATTATATATTTATACTTTCTAATATAAACACAAATTATATTGTTATTTATATAAATACTTTATTTTAAAATCACTTATGACACAGGTACATTGAAAAGTTTGCATTTAACCATGTTATTACATAATAAATATATTAAGATAGTGTTTAATTATTAGTATGAAATTAAACTTACATTCCTTTTTATAAATGGATGGCTCTTGTACTCCATGTTTACAAAATTTTCAAACCACGTACTCATAATTATATAATATTTTACTGAATAAAACTAAATTCACTCCGACCTGTTACATCTAATCAAAGGTGGTTTTAATTATATTAAATATATATGAATGTAATCGATAAATTCACTCATATATGTTATAATTTAGAAATTGATTTTGTTAAAGTCTATGGGGATCGCGTTCACGCTGCGCATATAAACATAAGTAGTCTTTCATCTTACAACCTGAGTTTTGAGATGGAGTTAGACCAAAATTTAACATGGTATCAAAGCAAGGTTATCCGGTCGATGCAATTGTTTCGCCACTGGTGAGTGATGCATTCCGCCACTTGGGTTCCATAAGCTCAACATTCTCGTCGGTCTCAAGAAAATAGATCCTTACCGATGTGAAGGAGAGTGTTAAAGTCTCACATTGACTAAAGATCGTGTCCACGCTACGCATATAAACATAGGTAGTTTTCCATCTCACAACTTGGATTTTGAGATGGAGTTACACCCAAATTTAACAGAGTTTTTCTTATACTTATTTATCGTGCATAAATCATATTTCATTAGTTAATAACGATTTTTATTTATTATTAAATAATTAGTTTTATAATTTATGATTTTTTTATAAAAATAATCATTAATTATATTATTATCATTTATAAATTTTATGTTTTTAATTATTTTCTTCAAATACTTATAAATGTAAAATTCATAATACTTGATTTATTCTCTAAAAAATGTTTAGTGAAATAAAAAATTCAAAAATATAATTCAAAAGTCTTATTTTTAAAGATTTATAAAAATATAAATCAAAATCAAAAGTTATTATCAAACATACTTTATCAAAAATTTACTTGAAAAAATTCAAAAATTTAGAATTGAAACAAGCTCGTAATTAACCATTATGTCGTTGCATATATTATTTAATTAATCTAATCATTTATATTAACAGGATTAAAAGATAAAATATAGTGGATGTTTATAAAAAAATGAAAATAACATGTTTAATATATTTAATAATTAAAATGTATAATTTAAAAAAATAATATATATATATTATAAAAATTAAAATAGCACTAAATATAATTGATTTAAGATGTAAGGTTAAATGTTCACCGTTTAAAGTTTAAGGTTTATAATTTAAAATTTAGTGTTTAATAACCAATAAAAGAATATTATAAATAAATAAATATTTTTCTTCTTATTTAAAATATATCTTTTAATTATTTAACACTATTATTATACATTTTACTATTTACTATAAATAGTATGTGTATTAACATGAAACTCTAATTAATCGTTCTCATTTTCATAATTGTTATGTAAGATGTTTATAACATAAATGTTTATAAAAATAGCGACATAGTTACACATACAAAATAAATAATAAAATCATTGCAAATTTATATATATATGACTAATAAATTAATTGAATTTTATTAAAAGTTTGAGATTTTACCATTAGTTAACTTATAGTGAAATAGCTACCTTAGTTAATTAGTAGCTCATTATTTTAATAAAATATATTTGTTAAAAAATAATTATCATAATGTCATTGTAAATAAACACACTTAAAATATAATATTTTTTTATTTTTCAAATGTCTTAATAAATCAATTTATACCTCGCACAAGGTAACTCATTTAAAAATAATATAAATTAAACTTAACTTACATTTAAATAAATTAAGTTACAACTTATTTAAATTAAACTTAACTTAATAAAATTGATATTCACTTGAATTTAACTTAACTTTGATACTTAACCATTTGAAACTTATAATTAACTTTTTAGTACCTTACAAGATAATCTTAGCATGAAATTTAGCATTTGATGAAATCATTCTTCTTTTTTGAGTAACATGATTTTTATCTCGGTTTCATTTAGATAAACTTAACTTTATCAAAGTTTTATTTAGATAAACTTAACTTCATCAAAACTAAATTAGATGAAGTTATATTTTACGGAAAAAATATACATGCAATTTATTGTAGATGAAATAGATAAATTTTTTATTTTGTATTCGATATTTATTTTTATACATATATTTTTTTATACGAAGGTGTCGTAATTTGGGCTCAGCCAAATATAATTTCATCTATATTTTATTACAATGAAAGTTACTTCATTTAAACGTAACATAATAAAGCTAAAATACACTTTATATATCATTCATATAACAGTCAATTATAGGCAATAAATGGTTAACCAACCCGTCAACAACCGATCAACTATACATGATCAACATCGGTAACGGCCAAGGGCCATTCAATGGTTAGTTAACTCCCGTCGTGAATAGACAATCTTCACTCAATGCTCAAGATTTTTCTTCTTCCTTATTTCTATTAACTCAATGCTTAAGGTTGAAAAAGAAAGAAATGAACTCTATTTGTCTTTCTTTTTCTTTTGTTACTTTTAAAAAATATAAACTTTTTATTATTAAAATATGTAATTTTTATAAAAATATAAACCGTATTTTATTTATTTTGCAAAATTACGCTTATATCATCACAAACTCCTGAATCATTATCGGTGTTAAATTTAGGCTTAATTCCATCTCAAAACTCAGGTTGTGAGATGGAGGATTGCCTATATTTATATGCGCAGTGTAGGCGCGATTCCTAGTTGATGTGAGACTTTAACACTTCCTCTCACATCGGTAAGGGTCTATTCCCTTGAGACCGACGGGAATGTTGAGCTTATGAAACCCAAGTGGCGGAATGCATCACTCACTAGTGGCGAAACAACTTCACCGATCGGATAACCTTACTTTGATACCATGAAAGAAATGGTTTTATTGATGATGAATAAACGAATGTTTACAACCTATTTATACAAAAGAAAAACAAAATTGTAGTAATTAAAAATAAACATAATTATGGAGACTCATGTTCTTGGACAACCTATCTTTCCCCACCAAGCTTTTGGTGGCTGCTTCCAGCTGGTGTGTTGGTTGTCACCAATTGGATCTCAAGTTCTTTAACATTCCCTCTCAAGTTAGAATATATGTTAATTATTCCTAACTTGTTAAGTAAGCTTGAGAATTGTGGAAAACTCAAGGATTTGGTAAATATATTTGTTGGTTGCTCTAATGTAGAGATATAATCAGTTTTAATCATTCCAGCTTGAATCTTTTCTCTTACTAGATGACAATCGATCTCTATGTGTTTGGTTCGCTCATGAAACACTGGATTTGATGCAATGTGAAGAGTTTCTTGATTGTCACAATATAACTTGGTTGGTTGGGAGTGTTTGATTCTCAAATCATCCAAAATATATCGTAACTAGGTTACTTCACAACATGTTGCTGCCATAGAACGGTATTCTGCTTCTACACTTGATCGTGAGACTGTATTTTGTTTCTTAATCTTCCAAGAAATTAGCCAATTTCCAAGAAACATACAATATCATGTGCTTGATCGTCGTGTATCTGTGCATTTTGCCCAATCTGCATCACAAAAAACATTTAGTTGTAATGAACTAGTTGCTGAGAAAAAGAGACCTTGCTCTGGTGTGTTCTTGACATATCGTAGCACTCATTGAGATGCTTCCAAATGTGGTTGTCGTGGTTTATCCATATATTGACTGAGAATGTGCACGACATACACTAAGTCGGGCCTTGTGATGGTCAAGTATATTAATCTCCCAACAAGTCTTCGATAGGATGTGGGATTACTGATGAATTCCCCTTCAACCTTGCTGAGGGATGAATTTTGTTCCATAGGTGAATTGGCAGATTTGGAACCAAGATAACCCATGTCCTCCAATATTTCAAGTGCGTATTTACGTTGTGACAGAACAATTCCCTTTCTGGAACGTGAAACTTCTATGCCCAAAAAATACTTTAATTCACCGAGATCTTTAAGCTTGAATTGTCTCATGAGATGATTCTTAGTTTCTTCAATGTCTTGTACATTGTTTCCTGTTATGATTATATCATTTACATAGACAATAAGAGCATAGAAGGAATTACCACGGGTTAGGACGAACAGTGAGTGATCATACTTGGATTGGTTAAAACCAGCTAGCTTAAGTGTTGTTGATAGCTTGATGAACCATTGTCGTGAGGCATGTTTGAGTCAATACAAAGATTTATGTAGCTTACATACTCGTGTTTCCCCTTTTCGTCTGAATTCATGTGGAAGGGACATGTAGACATATTCGTGAAGATCACCATAGAGAAAAGCATTGTTGACATTGAGTTGTCGAAGATGTCAATTTCGAAACAATTGCACCGACATGATAACCTTGCTTTGATACCATGTTAAATTTGGACCTAACTTCATGATGAGCAAAAACCGACATCGCCGATTCTTGCCAATACTTTGGTTTTATATTTATAAAACTCTCGCAAGTGCACGAATCATTTCGAAGAAAATGATAAGTATACTCCCAAGGTCGATCTAAGGAAGGAATATATGTGGTTTTTAATTTATTATTCAAACTTTTAAAAACAAAATTAAATCCTAAACATCCTGTCACGATATTTTGGGTTTTGTATTTTTAATCTATTTACATAAAAATAAACATAGATTCAATAAACATTTATGCAAATTTTATCATTTATAATAGTAGAGTATTTGTGGATATAATAACTAAGTTAATTATGCTTGCTCGTATTATTTAGGTTATTAAAGATATGAATTGATATTTATTGATTATCCCTTTTTTATATGAATACCACCTTTGGTGGGATTAGATATTCTTTGTTAACTAAACAAATCAATTAACACCTATGGGTGGGGTTGATAACTAATTTGCTTAATTAAATTAATTCCTTTTTCTAAGAGATTGAAAATGAATCATTTAAATGCCACCTTTGGTGGGGTTAGACAGTTTAAACTTTATTCAAGGTGTCCAAATTAAACCTAAGAATTTAGTTATCCGAGTACTATTTTTCAAGTTTTAAAACCACTACTGAAAACATGTTGTCAATACATTTTCAGATAATAATTCTTATAAAAACTTTTGAAATAGAGCTTCACTCTAACTACCGGACGATTGTACCAACAAATAAAATAGCACTATTCTAAATCAGACTAGATAATTAAACCTTAAAATCTAATTTTCAGGTTTAAGTTTGTAATGAAAAATAATATATTTCTCTCTAACATTCTTAATATAAAATCTTGAATAAAAACAAAAATCAATTCATTTTAGAGATTTTCACCTATTTAATATTTCGTAAGCATAACAACTTTATTATTACATCATGTTTATAAACAGCCAGTACAGTTAAATTTAATCACAGACAAATTAAATATAACATGTAAGAATAAAGCATAAAAAATAAATGCAAAGAAAATAAAATCCTTACAGAACTTTGATGTTATTCCCGTTGCTAGAAAACCTCCAAGCAGAATTTGCACTCCCATTTATTGAATCAAAAATCTAATAAATTACAAAAACATAACTAATTCTTCCCAAAAAGGGAAGAACTCTAAAACTAAGAGAAATTAATTAAGAAAAGCTAAAAACTAAGAAAAACTAAAAAAATCTAAGAAAAGAGAGAAAAAAGAGAGAAGAGAATATGTTTTGAGGTGTGTTTAGAAGTGAAGAGAATATGGGTATTTATAGGTGAGAATGGGGAGAAAAAGTTAGTGAAAAAATGTTAAAAAATTGTGAAAACGCGGAGTGCAATTGTTGAGGTCATTGATGACGTCATGGGGCGGCTACGCGCGAAAATGGGGCGAAATGGCAGCGGTGCGTGCGGCTGGGCGGCGCGATTTTCTTCTTTTTGACATTTTTTACCTTTTTGACCCATTTTGTCCAATTTTTTCATATTTGTTGACATTTTCCCATTTATTTATTAATATATTTGTGATGTATTGCTTCCAGTATTCTTATTTGAGTTTTTAAGTTACGTTTTTAAGCGAAAATACCTGAAAAACAATAAAAATACCCGTGATTACGAAAAAGACAAATTTATATAAATATATGATAAAACATATAAATATATATATTTTTAATCAATTAATGTGCATAAAATCATGATAATTTTAGTGCTTTTTGAGCACTTATCACTCCATCTCAAAACCTACGTGAGATGAAGGACTGCTTATATTTATGTGCGCAGCATGAGCGCGATCCCAATCGATGTGAGACTTTAACAAAATCAGAGTCAATAAAAACTTGATTTGCATTCTATATTTTTAGTTTGTAGTTTTTTTTTTTGTATGAATTTTATTAATTTTATAATTTATAATTACAATTAATTAAATCATAATTTTTAAAAATTAATAAAATAAAAAATATATTTTTTATTAATAACATTACATAAAGTAAATAAAAAAAATCAATCTACTTACTCAAGCTAAAAACAACGAAATCAATCAACTCCCTCAATTCCCTCCGTCTCCCTCCCTCTTTACTTTTATCTCTCTCTCTCTCTTTTTAACTTTCATTCTTACTCTTTTTTTTTTCTCCTAATCATTCTTTTTTTTTTCTCAATTATATTTTAAACTTTTTAATAAAATAATGATGGAAAAATACGAGAGACAAAAAGAATCAGGTTATTGTTATTTAATATTTTTTTATTAATAAAATATATAATTTTTATTTTACCTCTTAAAAATCTTAATTTTTAATAATTTTAAAAATTATAAAATTAAAATATATAAATTACATAATTAAATAATTAAAATGAACACGTTCTCTTGTACAGATATTTCATATCTCCTGAAGTAATTATCATTAATTAATTAATATATTTTTTTATATCATAAATATTGATATAATTATAAATAATACGGTAGGTAATTATTGATTAAAAAATATAATATATATTTTTAAATTACAACTTTAAGTTATATAAATACCAAAATTAACCATTTGTAATAAATAGTATTTTCTAATTAAATATTGATATCTGTAATTTAAAAATAAAAATGATAAAAAAATATTAAAATGTAAAGAGTTAGTTATAGTTGTTTAAGTGATAGAAACGATAATTACTTAATTGATGATATACACAAAAATTCAAGCATATGAATTTCTTCCTCCATTTTGCCGCGTGCGTTTTTAATGGTATCTATGTAGCTCGAGTAAATTATTGGATACCAGAACTGCGGACAAAGAGAGAATTCAAACCACCTAGTATTTTTGGCTGCTAGCCATTATCATCAAAGTATCAACCTGCTTATTCTAATTACTTTTCATTTCAAAACCGAGAGAAATTGTACCACCGAATTTAATCCTCACATTGAATGCTCCCAACGACTCCAAATTTATCAAATTCAATTTTGTGGCAGTACGTTGCTACAGTGATCACTTTTCCCCACACGTCTCTGGTAAGTTTTCGATATTCAATTCTACATTTATTTTCTTTCAAAGTTTTCCATCTGCTAGTTTTACCCATATATGAAAATATCTCCTTAGTTCTTCATATCCTCCTCCTAGACCCTTCTTTCTATTTCTTAGATTCACCCATTTTAAAATATTACAAATTTGACTGTCTTGTTTTGCTCCTGTCACATTCGCATCTGTTCTTGATAGTGCGTGAATGAATAGTTTATATGTCAGCGATATTTTATGGAAGAAGGTTGTGATTTGTGAATGCTTTGGTGGATTTTGGGGGATTAAAAAATTAAGTGGGAGAGAGAAAGAGAAATAATGGGTGGTTTTAGTGTAGTTGTAGATGAGGATGAAGAAGCTGGTGGCAAACGAGAGAATTTAGATTCTTTTGCCCCTACACCCGTTAATACTCAACATAGGCGGTCTAAGAGGTGTGTTCTAAGAAAACTCAAGCCTTTCTTT
This sequence comes from Hippophae tibetana, assembly GCA_037013495.1. Lineage (NCBI taxonomy): Eukaryota > Viridiplantae > Streptophyta > Magnoliopsida > Rosales > Elaeagnaceae > Hippophae > Hippophae tibetana. The sequence goes on along the minus strand of CM072804.1, from coordinate 5,044,265 downwards.
CTCGATGTTATTGCTGCCAACATCATGTTTTTTATTAGTATTGGTGATGATAATGATGATGTAAATTTAAATCGGATATCGTGAAGCTATTCGTCTTTTATGAGTTGGAACCGTCATTTTGCAATTCTATCTAATTTCTGTTTATTTTGGGTGTGTAGGTGTTATATTTGTTTCCAATTATGCTTCTTGTAGTTTTAAGCTTTTTCTGTGGACTAAAGTTTCTAGTTGCAAGCTTACTTGTAAATGTAAGATGCCATCATGTGTTTTCTCTCTACAGGAAGAAATTTACAATTTTACTAGTGCTGCAAGTTTGGGTTTGACTCGCCTGCCATTTCATGGTTTATTTGCGATTGAAAAAAAATATCCAAAAGTTAGAGGCTTGACATGAGTACTCAGGATCACATTTAGTTTTATATATATGGGGTGAATAATGGTGTGATCTGGTGAGTTGAGCCGTATATGTTTCTGGAAGAGATCAGTTAATAGTAGTGGGATGGGAAGCCAGTGAACTTTTCATAAGATTCTAAGAGTGAATTATTTTCTGTGGAACCTGTGTGGGTTGTATCAGTGTAGCAACCTCTCTAGCAATATAGGAGCAACGTAATCTGTTTTTTGCAATTGGAGAACCTGCATAAAAGTTACACAATTCATGCACTGGTTAATCTTCTACAGTCATTGATTTCACTCACAACCTCTGCCCTCCGGTACAAATGCTGGCATAAATGGCAAAGAATTCTTTTCCCTCCTTGATGAGTGCTTTAGTAAATATAGTATTGTGTGAACATCTAAATTCAAGGAGGGACAATTAAGATGAGATTGGTGTGAGGCCTTTTCAATTTGACCACTTAAGTAATTTGCTTCCCATACATTAACATTTTCTTTTCTTTTCGGGTAAAATAGGAGCAATACATCTTGGTTTATCATTCTCTGTCATTTTTGTGACCATTGCTTTTACTTCCAGTGCTTCTGACAGGAACTTCAACAACTCAAGAGTGGGACTCTTAAGGTCTACAAAGAAGGGTCAGAATGAGACCAATGTGAGACACATATTAACTTGCTAATAACAATTTCATTCAGATGTTAGTTTTTTGTATGTAAGAGTGAAAACGGTCTAACAGTAGGATGATATCAGCCTAAGATACCTTAAAAAGCAGATATCATGAATAAAATAATTTGTACTTTTTTTATTTAGCAGGCATCGCCACCTTCAACAAGTGTTGCTAGGGGACAAAGTCGTCTGCGAGACAACCCTACTTACGTTAGCAGGAATACATCAAGGCATCGAGCCTCCTTGGAACAAGATGTGAGTGTTAGAATTCAATTTCTAGCACTTGGCACATTAAGTTGTGTGTTAAACAAATTTAGTCTTTTAGCATGTTTTAAGGGATGGGAAGTATATGTATGGGCTAAGCTCTGATTTATTGACTTACTATTGATTGATTTTATTGTATGTTCCTAAAATCAAATGCTGCCAAGGTTATTTAACATATGCTGGATCCTTTTCTTTTCTGTTTTGGGGAGGGGGTGGGTTGATTCTCTATTCACATAATTTATCTAGCTTGTTTGCATTATGGGTGTAAATCTAAAAAAAATAAAAAAAAATTACGGTAGCTAATGTGACAATGTGACAGAAATCATCATATTAGACCAGGGAAATTGTATTCTAGAATGGAGCATGGAAATATTTGTAATGCTGGTAGTAGGATTTCTCTGATACGATGGATAAGCTCCTTTAAATCCAATCACCGTAAAAATCTCAAGCAAACAACATAATATTAGCATATTATGCACTTTTCCCCTAGCAGTGCTACAAAATGAGAAGTGATTATTGTGGACCGGGTATTGCTGCAAAAAGGAGATAGTTGTCAAATACCCTTTCTAATTTTGGTATCCTTTTCATGTTAGTGACATCTTGAACACCAGAGGTTGTTGATATGGAACTTGTTAATGCTGAAGAAAAAAATCTCATAATAGTTTGATGCTTTTATTTTTAGAGGTTTTAACCTGAGAATAACTATGGTTTGGCCACACATTACTCATTTGCAGATTGAGCAGCTGCATTTACATTTGCAGCAGGAAAAATCTATGCGCCTTATGCTCGAGAGGGCAATGGGCCGAGCTTCAAGTACACTATCTCCTGGACACAGACATTTTGCAGCCCAGGTAATAACTTTGTCTTTAGATCTTGAACCGGACTGATTCTGTTTCCACCTATGAATGAGTTCTGCACATTGATTAATAACCTAAGATGCACAAGGAAGTAGGAAATCAGATCCCTGTTTCATATTGATGATGTTCGTGATAAACTTGTATGAAATTCCTGTCAAATATGCCTGCATTATTTGGTAATATACTGTAAAATTATATTCCTTTCTTCTCGAACCTTTCCATTAAATTCATCGATACCTTTGGCCTAACTGATGGAGCTTTAAAATACTCATAAGATGTTTCAATAGAGACTACAATCATTCTTTGTATTTTATCTCCTTCAAATTTTCTTTTATATTTTAAATTTACTTGTCTAGAACATGCACCGTAGCAAGTGAGTGACCTTGATAAATTTTGTCTATAAGTATTATTTATCTCCTTTTGGTTTTGTGATTGTTTTAATTCCATTTCTGAGCTTAATCGTGGAGGTAGCTAGTAACTACATATAGCTATGTTTTTGTTTTCAATCAGACACAGGAGCTGATTGCTGAAATTGAATTACTTGAGGAGGAAGTTGCAAACCGCGAGCAGCGTGTTCTCACTCTCTACCGGAGCATTTTTGACAACTGTGTTAGCAGACCACCTTCTGAACAAAACTCAGGAGTGGCTTCTCCTGCACACACAAAACATCAATCAAGAAAACAACCAAGTATCATTTCAAGTGCATTTTGTTCTTCTAAAAAGTTCCCTCTCCGGCCTTTGCAAGCTCTAGTTTCTATAGATGATTTAGGAAAAAGAAACATCAGGACTGGTCATAAGCCATTGTCTTGTGGCAGAACTGATGTTGGTTTTACAGAGTCTTGCTCAATACCAGCAGCTAAGGTCAGCTATATTTTATTTTTATTAAACTTCTATATGGAAATGTATGATTTTGCATTATAGTTAGATTCATACTTGTACTTAAAAGAAATATCCTCAGAGAATACGTGAATTAGATTTGTCAAGTTTGGCTGCATTATTAATACTTTTTTGATTATTTAACCCTTGGTCCTTCATAACGTTTTTTATCTCCCCAATAAGGGAATCTATTTTATGTCCATTTGGTATTTTTGGAGATCTGGTATAAGATGAAGAGCTAGGATTAAATCTACTAAAAGTTGACTCATGGAAGTGGTCATGACATGTATTGATTATTATGCAATTGGTAGGAACCGAAAATATATGACCTCTTTTAGGGATGAGGAAACTGTATGTCACCTAGGTTACTTTGAAATTAATTAGCCATCTGGGAACCCAGGACCCTAATTAAACTTTCTGGTCTACCAAGTAAATTTAGGTTTACTACAATGTCTTACTTGTTCAATCAATTATAGTCCTCCCTTTAATTGTAGGAAAAAAACAAAGGTTCACTTCATGGGAGATCACTAGACACTAGGTAGTTAGAAGATCATGCTATTATGCTTGGCACAGGATTAAAAGAGCTTTTAACCATTAGCTCGTTTTATTATTTTTCTTTTCTCTCTTAAATAATATTATATGTATAGGGTCAAGTGATACAACTGCAAAATCACTTCGAAGGTTGCAAATAAAGTAGTTATGTTCTTACTTTAGTACCAATTAGCTTCATGAAAAAATGATTTGTACCCTTTATGAAAAAAATGAAACAATCACTTCTATAGAGCATCTTAGCACTTGAAGACACTATAAGTTACTGGATGCTTTGTGAAGCCCATTCAAATAATTCCATCTCTGTGTCTAGCGATTATCATCTGAACTGTTTTATGTGAACATTTGTGTGAACAGGTCTCATCCATGGAGAAAACTGCAATGTCAAGAACTCTGAAAGATCATCTACATCAATGCCCAAGTAAATTATCTGAGGAGATGGTCAGGTGTATGGCTGAGGTGTACTGTTGGCTTCAGAGTGCAGAATCTGTAAATAATGAAAAAAACAGATCACCTTTATTGTCAAGGTCATCTACTAATGTCATACAGCCACGGCGTGTAATTGGAGAGGATCAAGATTGGTCTGGGAAATCTATGGTAGAAATATTATGTATATCAACTGATAAGAGCCAGTTTTCTCATGCTTCTTATTCCATCAACAACTATAGGTTGGTCGTGTTAATATGACTTAATAAAAATGATTGTTTTGATATGAGTGATTGAGAAATGATGGAATGTGGGAAAGAAGGAACTGTTATGTCTCATGTATGGATTCATCTTGGAACGAATTGGTTTAAGACATGGGACATAACAGTAATATAGTACCATCTTTTACTTATTCCACCATTTTCACTTACATTCTAAATTTTGTGCTTTTATTTCATTTGCACTAAATTTATGTCCCCCATGATAAGATAAAGTTTAAACCAAATTACTTCCTAGGCATTCACTTCAGTATTAGATGAACTGATCGTCAATTCTGTTGTCTGCAACTACTAAATGCATGCCCCCACATCATATTGAGGGATGCAATCAAATATTTGATCTTGTCATATTAGATTATTTAAAAAACCTTAGTTTACAAATTCTGGTCGCTCCTCTTAGTATATGGATTCAGGTATTAATTCTTCTCAGCATGTAATGCATACATATTTATGTGCTTTTCCCCACACACAATGCTGATTTGACATTTTTTTTAATTGTTTAAATTGCAGAGTTTTAGTTGAACAACTGGAGAGGGTGAATGTCAATCAGATGGAACCCAATGCCCAAACTGCATTTTGGATCAACGTGTATAATGCTCTAGTTATGCATGTAAAAAAAAGTGTCACTAGCTACGGTTTATGTCTTGTCTGTTTGTTTTCTTAAATAACTTATCCGTTCACCATGTGTAGGCGTTTCTAGCATATGGCATTCCCAACAGCTCTCTGAGAAGGTTGACTTTGTTTCACAAGGTAGCTGAATTTCCTTATTTAAGCTTTGTCTCACTTATTTAAGCTGAATTTCCGGTAGAAATAAGTGTGAAGTGCAGATAATTAGTAACATCTTAATTATTTGCTTCAAGACCTGTCCAACAAGCCTTGTTTTGTTTCTACGTAAGTCGATGCACTTTTGTTTTTAATGGTTAGCTCTTCTAAATTGAAATAGGTTGATAGGATTTCTTCAATCCCCTGTCCTACACCCTCCAATTTGAGTGGACTTTTTCCCTTCTTTTTCTTTGCTTGTTCATGGGGTTCTTTAATAGGTCTTTATAGATTTGGCTTTTATAAGCAGCTGGAGGAAATTAACTGAGGAGTCAAAGTATTTGTAAGAAATGTATATTTGTACTTCAGTGAAATGGTTTCTTTGTTTTAGATAGTTCTGTGAGTGTCTAGATTCGTTGTCATCTTATTACTGGGTAATTGGCCATATCAATTCTATCCCCACCCTCCCTTCTTCCCAGTAATGCATTTATTAGTGGTTTCAGTTATATTTGTAGATTCCCGCAACCCAATATATATATATATATATATATATATATTTGACAAGACCAAATTTTTATGTTTCTTGAAATAGTGCAGGCTGCTTATAACATTGGTGGCCGTGTCATCAGTGCGAATGCTATAGAGCAATCAATATTTTGCTTCCGAACACCCCGAGTAGGACGGGTACTCACCTTGCTCATATTTATAAACAGGAACTGCATCATGATAAGTTGGCTGAAATGACAGAATATTATAGATAATACCTAATGACTAAAAACTTATCAACAATTTATAGGCTGATTTTGCATTGATAAGTGTAGTTGTGCTATTTAAAATCAGACACCCCTCAGCTGTGAAATTCATGCATTTCTATGAAGATTTTTTAAATTATGATTACTGTTGTACGCATCACTAGCTATTTGAATGTACCGTCTTAGTATGCTTACTCTTCTTTATCTGCTGTCAACTTACAGTGGCTTGAAACCATCCTTTCAGCTGCTTTGAGAAAAAAGTCCTGTGAAGATAAACAAATTCTGAGTGCAAAATTGGGCCTTCCGAATTCCCAACCCCTTATTTGCTTTGCCCTTTGCACCGGAGCTTTTTCGGATCCTGTGGTAAGTTCTTGCTTAGTCCCAAAGTTGTTTATTATATTGAAACATTGTCTTGCCAGTGGCTTTTTCAGGTTATTTTGTGAAACCATGTAGATAGTTAAATATTAGAGATATCACATTCTGTGGAGTGTGGATAGTCTTTCATGTTTATATGTTTTTTAACAACCTTGTTAGTATATTGCTCACCGCTGAGTGTTGAGTGCTTTCTTATTATATTTGTAGCTGAGAGTGTACACAGCCTCAAATGTCAAAGATGAACTAGAAGTGGCAAAAAGTGAGTTTCTTCAGTCAAATGTAGTGGTAAAGAAAACAAGGAAAGTGTTCCTCCCTAAGATGCTTGAAAGATTTGCAAAGGAAGCGTCTCTTGGATTAGACGATCTTCTCAAATGGGTCGTCGAGAACGTTGAAAAGAAGCTCCGTGATTCAATACAGAGATGCATGAATTGTAAACCTAGTAAGAAGCAAAAGGCAACCCAGGTCATAGAGTGGTTGCCTTATAGTTCAAGGTTCCGGTATGCGTTCCCTAACGAACTCATGGATAAGCCTCGGTGGTCATAAGATTCATTAGAAATGCTCGAAGTATTGATCAAATCACATTTTGAACCATTGTCTCTTGCATGTCACAGTGTTGCAGTAGTACTAACCTTCATTTGCCTTCACTTGGTGGTACTTCAACTCTTAATATTGTACGACTTTTCATTTCGTTCATATATATATATATACCATTTAGTAGCCCTGCAATATAAAATATACTCACTTGCGAGTTGTGACCATTGGTGGTTGGTGTCCTAGGCTGGTGTTCGCACAATTGCGTGTGCTAACCAATTTTTAATTGATAAAAAAAATTAGAAATTGAAAATCTAATTAAATTAAGAAATTGTGAATATTTAATTTTTTTTGGTAAATTATGAATATTTAAAATGGTTGTAAAACATTTCATGAATAAAAAGGCGGGGAAATTACTATAGAACGCTTTGAGGTTTTAAAAAACTTCAAAACACCTCCCCAAGTTTGATAAATATCAATTACATCTCTTCTATTATTGTTTTATTACTATATCTTTCATTGAAATTTTTGATTTTTATTAATTTACTTTCAATAACATCCTCTAAAAAGTAGATATGTTGACAAGAAGCAGTATAATTATTATTTTTTGAGAAAAATATTACTGAAATCTCTTGTATTAAATTATATGTATTGTTTAATCAATTACATTAAAAAATTATCATTTATTTACCTTTTTATAAAAAATATCAATTAAGTATAAATTATATTATTTTAATAATTTTTTATTAAAATATTATTATTATTTTGACAATGATTAAACGCAATTTAAACATGAGATTTTAAGTATAGTAAAGTTATAATTAATATGAAAAAATTCATAAAATATTTATTTTTTAATATTTGGTAATTATCATTATTTTATTTTAATATTTTATTAAAAACTTTAATATATATTTAAATAAATTTTATTATTGTTTATTTTTCTTAAACTATTTTATATTATATTTTTATTTTTATTAAAAATTAATATTTTAATTACTTAATATGAAATAATAATATTTTAAATAAAAAATTATTAAAATAAATATTATTTACGAAATTAAAAAATTAAAGGATACAATTTATAATATGAAAGAATAAACGATATAAATGAATTAATCTATAGGATTTATGCGAGATCTCATCCTATTTCTTAAACTAATGGGTATGTTTTATTGTTTTATAAAGTAGATATTTATAATTTACCCAACAGAGATTGATGTTCTAGTTATTCTGTTTTTCTTTTCTTTTCAGAATAGTAATTCTGTTTTTGAAACACTAATAAATGCTTGTGTAAGAAACATTAGTGCCCTAAATTAATGGGCAAACCTTGGTATAATTTTAAGGACTAAAATACGCTTGGATCCTAAGTAATGTTTTCCACCCCAAATAGTCCGTTGAATTATATTAGGTTATTTTCATAGGTACCAAAGAAGAAGCTGACTTCCGGACAACAATTTGCATCTGTCTTTTTTTTTCTTTCTTTTGGGTTTTGTTTTGTTTTGAATGGAGGACGTTATTTGTCTTTTATATGTATTGAATATTAGTTCTTAATTCAAAGAATAAAACAATGATCTTAATTCAAGGAATAAAACAATGATCTTAATTCAAGGAATAAAACAATGATCTTAATTCAAGGAATAAAACAATGATCTTAATTCAAGGAATAAAACAATGAGCTTAATTCAAGGAATAAAACAATGAGCTTAATTCAAGGAATAAAACAATGAGCTTAATTTAAGGAATAAAACAATGAGCTTAATTCAAGGAATAAAACAAATAATCCTTAATTCAAGGAGTAAAACAAGTAATCCTTAATTCAAGGAGTAAAACAATGAATCCTTAATTCAAGGAGTAAATCAAGGAATGCTTAATTTAAAGAGTAATTGAAGGAGTAAAATTTCCTTATAAATAACTATACAATTGTAATGAAAACATGAAGAAAATAATACAAACTAAGAACTCTTTTGTGTAGAGTTATTTCTTGTTTTTTCAACATGGTATCAGAGCAGAAAAATTAACTTGCTTCTGCTTTATTATTATCTTAGCATCTTCAATCTTTGAAATGACTGAAGACAAGCCGTTAGGATCAGAAGCTGAAAGTTCATCAGTGCTTTCCTTCATGAATATGCACGAGGTAGATGTCAACCCAAATCAAAGATTAAGCTCAGTCTTGTTGAATGAGTTTAATTACTTGCCTTGGTCAAGAGCAGTGTCTCTAGCTCTAGGTGGAAGGTCCAAGTTGGGGTTCATAAATGGAAGCATCAAAGTACCTGATGTTTCCTCACCAACCTATGAATCCTGGCTTAGTAAGGATCAGCTGGTTATGTCATGGCTCCTAAATTCCATGGAACGTAAATTAGCTGAAATATTCAGTTACTCTGAATCTGCATACCAACTATGGGAGACGGTCAAGGAAATGTATGGCAATCAAAACAATGTTGCACGAGTTTTTCAATTAAAGAAAGACATCTCAGATCTGCAACAAGATGGCAAGCCTTTTGTACAACTCTTAGGAAGCATGAAAAGCATGTGGAATGAGTTGGAAATATATCGTCCTCATACAACCGATGTAGCTCTGCTACGAAAGAGAGCGGAAGAAGATAAGATATTTCAACTTTTGTCCAGTCTGGATTCAACATATGAAGATATACGATGTCATATACTCATGAATACTAAACTTCATTCCTTCACCAATGTATGTGCGACAATTCAACGTGAAGAAGTAAGAAGGAAAGTCATGAACAAGGATGCAATGGCTAGTTCACCTGAGGTAAGAGCCTATCTAACCAACGAGAGGAAGTACAAAGGGAAGCATCCAAACTTGAAGTGTCAACATTGCAACCATACGGGCCATGTTAAGGACACATGTTGGATTCTACATCCAGAATTAAAACCTGATTTTATAAAGGATAAGGGTTTACAAAAAGTGAATCGTACTGGACACCGTGCAAATCATGCTTTTGCCTCTACCTCTAATGGGTCTGATCCATTTAAGAACTTCACAGCGAATCCAGCTGAACTCATGAATGAGTTTATGTTGTATCTTTAAAGCAAGACAAGATGAGCTAGAATTGACTGTGTGGATAGCATAGAAGAAGGAAACTCGACAGCATTGCTAGGCAAGTTTGCGGGCTTCTTGGCAGATACAAAACTCATACCACAAGAGGACATGCAAGGTATCATAAAAGCCTTTAAAACTGCTCTTAAAATAAATATGTTGCATGATTTTTGGGTTGTAGATTCAGGTGCCACAGATCATATGACAAACCATGTGTCAAAGTCTCATAAGTTTGAAAAATTAGCAAATCCTTCTCAAGTTTCAATTGCAAATGGTGAGAATGTAAAGGTTTTAGGAAAGGAAAAAAAAAATTAATGTCAGATGAAATCAAGTTGGCAGTTTTATATGTACCTTCCTTTCCTTTCCAACTTCTGTCTGTAGGAAAAATCACAAATACCTTGAATTGCTTAGCCATTTTTTCTCCTCACAATGTCATTTTTCAGGATTGGGTCACCAAAAAGACGATTGGTGAAGGGTTTTACTTAGATGGTCTCTATTACATATCCAAGAGCAATCCCAGAGGGTTTCAAGCCAAGTTTAATCCTATCCAAGATAATCAATTGTGGCATCAACGTTTAGCTCACCCTTCTCTACCAATTTTGTCAACTTTATTTCCAAACTTAGGAAATGATGAAATTGCATGTGAAACTTGCCACTTGTCTAAGGCCACTAGATTGCCTTTTAATTCTTCCTTGTCTAGGGCTAGTAAGTGTTTTGAACTAGTTCATTCAGATGTATGAGGACCAATTAATGAATCTTTTAATGGTTATAAGTATTTTGTGATTTTTGTTGATGATTTCTCTCGAGTCACATGGTTATATCTTTTAAAGTCTAAGAATGAAGTTATGGAAGTATTTAAGGACTTTCATAATCTTGTTAAAAATCACTTCTCTTCTAAAATTCAAACCTTAAGGTCTGACAATGACACCGAATACATGTCCCATATCATGAAACAATATTTGAGCATTCATGACATTATGCATCAAACAAGTTGTGTTGGCACACCTCAACAAAATGGTGTAGCTGAACGCAAAAATCGGGACTTACTTGAAAAAACTAGAGCATTAATGCTACAAATGAATGTACCAAAGAGATTATGGTCTCAAGGGGTTATGACAGCTGCTTACATCATCAATAGATTACCCAATCGAGTCTTGGATTTCAAGTCTCCTTTAGAGGTCATGAAAGGAAGGAAAATTAACCTTTCACACCTTAGAGTCTTTGGCTGCATCTGTTTTATACATATTCAATCTCATCATCGAGATAAATTGGATCCTATAGCTATTAAATGTATTTTTCTTAGTTATTCATCTACACAAAAGGGATATAAGTGTTATGATCCCCAACTTAGGAGATTAATTGTGTCTAAAGATGTTCGATTTTATGAAACTAACCCTTTTTTCAGCAAGTCACATGAAATCACAAGTCAAGGGGATGGCATCTTGGATGTGTTTCCATTACCAAGAATCGAACTTGAGGCTCCACAACAACAAGATCCCAACCATGTCAACATTGATGCATCTCTCACTGAAAGTAACAATGAAGGGTCTCGTCTTAATGGTACACTACATGAAGATGGTGATAATCAAGATGATCCTCACAATATGGTACAAGATGTGAACGAGTGTGAGATAACTCCTTCTGCTCCACGACGTAATCCAATGCGTGTTAGGCAACCTCCCACAAGACTTCAAGACTTTGTCACCTACAAACCCACACATCCCATCTCAAATTATGTGTCATATAAGAGAGTGATACCAACCCATGCCGCATTCCTAAACACTATATCGAGTTACAATGTGCCTCAAAACTTTCATGAGGCCAACAGTCAACACAACACATGGAGCATCACCAAACTTCCAAAAGGCAAGAAAGTTGTGGGTTGCAAATGGATCTATAAGCTCAAATTCAAGTCAGATGGATCAATTGAGAGGTATAAAGCAAGATTGGTGGCTCGGGGATTCACTCAAACATTCGAGGTGGATTACAAAGAAACATTTGCACCTGTTGCAAAAATGAACACAGTAAGAGTGCTACTATCTGTGGCTGTAAACAAGGGGTGGTCCATGTACCAAATGGATGTGAAGAATGCATTCTTGCATGGTGATCCCAAAGAAGAAGTCTATATGAAATTTCCACCTGGGCATCCTCGAAGCAATGAACTGGATTTAGTGTGCAAATTGCACAAATCCATTTATGGTTTGAAACAGTCCCCACGAGCTTGGTATGCCAAGCTAAGCTCAGTTCTCACTAGTGTTGGTTTCAAAAGCAGCAATGCCGATTCCTCACTATTTGTTCGCACAGGAGCTATGGGCAAATTGGTTGTGCTGATTTATGTAGATGATCTGATAATTACAGGTGATAATGCTGACGAGATTTTCAACCTTAAACAGTCCCTCAGAAAAAAGTTTGCAATTAAAGACCTTGGGATATTGAAGTACTTTCTTGGTATAAAAATGGAAACCTCGCACAAGGGACTCTTTCTTAACCAAAGGAAATATGTCCTAGATTTGCTTAAGGAAGCTAACATGAGCGATGCTAAACCAGTCATTACCCCTCTTGACAGCAAGCTCAAACCTAGTTTGAAGGGCACGTCACTCATGGATATAAGTTATTACCAACGACTGGTTGGTAAGTTGATTTACCTAACAATCACCAGACCTGACATCACATATTCTGTAAGTATTGTGAGTCAATTCATGCACTCCCTGACACTTGAGCATTTGACCCTTGTTAAAAGGATCTTACGCTACTTAAAAGGATCAGTGGGTCGTGGTATTATCATGAAGAAGAATGACAACACACAAATCATGGGGTATTGTGATGCTGATTAGGCAGGGAATGCAATTGATCGCAAATCCACCACTGGCTACTGTACATTTGTCGGTGGAAACTTGGTCACATGGAAGAGTAAGAAGCAAACTGTCATTGCCAGATCAAGTGCCGAAGCAGAGTATCGTGCAATGGCTTCAACTGCGTGTGAGTTGATATGACTTAAAGGTCTTCTGTGTGATTTAGGTGTTCCTACAACTCTTCCTATGTCCTTATTTTGTGACAATCAGGCAGCTATGCATATAGCATCAAACCCAGTGTTTCACGAGAGGACGAAACACATTGAAGTTGATTGTCATTACGTTCGTGAACAAGTTCAATCACAAGTGATTCAGACACATTATACAAGAAGCTTCGACCAACTGGCTAACATCTTTACCAAGTCTTTGACTTCTCATCAATTTCAACGACTTTTGTCCAAACTTGTATCCATAAACCTTCTGGATCCATAAACCTTCTAGATCCAGCTTGGACAATATGTGATCAGTAAAACACTTTAATACCTTATTTCTCAATTACAATACTTTGTTATTTAATAGTGAAAAAGTGAAAAAGTGCAATTAGCAGTTTAATTTAAAAAAAAGTTATATGAACGATAAGATATATTATTTTTTTATAAGTAATATCATTTAATATTTTAATATAGAAAATATAAAAATAATATATTTTATCTTTAATTAATTAAGTTTTTTAAATTAAAAGATTAAACAATATCACTTATAATCTAAGAGATAAAATAATATAAATAATATTATTTAGATAAAAGAAATTACATTTTTTTCACCGCTAAAATCACAAAAACATTTATCTTACTTAAAAAGGAACAGAGAGATTACATAGAATTCAAAATGGCTAAACTTTGGGATACTAGGAACATCTTTTCTCGACCAGGATAGAGTTGGTTGTACTCACCTTGATAATTTTTACGAACAATCAAAATTAACAAAGTATACGGTCATCAGAATATATACGTGATACGGACAATTTAATATCCCACTTTTAGTATAGATGTAATACGGACAATTTAATATCCCACTTGTCGATGAGCAGTACCCACACTTTAATATTATATTGTTTTTGCGACACGTATGTTTATAGAAGACGTGACATATGCTTTCTCTACTTTTTATAAGGATATTTATTTAGTTTTTTATGTCAAAAAAAAAAAAAGGAAAAAGTGTATTTATAAGGATATAAATTTATATTGTATCATATTTGCTTGGCTTGTCACGTATGTAACCGCTCCCTGTTTAAAAGGAATTAAAACACTTTTGATTCCTTATATTTAACGTTATATTTGCTTGGGTTGTCGCGTATATAATTGTTGTTGACAGAGAAAGGAAAGGCTGAATCCATCTCTTTTGAATATGTGTATTTTACGTGAAGAGTACTAAATACACAAAACTTTGAAAATAATAATTATAAGATATGTATTAATATTATTTAATAAAATTAAGAAATTATAATTTTAGGTTTAAATTTTATGTATATTTATTGTTTAGTAGCATTTTAAGTTAATTTTATTAATTAGATTTATTTAAAAATTATTAGAAAATTACATTAAAATAAAACCCTTAACTTGTAACAATAAAAATAATAATTTAACAATATTAAACGGATTTTAACATCGAATGAAATTCAATATAAAATATTTAATATAAATTTTTTTAATAATAAAAATATATTATTTTAATTTAAATATTACTATTTTTGTAAATATGAATTGTTTATTTCATTGGATTACGTGGGTTATTTTAAGTTTTATCCTTCTCTGCTTGCTTCACAAACTCCTTTTTATCGTTAAAAAAATTAGTTTATACGTTATAGAAGATCTTGTATTGCTATGCTTCCCACGGACCTTATATTTCCTATTCAAATCCAACCAATAATCAGATGCTTATGATAATTAATTATTAAATAGTCCTAAAATATTTTTTATCACTTAAAATAAGCACCCTAGTTTTCCTCAAATTATGATTACCATTATACATTTATATTTCGTATAAAAAAAAGAGGAGGTGATATTGGGTGAATATTAAGACATCGAATCTAACCAAAACCAATTTTTTTAGGATTTGGTATGCTTTCATATCAGACATTGTAACTATCATATACTTTTAAGTTAGTTCATATAGGGTTTTTCAATATTAATGGAAAGTCTTTAACCTATTTCTTAAATCATTCTATCACATTTTACCTTGAATTTTTTAAAACTTTTAATTTACTAAAGAAAATATCTTAATTTAAATTTAACTCATATATCTATTAAATTTAGATCTAATTTAAAATGAAATATTAATTATGTGTGTGGTTATAAATAATTCATGTATGTAAAATTTGGACTTCTTGAAGCTCGATAAGATTTTAAGATAGATTGGACTAGAGTTGTCATTCAGGCGCGTAAGGTTGGAGACTCTTTTCTCGTTTATTGTATACGATTTAAAATTTATTTATTTTTATTATTTAAATTTTTTATAGAGAAAATCCCTATTAAAAATGAGAATTAATGTAATATTTTAAATATTATTTTTTTATTATAGAAAAATATGATATAAATAAACCAATACTAAATACTTTGTAGTAAAAAATAAAATTGTAAATCAATAAATAATAATAAAATAACAATATTTAAGTAAAAAGAATAAAAACATACATAACAATAAATACATAATTTTTTATTAAATAATATTGATAAATATTACTACAAACTAGTTTGAAATAATAACAATAAATTATAAAATAATTATAATATTTTATATTTTTAGAATTTAAATAAATAACTTAAATATTTTTTATAAAAAAATTATTAATGTTTTAGTAAATATAACTTAGACATGAAATATGAAATATATAATATTTTATTCATAATTAGTTTAAATTTATTAAAAAATTAATTTTTTTATATATTTATTGAAATATGATACGCAATTTAACAAAATAAGACATGAAATATAATCTCTTTCTTTATATTAGTTTATATTATAAAATATGGATATCATTTTTTGTTCTCAAATTTTCATTTTATTATTCCCATCTTTGCATTAAATTTAATAATTCTAGAAGGGATTAACCGGTAAAAAAAATGACAACCTATATGAGATCAAGTTGAATCAAGTGGGATTTGAGCATATCAGACTAATTTTTCATACCTAATGTTATTTATTAAAAAAATCATGATATTATAAACAAATCAGAGTATATTCAATTAATATTTAGAGACATTTTTATAAATTTTAACTTATAATTTTTAAATTTTTAAATTTTTTATATAAGTTTGAAAATATATTTACTACTTTTTTCATAATTTTTTATAGACTTATAATGACATTTTACAAAATTTAATATATTTTAATTTTTTTTATCATACCCACACTTTTTTAATACACTCTTAATCATTTTATAATTTTTTTAATGAATATTTCACAATTTTTAAAATTACTCACTATATTATCTTATATTTTATTTAAAAAATTAATAAAACCTGTATTTTTTTTAAGATGTGCAAACATGCAAATTTTTTTCTAAAATTAAAGAAAGGCTTGTATTAATTAAAAAAATACATATTTAAATTAAATTATGGTAAAATTTGTTATAAAGCCATTGGTTTCTAATATCCATTAAAAAGTTATAATAATAAAATTATTATAAGTGAGAATCATAATAATTTTTTTAATTAATTATAAATCATTTTATGAATATTAGTTTTTTTAATAATTTTATGTGATATTATTAAAAAACTTTAATATTGAGTTGTTATTGAGATAAGTAAATATTAAAATAAATAAGAGAGTAAAAAGTGATAGAAAAAAAGAGAAGTAGAAAAGGAAAATATAATGAAATGGAAAAGAAAAAAGTTAATAGAGTTAAACAAAATTCACAAAATTTTTAATTAAGTAAAGTTAAAAAAATATGAAATGAATACAAATTTAAAAACTGTTAGAATTTATTAAATTCTACTGATATCCTATTTAAATACACTATTCTAACTTGAAATTAATCACTAAATTATGAACAGAGTTCACATAAATTTCTTTTTGCAATCAAATTATTATAACATTTGCATTTGCGACGAAGACACATTTGTGATTGAAGAAAAACCATTGAAATATATTAACTTTAGTAAAAATTTATTTTATTAAATATTAAATCTATACTGTTCAATTTTAAAATAGACAAATACAATAATATAAATTCATTATTCTACAAAATAAATTTATACAATATTTTTTATAAAGTATCAAATTTATATTATTTTATTTAATAAATACGAAAATAAAATATATTCTCTTTAAAATTAACGTATTTGCACGACGCTTTCTTTCACTTTATAGCGTTTTTTCAAGAAAAAGAACATGGGTGGCATATATATTAATATTGGTTGCTGCTGTTTAGAAAGGCAGTAAAAAGGAGGCAAATCAATAACAAGACAGATTAAAGAAAAAGGCAAATGGAAAGTGTAAGCACACAAACACACCTACACTTTGAACGCTGAAGACACTAGCACTCTTTCATCTTCAATAGATTTAATATCTATCGGTCGTCGTTTTGCTCTGTGATTAACGCTGTAGTTGTCTATTTCGCGGAACCCTAATTGGATCTGCGAGAAGGTCGAAGAGTTCTGTTAGTTTACGGTATGTGGAAACCATGCGCAGCTAGGGTTCGTAGTGTTTTTCTTGTTCGTGTGGGGTAATAGTTGTTGAGGGATGAGGCAGATGCTAAACCAGTAGATGAACTTACTATTGGATAGCGGTTGAGAAGTCATACGGGCTGGATTTTGTCGCCGAATGGAGGGAGGTAGCGTCTCTAGACTTACTTCTTCTGGTACTGTTCTTTTCCTCTTTCGCTCTATAAAGTAAAGGTTAGTCTATGTGACTAGGCCAAAGAGCTTCCTTGTTTTGTTTTGAAATGGTGAATTTCAGTGTTATTCTTCCTTCCTTTTACTCATTTGAGGCGAAGAAGCAAATAATCTATAATTTGTGTCATTAGTTCATTTTATGAATGTGAATACATTTTCTCTTGTTTGGTGCTAGCACTCTTAACTATACGTATTCGTTGATCGCGGGAATAAGTAGGTTATTATAGTTCATTTTAAATTGCTAGGAAATTTCTACTGTAGACCCTTAGGGTATTATTAGCTATTGCTAATTGACGAGGAATAGTTATTGCTCAGTAAGAAGGAATTATTATTAGTTGTTTGGTTATGTTGATAATGAAATTGGGAACTAGCCTAAGGTCCAATTAATTTTAAGCTTACGGTTTTAATAGGAAGTTGATACTCTCCTATTGAGAGGAATCATCATTCTCCATTTTGATTTCTAAGTATGTTGTTCAGTACTAATAACAATTTTAGGGAATACAAAATTTAACCAGCCAACTATTGTTTTTTCATGGGATAACTATTACCATCATTCACTCGATCCTTGCACCAAATGCTCTCTATCTCTCTATTTATGACCTGACAATCCATTAATCTTGGTTAATCATCTTCAGCTTGATGAATGTTCAAAAACTTCTACAAACTCCTGTTTGGAATTCTAGTCCCTGTTTTTAAATTTTCATACGATTAATTGTGACTTACTCAATTACATAACTCGTTTTTGTTTCTGCTAGGCAATTTAAGCAGAACTTAACTTTTTTTTTAGTTTCTACTATTTTATATTACGTGGGCATGATCTGCTCTCAGTCGAATGAAATGTGTCATGTTTGGAATCTCCTTCTCTTGAGATTTCAATAAATTGATTCATGTAAATGATCTGCTTTCAAACTTGGGACATGAATGAAATGTGTCATGTTTGGAGACTATTTGTCTTGAGAATGCAATAATTGATTCATGCAAAAACCAAGTGTTACTAAAACATCCTTTGGCTAAAACTTTCTAGCCTTTTTTTCTTGTTTAACCAAGTTTTGCAATAAATTTATTGTTAGGGGCTTTTTTTCTGGTACATTTTGAAGGGTTAAAAGCTCTAGGAGGGCAATTGTTTTGCTCTGTTGGATACTTTAGTTCAGTTGGTTAGACTTTACAACTGAGTCATTTTAGTCCAATTGTTTATGTAAAAGAACTCTAGAAGGACAATATTCACTTTTCAATTTTTTCCCTGTTGATTTGGGCGGAAGTTGTATACATGGCCAATTTTAAAGGGTAATTATGTCATTTATCAGCCTAAGAACTGATAAAAAGAGAACTATTACACTTCAAAATAAGAAACTTGGCCATGTTCCGGCACATGCATGATTGAAAAAGATGTATTGACTGACATTGGTCCTGAAAATAAGGGTATGAGGAAATAGTACGAATTTCCTTTTGCTGTCTCAGTTTCCAAATCTAATGCACCAAAGAGTCCCATTTTAAAGCTATTGGACCAACGTGTAAGCGTCCCTCTAGCCAGAGCTACTGGACCAACCAAAGTGTCCCACTAGCCATAGATGCTAGGCCAAAGTGTCCCAGTAGTTTCTAGTAGGACCCTTCACGCTCAATTATTTCATTCTTATGTATGAGGATATTTTATAGAGGAATATCTCATGTGTTATCTTTTGATATTTTTAACTAACGATGTTTGACCGCCAAATTGAGTTTGATTTGTGTACGAACATATTATTAATATTTTTGTTCTTTGTATCCAAGTGAAGGTTTGTCTATCGTCTGGGTTGCTACATTGTTTGCATGAGGAGGTTTACTGCCCTATTTTGCTTGTAAAACAATATTTCCCTTTAGCTTGACATTTATGTATCTAGAGTTATGATTCATGCTCTCGCTTGCTCTCTACTTTCGCTGCAGGGATAAACCCATGGATTATGATGACAATGATTTTCATAGCCAAAATCTTCATTTAGATGGAGAAGGAAACCCTAATTATCCTTCAGTTTTGCAGCCATATGCTCTTCCAAAGTTTGATTTTGATGATAGCATCCAGGGGCACTTGAGATTTGATAGTTTGGTTGAAACTGAAGTTTTCCTTGGCATTGAGAAAAACGAAAATAACCACTGGATTGGTGATTTTACCCGTGGAAGTACTGGCATAGAATTTAGTTCAAGCGCAGCAGGAGTTTGTTCCATTTCGAGGCGTAACAATGTTTGGTCAGAGGCCACTTCCTCCGAATCTGTGCAAATGCTACTAAAATCTGTAGGCCAGGAAGAAGTCATTACTTCTGGAACTGTCATTGAGAATTTGGATGGCTGTGATGAACTGCGCTGCTTAATTAAGCAAATGGAGCCTAGATTGAAGAATGATGATATCATTCTTTCCAAAGTGCAGGATGTTAGAGATTTGCAATCTAAATTATTACCTTTGGATGAGGTTCCTAGAGATTTTTCTGCCGATCCTCATGTAGAAGAGTCTATACAAACTCATCCAGGTGATTTGCATGTTGATGGAAGTTCAAGCGGCCTGCAGGCAAGTACTATTAGTGAAAATTGTGGCCTCTCAATATCTGAAGGGACTACTTTTGGTGATAGGAAGTTGGATGATGAATATAGAAGGGAAGATGGTACTTCAGCTATAGAGCATCCAGTTGATAAATTGCAAGATTCATTTGCTTCAGGAATGCAAGTTGAAACTCTGGTCACTTCTGTACATGGTCTAGTTATGAGGAGTAGTGAGTTGAATTATGATGGTATCCAGCATCAGGTAAATGATGTTTATGAAAAGAGTCCAGATTTTCACGTCTCAAGAGAAGAGCCTGAAATGAATAAACGGAATGTTGATACTTCTCAGGATGAAAAACATCACTGTTTGGCCTCCAAGGCAGAAACTACTGTAGAAGTAAGTGCTATTGAAACAAGCATTATTAATGTGGAGGAACCTTCTAGTAACATGTCCAAGGATCATCCTGATCAGCATCGGGTTGAATGTAGTACAGGAGGATTCTCCAGAGTTTCAGTTGAAATTCATAAGTTTGAAGATGTGATACTAGACAAAGGTTCTAATTTTGGTAGCGATCAGCCTTATAGAGTTAGTGAGCAAGAGTTATCACCAGTGACCTTTGGAGGTGATTCTTTGCCTTCCAAAAATGGCTTAAAAATGGATGCAGATCCCAAGGAGGATCAAATGACATCATCTACTAGTTTAGGGTCGAGTCAATTGGATAGGACTGACAAAGCTGCCACTAAAGATGCTAGTTTATCTTCTCCTATTGAATCTTCTCAATCAGTATCTGGGCAACGCCCCTTCTTTTCTGTAGCTGAAGCTGGTGTGTCTTATAACAGTGTTGGAAATCTGTTATGTAAACCAATAGATCAGTCTTTTCCAATGAGCAGTTACTGTTGTGCAGAAACTCAAAAAGGATCTCAAGAAACAGAGACCATTGAAGTTAAGGACCAGGAAACAAAGGAGATAGGTGAGTGTCCTGTTTCCAGTGAGTCTACTGAAAAACACGGTGATGTTAAGGAAGCAACAGGTTTTACTCAAAGTCTCAATGGGGTGACTGGGGGAAAAAGCATTGGAACAAAATTCGAAGATGCTTCAGGTGATAGTTTGTAATTTAATCTTTCTATTTGCTAGAAAGCATTTAGAGTGCAACATATTAGTATTTACAATTCTTATGATCTCATTTGAGCAGGATGTATTAATTTGTGTTGCCTTTTTTTTTTACTTTTATTATTCAATGCTTGATTCAAGGGGTTGGTTGTATTTTTTTTTGCCTGTCAAAAGGATTTTTTTTAATTATTTAATCCTGTTTGATGATATTCTGTTTTTGAAGCATGGAGCCACTGCCGCTCCTTACATGTATTTCATTTTATAAGAGAAACTTTTTGTTTCTTATGCAAAAAAGTTTGATTGAATCTGTTTGAAAGTCCCAGAAAATATCCTAGTTCTATAGATATGATCTGTGATACTATGCAGGATTCATATCATGACAATATCCTTTGTGGTGCAGAAATAAAGACAAAGAACGATACAACATACTGTACTGCAGCCCAAAAAATTGAAGAAGGCAACACCACAACTCTAGATTCCAAAGAAGAAAATTCTTGGCAAACAATTGAGCAAAATGACAATAGTTAGTCTTTCATCCTATGTAGACCACTACTTCTCCTTGCATGTTTTTCATTTTATAAGGGACTTTTTGTTTCTTGTGCAAAAAAGTTTGATTTAGCCTGTTTGAAATTTCCAGAAAATGTCCTAGTCTTATAGATATGATCTGTGATACAGGATCCATATCATGACCATTATCCTTTGTGATGCAGAAATGACAAAGAATGACATAACTCACACTCAACCTGGGCCTTTACTGCTGGAGGAAACATGCTGTACTGCAGCTCCAATAATTGAAGAAGGCAACAAAGCTCCTCTAGATTCCAAAGATGAGCTTTCAGGGCAAAATATTGAGCGAAATGACAATGGTGAGTCTTTCATCCTATGGAGACTTTGATTTGGATGTATGATTATATCAACCTTCGTTGCTCTGTGCCCCTTCTCATTTATCTTCTGTTCCTGGTAGTCTGTTGTTAGCAATTGTTTTGTCAGATACTTGTTGGCTACAGGATGTTAGTAGATGATGTGTGAATATTGGTACAGTCTTCGTATTTTGACAGAGCCCGACTAACTATTTGTATGGTCTATTGGTCTGATGTGCTTCTCCAAGAACCCATTCAGTTGTAACTTTGGGGAAGGATGAAAACAAATTGGGAAAAATCCCTGTATGTTTATGCATTACATTTGATACAAAATGGAGATAAAGGGGATATCTTTCTGTTATTTCAGTACTGCCCAGAATGGAGAGGGTCTAGGATAAAGCATTTCCGCCTAAGATGCAGTCCTTGCTCCTTTGTATGATACTCCAGAAAGAATAAGATTACTATGTCTTCTCTTGTGTGTGTGTATATATATATATATTTCATTATGTAGTGAGTAGTGAGTACATTCATAGCAAAACTTATTTTGAGTTTGACATTTATCGGTTGATTGAAAGAAATCCATTTTAACAGGTCTTTATTGTAGCTATTACAATAAAAAACTGTTTGATGAGAAAAAGAAGAAATGCAGATATCACTTTTGAGTAGAGTTGATCTAAAGGTTTTAGACGTTATAACCAAATGACTTTTCCTTATTTAATTGGAATTGTGTAATAATTTTTATAGTTTTCTAATGTAATGTAAGCTATATGGCTTAGGGTCGTTGGTGTGATGTCTTTCTAATCTTAATTTTTTCTTTTATTATGTTTACTGTGTCGAATCTGCAGGAAATGCTCCAGAAATTCGAGTTGGTTCATTTGATTCTGTTTCTTTGCCTGAATCTCATACAAAATCTTCCTCACAAGAAGACCTATTTGGTTCTGCTGATTGTAATGAACCAGTTTATGGTTCCTCTGAGTTTGTTGAGGGTACTTATGGTAAGGTGGATACCAAGGTCCATACAAATCAGAAAGCCCCTGTTGTTGATGTCGCCAGCCATGTGTCATCGAATACCCATGAGCCAAAAGGAAATGATGCATCAATAAACAAGAGAAGCGGCAGTGTTGATGTCAGCTTAACCATGGAATTGCCGAAAGGAGATTCTGGCATCAATGGGAAATCACTTTCTGCAGTTTCTGCTCCAAAAGTATCAATTTTATATTTTCTCAATGCATCTGTTAATTCCATTTATCTACTACTCGCATTGCCTTTTTTGTTTATTTTTAATGTTGCACAGAGATCTTCAGACTCTAGTTTAGGCAGATCTGAACTGAAGACAACAACGCATGATATTTCTCAGGCAAGTCCACTAGCATCTGATGGAAAGACTGTTCGTGATTGTGCTAAAGGTACCCCAGAGACTAAAAGAAGAAGATCATCTGCCAAATCAGCAGGAAAAGATAAGAAGGGAACTCAGGTGAAAGAAATAACTCTTGTTAAACAATCAGGTAAACCTGACAAATTTAACAGTGTTACTCCAAGTTCATCTGGATTTTTTCAGCATGTGAAATCAAATGAGTTGCAACATTATGGCCATGTGAAAGGCAGTAATGCAAAACCATACTTGGTTGCTGCTTCTTTGACGTCTGGTCTGCCAAACTTAAACACTTCAGGTTCACAAGCTGCACTATTTCAACAGTCTTTTACAGACTTTCAACAGGTGCAATTACGTGCCCAGATCTTTGTATATGGAGCTTTAATGTAAGTCCTCTTTTTTTTAAAAAAATATATATCATATATGGTTGAATTAAGTCAAATAAATTTTTAAATTACGAAGGGACAAACAAAGTACATGAATGAGATTGCTCCGGAACCAAATAAAAGTTAAAAAAAATGTAACAAAGGATCAGGCTAGAACATACTTGCTTCTGACATGGAAACATTACTAAGGCTTTTAAGAAAGGAAATAACTAAGAGCTTTTGAAGTAATCATCGAATCAGATTGGGAACACAAGGTAATGGTGGGAACATTGTTGTTTTTGCTTCAACATTGGTTGTTGTATACACTTCATGTTACATCAATTGCACGCATCTCGTTGTCTAACATTCAAATGAAAGAAAAGGATAACAGCTATGACATTGGGGCAAGTCCTCTTTAGGATTTAATTTCAGACATCTTTTTGGGTTGTTGAATCATCTTATTTTTATGTTAACCAGGATATGGGGAATAAACTCGTAAGATTTAAATCATTGGGTGTCTTACTGATGGAAGGGGGACATATAGTTGGATTTTATGGAAGTAAAATTATTTTATTTAAATTCTCTTTACCTAAGTTTTATATTCATTTTTCTTCTTTGTAGTCAGGGGATAGCACCCGAAGAAGCCTATATGGTGTCAGCATTGGATGGACCTGGTTGATTGCTTTGCCCCTTTTCTTTTTCTTGTCATTCTTCTTTGTCCTTTTGAGTGCCAGTTAACTTTCTGGATCTGGTACCTATAGATGGTGGCAGAAGCATGTGGGAGAATGTCTGGCGTACATGCATTGAGAGGCTACGGGGTCAAAAATCTAGTGCTGTTGATCCAGAGACCCCTTTACATCCCCGATCTGGTATCTTTTTGGATTTTAAGACTTTAAGTTATATTTTTATTTGGTTTAGTCTTATGTTTAACAGTGTTCTAGAAATGAGATCTGCAGTTTCAAAGGCTTCAGACCAAGTAACCAAACAAAATTCTCCACAAAGTAAAGATACTGCTGGTCATGCCAGCACCAAGCGTACACAAACGATTATAAGCCCTATGATTCCTCTTTCATCGCCACTTTGGAGTGTTTCCACACCAGTTGGTGATACCCTAAAATCTAGTGTCATGCCAAGAGGTTCAGTTTCAAATTATCAACAGCCTCTCTCTCCATTGTATCCTTTTCAGACACCACCTATGAGGAGCTTTGTTGGGCATAATGCATCATGGATGCCCCAAGCCTCTTTCCGAGGTCCCTGGGTTGCCCCTCCACAATCTTCTGTACCAGAGGCCAGTATTCGTATTTCATTATTTCCTAGCACAGAAGTAGTTCAATTGAATCCTGTGAAGGAAACATCTACTCCAAATCCATCTGCTACAAAGCTTGTTTTTTCTGGTCCAATAGTTCATGCTGGAGATCAGAGAAGTGGTTTAGCTGGGGTCCCTTCTGCACTTGACTCGAAAACAATTTTGTCATCTTCTGTTCGTCCATCTACTGATTATAAACCTAGAAAAAGAAAAAAGAGTTTAGTTTCTGAGGAACGTGATCAAATTGTTTTGCAACCTCTATCTCAACCTGAACCTGTTGTGACTAGTAGTTTGCCTTTGTCTATCTCTATCACAACCTTGGAACCCACTCCTTTTGTGTCTAAATCCATGTCGGAGAAATTGATTTTGCCTGCTTCTCCAGCATATTCCTATGATCATCTCAAAAGAGTAGGCCACGATTCTGTGTATAGGTCTAATTTACCAGAAGAAACTCTTGATAAATTTATGGAGACTAGGAAGCAAGCGGAGGATGCTAACGCACTTGCTGCTACAGCTGTTGGGCACTGTCAAGAAATATGGAACCAGTTAGATAAGAATCAAAATTCTGGATTGTCATCAGATGTTGAAGCAAAGTTAGCCTCTGCTGCTGTTCAAGTTGCTGCTGCTGCTGCTGTCGCAAAGGCTGCAGCGGCGGCTGCCAATGTTGCATCAAGTGCTGCACTGCAAGTAAAATTAATGGCTGATGAAGCAATGGTTTCAATTATTGGTGGAATTTCTAGTGGAAGACCAGGAACATTTTCTGATGAGGTGAGCGGAAATGCTACTCCTGCATCCATCTCTCGGAGTGACGATGGAGCAAACAGTTCCAGTTCAATAATTACAGCAGTTAGTGAGGCTGCTTGGAAGAGAGTTGAGGATGCATCAGCTGCCTCTAAGCGAGCTGAAAATATGGATGCCATTGTAAAAGCTGCTGAACTTGCATCAGAAGCTGTATCACAAGCTGTAAAAATTGTTGCTATGGGTGATCCTTTACCATTGAGTAAGCTGGTAGAAGCTGGTCCACAGGGTTACTGGAAAATTCCACAAGTATCTTCTGGGCCTGTAAAAAAATCAACTGACATGATTAGAGATCAACCTAAAGGTGCTGCTGGAGAAGTTGGAGATATTTCTATGAGGAATTCAAAAGGTAGACAATCAAGTAGGAAAGAAGCCCATATGATTGTGAGTGAGAAGTCACAAAGTGTGGTAAATGTGGGCAAGGAACCAATAGATGATCAATTAAGACTCGCGGATGTCCCCTCAGGATCTTTGGTTGGAGAAAGACAATCAGGACAGATTGGCCACAAATATTCTGATTTGTCCAAAAATATCAGTGTTGTTCTTGAATCTGGGATTGGATCAGAATTGTCTCCCATTGTTGTTGAGAACAAACTTGAAAAGGTTGCAAAGACCTCCAAAGGAAACAGCATTAAGGAAGGTTCCCA
Organism: Hippophae tibetana; assembly: GCA_037013495.1. Lineage (NCBI taxonomy): Eukaryota > Viridiplantae > Streptophyta > Magnoliopsida > Rosales > Elaeagnaceae > Hippophae > Hippophae tibetana. The sequence goes on along the minus strand of CM072804.1, from coordinate 5,017,835 downwards.
AGTAGAGGTAGTCTGAAATAATAAAGATAAGTTTTCAATTAAGTGTTCTCAAATTTTTATACATTGTATTGTTTTCTCAACCTATGCTCTCTCTCGAAAGACTCACCTAGGGATATTGTTGTTGGGGAAAGTCTTGTGCCTTTAATTTAAATTATTATTTTTCCATGCAATGTGTATTTTATGGATTTCAAAGTTTTTTAACCCTGGATTCCAATTTCAGGTTTTCAAGGATGGTGATGGATGTAAAGCAGCCTGGTTCACTGCAAAAGTGTTGACTGTGAAAAATGGGAAAGCTTTTGTTTCTTACCCTGAAATTTATCTGGATCAAGGTAAATCTCCCTTGATTGTATCCAAAAGCAGGCCATTTTACCTAAATTTCATGTAGCAATTGTATTTTTCCTTTGGAATGACTGTTTATAAGTTCTAGGTTAATTTCCATTGAAGGGATCTTGTATAGTTCTAGGTTTATCTCTCTATGAGAGAAATGGGCAGAAAGTTGAAGCCATGATATGCTTAATGCATGTATGTTCCATTCATCTGATGCTGGCATTTCATATTGCATCTTACAGGCTTGGGAGGGCAAGTGAAGGAATGGGTGGAGCTTGAAAGTGGAGTTGAGGCCCCCAAAATTCGCTTAGCCCACCCCATTACTACTGTGCAATTTGAAGGAACAAGGAAAAGACGTAGAGCTGCTATGGGAGATCATACTTGGTCTGTCGGAGATAGGGTAGATGCATGGATAACAGACAGGTAACTTCATGTTATATGTTTTTGTTGCATACTAGCAGTTGAGAAAGCTAATTGCTGAGTCTACTGTTGAGATATGAAAATAAATACTTTTTAAGTAAACTGTGATAAGCTGATTAAAAAATTGAATGTTAATGATATTTGAAGCAGTGGGTACTTATTTTACTACATCCAAAAGTGCTTGTGAATTTAAAAATGTAGCATTCGGCTTTGTTCATCCTGCCCCAAAGAGAACAAAAAGAAAATTGTGATGAAGAACCTTTTTTTGAATGGATCTTAACTTTGTACTGCATGCAATTACTTTCTGGAACACCTCAAGGATATTATAGGTCTTGGTAATGGATGGCGTTATTGTGATTCATTTGCTATGATGAAACAGGATGTTTTGATTTTGGAATGGAGAAAGGTATGACTTATGAAGGGAATAAGATATTAGGATTCTGGTTGCTGGAAAGCAATTTTATTGACGGCAGCAAAAGAGTTATGTACGGTTTATGGGGTTGATGATCATGTATTAGTAATAGTAAGAGCATGTTTAATGGTGAATAAACTATTTTAGGGTGTAAAGGTGGCTCTTCTGAAGTTTTAGCTTGAAAAACTTGTGCATTTTCAGGGATTCAAAGTGTACCCTTATAAAGCTCATAAGAAACAGGAGGGAACTAAGTTAGGGAATGAGGGGTATGCAAATAAGAACCTGTTTATGATCCTCCTATATATAAATTCGTGTACATTTAATGTTCTCGCCGGTGTTAAATATTTATTTGGTATTAACTCAACAACATGAAGTTCCTATTGGCTCTCTTTTGTCTGCAGCATATTTAATACGTCCTGTTTCTGCAATGATATTAACTGTTTTCTTTTAGTCATTAGCAAACTGTATGTCTTACCTCATCTATGCTTATTTTATGTTTAGCTGGTGGGAAGGAGTCATCACTGAAAAAAATAAGAAGGATGAAACTTCATTAACCGTCCATTTTCCAGGTATTTGTATATTTTTTTATTGACTTTCTCTTATGTTTTTTCTCCTGGGTTTGTTTTGTTGCTGCCCTTGTTCCAGAATTTCCTACTTGTGCTCTTGTTTGCAGACAAATCATTTGCTTGTTATTGATCTTACAGCTCAAGGTGTGACATCAGTTGTTAAAGCTTGGCATGTTCGGCCTTCTCTCACTTGGAAGGACGGATACTGGATTGAATTCTCCAATTTGCGGAATGATTCTTCTCTTGAGGTATTAGCTTTCTTGAGCTGCTACTTGATTTTGGCACATTATGTGCCAAAATGTTTTTTTGTTAATTTTGATCTGAACTGCGAATTTTGTGTTCAGGGTGATATGCCCCAGGAGAAGAGGCCAAAATTAGGCAGCCCTGCTGTGGAAGCTAAAGGAAAAGATAGGATTTCAAAAAACATTGATAATGGATGTTTGGGAAAACTGGAAGAAACAAGATTATTGGATTTGTCTTCAAATGAAAAAGTATTTAATATTGGTAAGAACACTAGAACCACAAACAAGCCTGATGAAACCAGAACAATAAGGACGGGTCTACAGGAGGGTTCAAGAGTGAAATTTGGTGTTCCTAAGCCTGGAAAGAAGAGAAAGTTTATGGAAGTTAGTAAACACTTTGTCTCAGACCAGGCCACTAAGACCAATGAAGCTATTGATTCAGCAAAACCATGCTTGATTCCTCATCGACAAGGATTACATGGATTGAAAAATACTGTTAAAATTGATTCAAAGAAACAAGTAGCTGACTCAAAGCTTAAGAGGATCAAATCCAGAAAGCAACAAGGTATTTCAGGTAGAAGTATTCCTCTGAAAGACAACTCTCCGACTAATGAAATTTCTGCTATTGGTGCTGGCATTGTGAAAGATCGTACTAGGACAAAGGATTCTACAAGCCAACTAATTGGAACTACATCAGGGAAGAATGACCCGACAGAAACTAGATCCTTTTCTACCACTGAAGGAACAGCAGAGAATCCAATCTTGTTTTTGTCATCTGCTCCTGCATCAGATGCTCCATCAAAGAGAGTATCTAGTGGTAAAACTGATCAGACAAAAGGAAAGCTTGCACCAGCTAGAGGAAAGTTGGGTAAAATAGAAGAGGATGGAGTCTCTAATGGTGCCCCTGTTAAATCAACATCTGGATTTGTTGAACCCCGTAGGTCTAATCGCAGAATTCAGCCAACATCTAGAGTAAGTATTTAGATATTTCTGTATGTGTTACTTTATTTTTTATTTATGATCAGTTTGGTGCATCCACTATGTACTTCCTATGCTTGTGTTTGTTTTGCACGCTTGAATATATTTGCTGATTTATCTGTAAATTGAATATTTGGTTTGCTTTGGACAAAATGTGGAAATGGAAACTGAGTTATTATGTTGCTTCTTGAAAAAAAGGTTGAACTAAGTTCACAGTATACATTTATTTCTTGGTGAAACAAAATTGATAAGTTTGCTTTTGCTTGTGCTTTTGTTTGGCTACTAGCATTTAATGGGTCTGGTTAAAGGCACAATTGTAAAGGTAGTTGGTGTGCTAATCATGGAGGCTTATCATGTTTGTTATATTAATATCTGAATTTTCATGTTTTGCTGATACAGCTATTAGAAGGACTGCAAAGCTCATTGATCATGTCGAAGATTCCTTTTTCGCATGATAGAGGTCACAGGAGTCAAAACAGAAATATTTCTAAAAGGTAAGATGAGACACACGGAAGTCTCCAGAATTTACACTCAATTTCATTTTTTCCTGGGTACAGTAATATTGCAAAGCAGTTTATTTTCTATTTTTTAGTATCTGGGCTGCATACAGTCATATACTGACAGCTTGATAGGGACAGGGAATAAATCATGGTTTCCAGGTCTTGCCATGATGACAGGTTTCAATTCCAAGGAAATATTGCTTCACGGATAATGACGACGTACCGAGCATCAGAGCATAGAGATTGTGTATATTTATTGTAGGGGATGATGATAGCAGGAAGTGAATGTCTAGTTATTGTTTTTAGTCACAAATGATCTCCTTAGGAGGTTGTATATGGAAATTCTCCAAGAAGGTGGTTTGTAATTGCATGGAAGGTTCTCAGATTAACTACATCTCGATTTTCTTCTCTTTGGGTGAAGGAGCTTCATTGCTATCTTTTCTTCAAAAAAGATCAGCACGATGACGTTTTAAAAATTACAGGTTAATGAAGTTGGTTAACATCAGAACAGTAAAAAAGTGGATCCAAGTAACAGAACAAAAATGTCCTCGACTATTCGAATTTAACGGATCACTTGCAACGATTTTTTTTATTGTCTATAGCCCAAGGTCGTGTCTCCTTTTTCTTCATTTTTCCAGCTTTGTTATAGGTTAAATTAATTCCCAAACAATACCCTTGTGCAGAATTTTGCATTTTTATCCTTTTTATTAATTTATATTTAAAACTGAATATAAAACTCATTTGAATATAGAAAAAACAATATTTCTGGGCCAAAGGCAATGTTCAACCATAAAAATGAAATTTATACTCCGAATCAAAGGTAGACCTAGTCCCAAATGCAAGAGAAATTACTTCAAAGATAAAAAGTGGGAGAAAGTGAAAAATGGAGATAGAAGTATCAACGTGTAAAAAAGCTGATATAATTATGTTATAGTATATTACCTGTGCTTAAAAATAAAAAAGAATTTGTAACAAACCAAAGCCATCTAAAAAACAAGATAAGCAACAGACTTCACGGTCCCCGACTCATAAAAGAACATTATGAGTTTCTCGTGTACTTGCACAACTACTTCTCTAGCAAAATTAATTTTTATGCACAATTGCTGAACATAGAGTACCTCCTATACATCGAGTCTTTGGCAGTTAAATTGATTCTGAACAGGACTAGACCTCAGATCCGCAAAAGCTTGGGTTACTCAATAAACAGTCATGCTCGATCAGTTAGTATAATCCTAATTACATGAAACCATCTCTTCCACACGCTGTAGTAGGAAAAAAGTTTCTGTGCCTGCTACAGATGATGGCTATTCTTGTATGACAAATACCAGAATCCACAAAGCCACAAAGCCACGACAATATTAGCTAAAGATTAAAGCTTTTTCTAAAAAGAACTAAGCTTAAGAACAGAAAATTCGAAGGTATAGACCATATATCACTCACGAGCAAAATTACGGCCTCTTTCACTGCATCTATATAAGTACTTCGAGTATTTCGATTTCCTTATATCAACACGACCAGCCAATCCCTACAACCATTAGTCCAATACTTAAACAAACACTTCAAAATATTTAATTAAAAAAATGAAGCAAAATAATTATAATATTTAAAGAAAAGAGAGAGATAGAAAATAGGTTTACTATGGTGATGATGCCGTGCTTGACTAAGCGCTGAGAGTACCATTCAAGATCGGACGCCACATGTCCTGTAAACAGCGATATCAAACCCAGCGCAAACAGCATTAAACCACACACCACTGTCCACGAAACAGGCTTTCTCTGCTGGGACGGCGTCGTTTTACCCGATCTCCAAAACATATGTTTCCCATTGTACCCTTTTTGTTGCTGCTTGGCCACTCCCATCCAATTCAGTCCCCAATTTGGCCCTCAAATTCATACCATTTTTACTCCCATTGCCAGTCTCGAGCCCTCAGATACACGATCAGATTTGAAAGCATCCAAACTGTGCCGAACTGTACCCTGATCTAAGAGTTTGAATCCACATTTTCGAGTTTTCCAACTGTTCGGAAAAATCCGTGGAGGTTCCTAGAAGGTGGGGCTCCAAAGTCTGTTTAAACGAACATTTCATTCGCCTTTATCACATCTCAAACAATACAATATTAAAATAATAAAATACATTTAATAATGATAAAACTTTTATTTTTTTTATATACCCCATTGGCATAATTTATTCAGCTATAAAGTTATTTCTTTATTTTTCATAATATTTTTCTAATGAACTCTATTATCTTTATATCTAAAAATTAAATTAATTATAATATATCAACCACCATATTAACTTAAACAATTGGTAATATGGTGCTTAGTATTTTGTTATTATTTTTTTCGATAATTAAAAAAAATCTACGAAAAATGAAACAAATTTGAGTTGATAATTTTTTTTATTATAAAAAATGCTCCTATTTTTAATTTTATATTAAAAATATTAAGTCAAAATTAAACTGAAAAAGAATGTAAAATTTAAAATAACAATTTTAACTCTATTTTAATATTATGTTTAAAAAATTTGTTACTAAAATAATATTTTATTATTTAAAAATGATAGAAATTGACATAAATATTTATTATAAAAGTAAAAATACACAAATAAATGGAAAAACGGAGAGATAAATGTGCTGAAGCTTCTTTATTACTAGCTTGTTTGGAATTGGAGTTATTAATTGGCGAATTTGGAAATGTTTATATAACTATAAACTTCAACAAAACATGAATTTTCATGTTCGGAATTTTTTTTTGAATAATTTTAATATTTATTCCTTAGTAATTAAGATTCGAATGTAAATTTTTTACATACCTAAATAATAAACTCGATTACTATTTTTATAAACTTAAAAATAAATGAATAAATGAAAAGATGGATCAATTAACGCTGTGTGGGGTTGGAAGTTTAGATCGTAATTATCAGTAAAAAAAATCTTATATATTTCTTATTAAATATTAATAATATTAACTTATTAGTCGTTCATTTTTTTATTTCTCTAAATATGTGTCCGAAGGTTTTACGTGAAATAGATGGTGAGATTTTATCTTATATTTTATTTATTTTTATTTAAAATTATTTTTAATAAATTTATATTTATTATAAATAATTATAATTCTAATATATAAGTATATTTCTTATTTCATTATTTTTATAATTCTATTTGTTATATTTAAATTTAATTAGAATAAATAAAATATCTCATTATTTATAGTCTTATTATTATCCCAATTTATTAAAAAATAAGTAGGATAAGTTAAAATAAGTTTACAAAATTCATAAATTATAACTTGTCTTTATTCTTTAATTATTTAAAAGATGAATTTTTTCTTAATTTTTTATCCATAAAATGTTAAATTTTTTAATTAACTCTTAATTTTGAATCAATAATATATTTAAAATTAAATATAAATTCATATACATATATTTTATTAAATAAAAATATTAATAAAACATCAAATTATTTAAATAATATAATTATTCTTTATTTATATTATATTTATTAAATATATAATAAAATGTTCAATTTAAATAGTATTTGGTCTACGCGTTATTATAAATAAGAGTAAGAATTCTAATAATAAAATAATGGAATTTAAAGAGAAAGTTATTACTATTATCATGTACGGCTTGAAACTTTGCTTTAACATTTTGAACGAGTGAAATACAAAAGTTTTGAAATAAACGTAGGAAAAAGGTTCCATTAATCCTTTAAAATAAAAGGATGTTCAGTTGTTATTAATAAAAGATTTATATTCAAAAATGTTACATTTTAATGAAATATATTATAAAATATTATTAATTTATAAATATAATTTAAATATTATTATTTAAATAAAAATATAAGAATGATTAAAACTAAAAAAATAACAATAAAAATATTTTTTTATATTTATAGTGGGATTGTATTCTTACATTTAGCTCTATTTTTTATTTATTGTCATAATAAAATATATTATTATTAAAAAAATTATAATAATTAATAATTTTTTTTTAAAATAAAGATAAAATAATAATAATAATATTCAGATTTTTCATTAAAATAACCCTAAAATATTATAGACTAAATCAAGGAAAAATAAAATCTGAGGAAAAAAATATAAAAAGACAAGGCACCAAGATTGTGCGCGGCTAAAACCATACACCATCGAGCAGCGAAACCCATTTCGGCCGAAAAGTACACCTTACCACACAATCGATCCCGTAAAACGTGTTTTTGGATCTCAGTCTACTCGGCTTGCTTTTGTCGCAGACTCCGATTTCTCTCGTGGCCTCTGTTTGCCATCGGTTGGCCAACAGAGCAACCTTACCTTCTATCAAATCCGCCATCAGATCCAACTCACGTTCATCCCCTCTTGACCACAAACCTTGCACTTCTTCCTCATCTTCCTCTCGCTTCTCTGCCCCAACCGTATCTACTTCCGCTCCTCGTCGCTGCTTTTCAATGTCCAGGTCTCTCTTTGTACCCTTTTATTTTATTTTATGAAATTTATTCCCTCTTCGATTCATTGGTTTTTCAAACTTTTGGGTAAACTTTTATGCATTGATGTTATTGTTGTTTTGGCATTTTTCGGGGTCATGGGTATTTATGATCAGGTCTCCATCGGAATTGGGATGCGTACAATCGTTATTGCCACTTCACAGCGTGGATGCAGCGGCGAGAATGTTGTCGGCCTGAGCACAACATCGAGGATTTGCTGAGCGCGCTCTCACAGGATACGCTCTGCTGCACCTCTCCAGATCTCTAATATATAAATTATAAAAAAAATAGTGGGGAACTTTTGCTTCTTTTACCCTTCCAGCTCATATCCTCATTCTTGGTCTATGATACGATTTCCAGTATATATATATTTTTAAATGAATTGCTATTAAGTGTTTTTTTTTTTTTGCTGAATTGGGTTGTTTCTAATTTCACAGTTATACATTTATTGGTCTTAATGTTGTATATAAATTCTAAAGTCTGAACAAGTTTTATAAAGCACATGATTAGCTCAAAAACTATTAGTACGCTAAGGCCACTAGGATTTTTGGTTCCAGATTTGGCTTTTTTTTTTAACAGTCTAGTCCACCTATTCAATGACCTTTATATTCAAATAAGACATTTCGAACCATGAACAATTAAGGGTGGAAGTGCTTTGACCGGTTGTTCTATCTGACTGGATTATTTTGTTCCTGCAGGCACATAATATCCATTGTCTACGCTTTAAAGAAATAAACTGGGAATTTACAGGACCTGCTATTTATGGCTTACTGCATCGTTTTCAAGTATGAATCAATGAGCTATTGCCCTAGAAACCTTAGATTTGTTTTGTTATTTTAGTTAGGACTACTCGTGTTCAGCTTATATGTCAACTTGAGAATCTTTGTTGATTGTTCCTGTTACTTTTTACTTATAACAGAAGCTCATGTTTAAGGTTGTCTAAGACACACGTTTCAGTTTATATGGGCCTTGTGCAGTTTAATCAAAATTTGCAATTTCCTTTAACTTCCTTCTTTTTCCGTTGTAAATGCCCTAGCATATGTTTTTTTTTTAAATGTCTTGGACTTGTATTATTTCTGCTTCCGTGCTTCTTTCAACTTTTAAATCTCTTCCATAACAGAAGGGTTTTTCTGATATTTTTTCGAACCTTAAAGATGTTTATGATATTAAGACAAACCTCAGGTTGTTTTATATATCATCCACACTCCGTGAATTGAAGGAGAGAACAAAACTGAATACTGTTGTAATATTCAGCAGCTTAGTACGTTAATATTAGGAACAATTTAATTGCTGATGATTAAGAATATTATAGTAACATAGCATCTCCATTTCCCCAGATGGAATTGATGATACGTTAGACATCTATACTTCATAAGAATTATACTTTGAACATATGTATTATTGAGTCAAGAAAGCTGCTTGAATGTTGAAAGTTGATTTCTTATTTTGAAGGCTAATTATCAGCATTTACCACCTTACTTGAGCACTTGTGGTGGATTTTTTTTGTTCATTGAGACTGAATGTTACTTATGGTTTTTCTATACCTTTCCATTTAGTGTTCGACTCTGATTGGCTTATTCTATTTTGTTGATTCAGAGTTGGGATTATCAGTTCCAAGGTGAACAGGGGGCTGGATGTAACTACGACGGGATGATTAAGAATTTCAAGGGGAAAAAAATAATTGTTTTCTTTTGTTTTTGCAGAAACTCAGACATGCTGTCGAAATGATTCTGATTATAATTTTTCTCATAGGGATATGCCGAATGAAAAATAAGTTTTTTTTTTTTTTGGACAAAGAAATATAACTTAAGTGAAATATATATTTTCTATTGTAATCCCTATTTTTATTCGGAAATTATATGCTTATCTATTTCAAGAATTGATTTGTATTAAATCTTTTAGAAAATGATTATGTAAAGGGATATTTGCGCTCATTAAAATTAAAATTGTAAAAGAATATACTGGAATTTAGTAAGCTTTGTCGGACGTTAAATGGTAACATCTGAGAACAATAACACCGTCAAACTGGATTATATTGGGACGTGCCTTTTCTTATTTTTTCTTAGTTTTAGGAGTTTTTATTTATATAATTTTCCCAAATATTAGATTTGCACACAAATTAGACACTAATTTATTAAAAGACGTAAGCCAAACATAATGTGTCAGAAAAAGTAAAGCTAACCAGAAAAAAAAAATTAGGGATGGAAAATTTACTCCTCCCATAAATCTAGGAGTTTCGTAGATATTGAGCTAAATGTATTTTAGCAAATTTTAACCAAAAAAAATATAAAAATAAAAATAAATAAAGAGTTAGAGGTTGAGAAATATAATGAGGAAGAAAACAAAAAATATCAACTTTTATTCCAAGGAGTCTGTAGAGAGAAGATAAAACCTTCTCAATCGAAGCATTTGGAGTTGGAGGGAACGGTTAGATGTCATATTAAGGTCGACACGGAGAAGTCGTTAACCGTACAGTTAGAAAATGGACAGACAAAAACACCAGATTCAAAGTTTATATCTCAAAATTGAAAGATCAAAAGAGAGGCTTATCATGTAGTATGAAAAAAGGAGTCGAAGAAATAAGTAATGCGAAAAGCCAAGAGAGAGAAAACAGATAGAGAATTTTCTTGAAGAGGGGTAAAAAACTTAGAAAGAGAAAACGGAGAGAAATTTATATTGGGTTATTGTGTTGAGAAAGGCGAAAAGAAGGAAGACATTGAAGGTGGAAAGGATTGAAGTTGAAGATGAAGAGGGAAACCATAGAAGATATAGCAATAATAGGAGGGTTGATAGGTGCACAATTTGTGTACGCAGGGAACTCTGTTTTGCTGAGTTATCTTATGTCTATTGGGTTTACTTCTTCTAATATTATTATCTTCTCAACCTTTGCTACATTTATTATTCTCTCTCCCTTTGCCTTTTATTTTGAAAGGTTAATTCTCTCTTTTGTTTTGCTGTTTCTCATGAACATAGATTATAACATAAATGGTTTTATTTTTCTTGGTAATTTTCTTTCTCCTTTTTATTGTTTTGTATCTGGGTCTGGTTTAAAGTTAGAAACTTTATGTTTATGTTGCAGGACCAAATGGCCCAAAAAGTTAAGCATGAAGCTTTTGATTCAGCTAACATTGATAGCCTTTGGAGGGTATGAAAATTTGCTTTTGGTACTTGCATATATCTATTGATTATGCGTATTTCTTTCAAATTCTTGACAATTGATGGCGAAAAGGCTTGACTCATTATTTTGACAGTTTTCAGCTAAAAAGAAAATTGTTATTTCATATTAGTTTTCTGGTTTATTTTATTTGAGTTGCTTTTCCTTGTAATATTTTTTTTCCATGATGTCTTTTTGCAGGGTGACTTTATTCCAATCTTTGTTATTAAAAGGTATCAAGCTAAGTTCACCAGCTATGGGTACGGCCATGCCAAACCTTGCTCCAGGACTTATTTTTATCATTGCTTGGACTTTTAGGTACCGACTTGACTTTCTTTTAAATTAATATAAGAATTAGAAAACAATAGATAAGAGAGAGAGAGAGAGCTCACTTAGTTTTTGCATAAAATTAAGGAATGTGGAACATAATAACTAAGGTTCTAATTAATTAATTTGTGATCGATCTTGATTGATTTGATTCATGGTGACACAATTGTAATGCTTATTATGCTTGTGCAGACTAGAGAAAGTTAAAATTAGTTGTCTATACAGCAAATTGAAGATTTTAGGCACAGTGTTGTTGATTCTAGGCGCTCTCGCAATGAGCTTAATGCATAGCACTGTTGATAGAGAACAAAAGGCTTCATTAATATCGGATCCAACCGATGTTATCTTCGACAAGAAGAAGATTATTGGTTGCTTCTATCTTGTCTTAGCCGTCTTCTTTTTATCGAGCAATATTGTATTGCAGGTAAGTAGTTCTTGAATGAGGGACGCATTTATTTTCAACTCTGAATTAACATTGCAGGAATAATGTGTTGTAATATATGACAGGCTTCAACTTTAGGTGATTTTCCAGCACCAATGTCCTTGTGTGCTATAACATCTTTACTAGGTGCGTTTATAACTGCAATCATGCAATTTTGTCACGACCAAACGTTGGACATTGGTTGGCCACTTGTGAGTGTTGGAGACCTGATTGGCTTTTCTGTACTGGTATATGATCTCTCTCCTTCCCTCGTAGCTTTCATCCAAAATTATTACTTTCCTCTATTTTGTTTCACTTACAATCATCATATACGTGACTGATGAGAGTTAGTTTAATGTAGACTGGTGCTGTGAGTGGAGTAATTGTGAGTTTCAATGGATGGGCAATCAATAAAAGAGGACCGGTTATGGTGTCGTTGTTCAATCCCTTTGGAGCAGTCTGTTCAGTCATTCTCTCTGCCATAACAATTGGTGATACCATGAGTGTAGGAAGGTAATTTAAGCTATTTTGTCATTTCTTTTAACAAAGCCAAATGTTTTGTTAAAATGCTTACAAAACTTTTATGCAATTGGATTCTTTTGATGTAGCCTTGGTGGAATGTTGCTTATGTTTACTGGGCTCTACCTTTTTCTTTGGGCTAAAGCAAAGGAACGACGTAACAATGTAGACTTTGAAAGTGAGTTTGATGCAGAGAACCCTCTTTTAAGTTGATGTCAGTCTTGATATTCACCTAATTTTGTACGATATTTATTTTTCTTTCATCCTTAGACAAAGAAGGAATATGAAGAGGAAACAAGATAAGACCTTAATCCATTCTATGGACTAGTGGTCATTGATACCTACTTTTTACACGTCGTTATATATCATGCATAGAAATTAAGCTGCAAACAGGCACATATCTATCTACCGGGGCAATAGAGGAGTAAACTCTGAACAATGTTGCTAAAAACTGATATAAATTGTTTAGAAGGAGAGCCAAAAGAAAAACTCTTGCTTTTCTATTTCTGTTGTGTTATGGTGGAAGTGCTTTAAAGTTCTATAGCAAAATTCAATTTTTGATTTCTTATATTGTAATGGAGAGCAAGTTTTGAAATAGAGTTAACACTTCAGCCAAACAGCCCATGCTAGTAGAAAATTGGAGATAAAAGAGTTATCTGCTATTGTAGCTGACTAAAGTATAGGAAGAAGCTTTTCCACGTTCGAATAATTTTGATTAAAATGCATATTTCTGAATAATTTTGTTTATAACTGGTATCAATAAAAATTTATTGGGAAAAATAGCACTACAGATTTATTTGCTTATGCTTTTGAAGCCCGTCATAAATCATTTATAATTTAAAAAAAAAACACTTATGAAGCAAACAAAACAATAAAATTGTCTTAATTATTTTCCAGGTTTAGAAAGCAAATATGCATTCTTACATAAGCACAAATCACATGCTTTTCTTAGAAACAATTTCTCCTCAAATTTTGAAATCACTTTTGATAAAAGTACCTTAAATTAGTTGTAATTCTTTCTTTAACTTTTTCATTGAGTTGAACTTAATTGAAATTAATTTTTTATTATAATTTCTATCAAATTAATTAAGCAGTAAGTTGGTAAAAAAATTCACATAAAATATTAATGATATTGTCACAATAATATCACTAACTTAATAAAATCATTTAAAATATCAAATCAAAATCAATATATATATACACGCAGAATAATGATATAATATAGAAGCCATTTCAAGTTTGCTCCATTTTTTTCTTAAATTACAATCGTTTAGCTGTGATAAGTTACAATTGTACCCTTTAATGAGTTTTATTTATTTTTCTTTCCGTTCTAGATCCTAAGTTTCGTGATCGATCTTTTCTTAATCTCACCAACGACTGCCTCTCCATCTCCATCCACGCCAATAATAGTGTTCTCTACTTCAACTGTGAGAAATAATATTCAATTGCCTCTCCACCACACTACCACGAATTAGATCAACAAATTTTATGTTGAATGTAATGGACCATGTTTTTGAACTATCTCAATCAAAAAATGCTTTGATATGTGGTTGGAAATTTATTTTCTCAATTTTTCTAGATCTGATTTTATTTGGTGATTTTTCAAATACACATTCTAAGAAAAATGTTTGTGTACGAGTTACTATATTATGATCAAGCTAGCAAGATTCATGCATGTAACACCAATCATAAGCCAACGATATTGTTTACTCTCATTTTACTAATTTTTCTAATACACATATAATTTGTTCGAGGCTGTTGAGCGCTCGGATGCAAGCAGACGTAAATGCAGAGCTAAAAAGGCATGTTGAACGCATGAGTAAAAGAGACCATTACAGATTCAATTAAGAATGTCAGAATCAGTTATTATGACTCCCTTTAATTCCAAATACATATAAGGCTATATATAGTCATAATTAATCGAGGAAAAAATATAAGAAATTATATGAAATCAACCCTCTTACCTTTGTCTTCTTCTTCCCCAACCTTTGAGAAATTCACCACCTAACAATGGTATCAAAGCCGATTTCAACCATGGTCGATCGAAATCGATCCAACACAAAAACCTCTGATGAGGAATCTGATTTCTTCGCACAATATAGGTCCAAATCAAATCAGAGTGATTCATCGCTATTTTACAGGCGGTTGAAGTAGAGTTGAGAGCTCATCGCAACCTCCACCGCTCACCAGAACCACACCTTCGTGCACCACTTGAAACCTTCGAGAAATCTGAAGCCTCACACACTGATTCCTTTGTGATGAGCGAATGGAAAACCTCAGAATGCAGAACCAGTAAGAGTTGCGTTTCTAGGTTACAGGAAGAGGTAACGATGGGTTATACAGAACCTAAGCCAAGGTTTTGTGGATTGCCACCAATTGGGCTCCCAAAATCAACCCATATACTAGCTCGGGAAATAAGCCTATATCGTAAAGATAGCCTCTCACCTACCACTGGGCTCCCTCGTAATGAGCTTCGTCTCAAGCTTTTAGACGAGTCTCTAGACCCGACCCACGAAGAAATGGTTGCTCCGTATGAAAAAGTTAACTACGAGAAACTCTATCGGGTGAAATGCCTAACTCATTGGGATGTCAGTCGCGCGAAATTGCGTAGGTGACTTAGAGTTTTTGGTGGAGGTGTTCGCAGAGGTGGTCGGAGAACTTCCATAAATAAGGGCCGAGGAGGCCGTATGTTCGATCCTGGTAAGATTTGGCAACGATGGCACGATAGGACTAAAAAGAAACGATACGATCTTGTATCGATTAAGGCTGCTTCTAGTAATTCCTTTGTGGTTATGACGCGTGATCGAAGTCTTGAGGTTGTTCCAGAAGGAACCCTTGTCGTTATGGAGTCAACTGAATGTGATGCAAAAACCCCAACAACGATTGGAAATTGGAAGCATCCTAGAGTTTTCTTTGAAGCTGAATAGATCTCCATCTCACCCTACCTTCCTAATCAGCCTATGATTAAGGCTGAGATAACACTACATAGAGGTAACATCAGTACCTTAACTACTTCTATGGGTAATAATCAATTACTTGGGGGTTAGATTACTGAAAATAATTAGGCGGGGAAGAAGGCATTCTTCGTGAACTTTAACTCTCTATTATGAAGAAAACATTTCCAGCTTATGTTCTTGGGTCATTAGGTTCCCTTGTTCTTCCACCAAGGAAGTACTCCCAAAGGAGTTCTCTTTGGTTGTACGGGTTATACTGGCTATTAAAAAATTGGATTCCTTATCATTGCAAATAGAATGAGAGCTTCTAAAGAGGCTACAAATTCTAGGTTGGTTGGGATCATCATTTTTGGTGATCATTTTGGGCTATTGTGTTGAAAAGAATATTAGAATCCCTACTTATGAGTATAGGCCTAATATAAATCTTCAAGGATCACTATCTGAAAATGGAGATTTGAGTTCTGATAAGGAAATAGGAAATTATCATGGAAGAATGTCATTAATTTCATGTAAGATCCATAGATGGGAATTCTTAAGGCAGCTTTTAAAGAGTCAAGTTGGAAGGATATATCGGTATGAGGGTTTTTGTAAATTGAAACAGATGGATCTCAAGCTTAAGGGTTGCATAGGTACTTCCATCAAGAAAATTGTTGTTCAAAAAACCAAATCTTACTCTGCCACTAAGATTATTGTGAGAACCAGTATAAGCCATCATAAGAGTCTATCATCAACCTTTGTTGCCAGGTTCTATGCTAAGGAGCTACCAAATGATTGTGGAGTTCTTGCTGTGAAAGACAGGGAAGTTGTCTTCAAGAGAGATGGCTCTTTTACAAGCGATTATAACCCTCAAGAAGTTCAAGATCGTTCCAGAAATGGTTTCTTTGCTGTTTTTAGCTTTACATTAAAAAAATCATCCAAAGTTCAAAGCAATGGCAATGCTAATATGGTAAAACAGGAGACATTTCAAGATCGAATTCATAGCCAATCCTTGGAGCGGTGTTTTGATACAACAATTCTGAATAGTGGTAAAGAAATTAGTGTTAAATAGAACGGCTCAATCGGTACATCAGTTTCATCCTTGCCTAATAAATCTTCTAATTAATAAAAAAACGTCTTCTATAGTTGATAATGGGAATAACAACTCTCTAGCTGTAGTGCCAGTGCAGAGAGTATCGACAATACCAAGTTCAGTTTCTATATTAATAAGAGAATGACCTGAAGTTAGACCTGGTTGGCCAATACCTTGTCGGGCTATACGACCAAACTATCAAGAGAGGTGTTTCCTTAAACAAACCTCAATGGTTCAATGGGCATTACAGTTACCACCTAGGTACTCTTCACCTGCAAAAAACAATTTTGGCAGTAGAATGAGTAGTCGTGTCCCAAGTAAAAACAATTCTTGCAGTCTTAGTAGTAAAAGTGGTGTAATTGTTTTGGTGGGTAAAGAAACAACGAAAATTCCACCTTCTCTTGATAACAAATTGCTTTGGCCTATGGTCTTAAATATAGAGGTCTTGTATGGCATGTCTGTATCGTCTTTGGTTGAGCCAAGACATATTAAGAGAGTGTGCACAAGATCTGATTGTGGATATGAAGTTGGAGTGGATAAAAAATATCTTATCTACTGCTTGAACTACCATCCATCATAAGGAGATTCATGGTGGAACATGTTATGGATGACATAGTCACTGGGGATGTTGTGGAGCTTGAGATGGTTGCAAGTGTATATTCAATTGTTGAAGGATTGTTGGACTCACTTATAGAAATTGTACTAGAGGCTCCAAGGAGTGGTACAAGACAATTGGATAAAGACATTAAGAAACCAGCATGGAAGCCATATGATGCAAAAGGATTCCTGAGTTGTCAGTACCCTTGACAGGATTAAATAGAGATCAGAAAGAAGTTTTGTCATTTCACCCTAATGCTAAGAATTTTGAACAAAATGTGGATAAATAAGCAGTGAAGTTCTTTCCAACCCTGAGCAGTTTGGTGTGGGCGCGTTATCAGGTGGGTTATGGTAGTGGACCTCCCCTTAAAGGATCTTACCAAGTATCAATGATCTCGGAAATCAAAAGGGTGAAGGTGTACAAGCGATAGTTAATGGAAGAGCATCCAACTGAAAGAAAAATAATGTCAAATAGGCGTGACCTTAGCGTCAAGACAACCATCCATGACATTATAAACTTGCTCCAAAGTCAATTAAGGGTTACTTTTTGCGCCTATCCAAAGGCACAGATAGTGATCATACCAACTTATATCTCCACTCTATCCTTGAGGATAAGGATTCTAAAAGGGAGATGGAATAATACACACATAATTTGCTCAAGGTTGTTGAGCACTCGGATGCAGGCAAGCATAGGCGTAGGCATAGAGCTGAAAAGACACGCTGAACGCGTGAGTAGAAGGAACCATTACAAATTTAGTTAGGAATGTTAGAATCAGTTATTAGGATTCCTTGTAATTCTAAGTGCATGTAAGATTATATATAACCATAATTAATCGAGGAATAAATATAAAAAATTATATGAAATCAACCCTTTTATCTTTATCTTTTTCTTCCACTATGAGAAATTCACCGCCTAACATTTTCCTCTTGAGTTTACTACCAACTTATAATGCCTTGCTTCAAGTCACTATTTGCTTTTTGCGTGCTAATTCAATAGCCAGAGATAATTTAGAGCAAGTTATTAGTTTATGTTTCTTTGTTGGATAACATAATTGAGTAGTTTAATAGAGTTACTTTAGGTAATGATAATTTTGTGTAATTGGAGCTTACCTTATTTATTTTTGTGAATATCTAACTGTTAAAACTTTTGTTGAAATGTACACGTAGTAGTATTTTGGAAGTCTTTATATTCATAGATTTTCAATTAATTCATGTTTATATTTGTAAATAATACATTATATGTATCTTTAACTTTTAACATGCATTACATATATTTTGGTTTTTATACTTGTATATAATAGATTATTTTTATTTTTATTTTTATATATAATATGTTACATTCAAATATTAGTCTTTGAAATTTCAATGAATTCAATAATATAGTTTTCAATGTTATGATGAATTCAATGATAAATTCAATGATAATGTTGCTAGAGTTTCTATGATTTTTACTATTTTATTGTAGTTATAAAATGTTTTTTTAATTTTTTTTATTAAATAATTTAAAATAAAGTTGTGAATTTTGAATTAATTTATAACAAATATATCAAAATTATAATTAAATATAATATAAAAAATAAAAGATCAAATATAGTGGGTATTGTCATCTAATTATAAAAATGATAAAAATAACATGCTTAATAATTAAAATGCACAATTTAATATATATATTTAAATAAATTAAAATAATATTAAATCTAATCAATTTAAAATTTATGTTTTAAAATTCAAGGTTTAAGGTTTATAAAATATTTAAGATTTAACAATTAATAAGAGTATTTTTGATAAATCAATATTTTTATTATTGTTTAAAATATGATTTTAAGATTTAGCACTAGTTTTTTTGGTAAATCAATTTATTTGTTTAAAATATGTTTTTTAATTATTTATTATTATTTTTATTTTTAAACATAAATAACACATGTATCAATATAAGCTGTTAAAATTAAGAAATAAGAGTAAAAAGAGGCACAGCCCAAA
Organism: Hippophae tibetana; assembly: GCA_037013495.1. Taxonomy (NCBI): domain Eukaryota; kingdom Viridiplantae; phylum Streptophyta; class Magnoliopsida; order Rosales; family Elaeagnaceae; genus Hippophae; species Hippophae tibetana. The sequence goes on along the minus strand of CM072804.1, from coordinate 4,998,892 downwards.
TCCCCACTCCATTCGATTTCTACCCTAATAACATATTATCTTCCTCTCCCACTCACAGCCCAACGCCGCCGGTTAAGAAGCCAGCACTATCGCATTTCGCTCAGTTCCATTGCCTCCGTTTATTGAGACTATAGTCTCCACAAACCACCCACCTATTCATTCGCTGAATGGCTGAATCTTACCACCCTCTTATTCTTTCGCTGAATGGCTGAATCTTTATCCAGTCTTTAATTAGTATAACAGTGCTTTGATTATTATCGTTTCTTGTTTTTGGGTCAACTGTAAGTATATTATTCTTATTTTTTTCTTGGCGTTTCGATTTTTGTTAGTTTGATTTGTTGCATTTTATCAATTTTTTTTGAAAATGTAGCTGCTAAGTAATTTCTGGTAGTTTGGTGGGATAAAAGCAATGTGAATTGAATTTGGCTGACTGTAGTTCGAACTGAGTTGAAAGCTATCAGGAAATGGCATTGAAGATGGCTATGCAGAGGAGCACCAGAGTAAACATTGCAGGGACGTTGGGGTTCAGGTGGACCCATGCAGTAACGCTACCTCCACCATTAGATGGGTGCATTGACCATAAGACTGCATTGCCACCATTGATTCTGCCTGAGTTTGATCGATGGCCAGTGGAGAATCCTGGCAACAAGGGTGACAATAGTTTTGGCGTCCCAAGCTTCTCATGTGGTGGATTCATGGAGCTCATGGCTGTGCCAAAGAGAAAGGTATTAGTTTCTTAAATAGTTTCAATTTTTGGCTATACTTGTTTGTAAAATTTTAGTGTATTGAACAATTGCTGTTGTGTATTTTGCAGACTTCTCCTCACAAGAGAGGCATAAGAAATGGGCCAAAGGCTTTGAAGCCTACTCCAGTTATAATTCGGTGCAAGTAATGATTTTTGAGTTATCCAACTAATACGTAATGTTGGCTTTTTGATGGGGGTAGGGGGAAGAAAAGGCATATTCAGCATGAATGGGTTGAACAATTGAAATATGCTATGTTAGTGATATTAAGAAAGCTTGGCTAGGAGAGGACCATTTTCGATACTATGGAAGTACCTACTCCTTCAGATATAGATAGGAACAAATGCAGAATCCAATTAAGAGTGAGAACTGAGAAGAGGTTGGGGTTGGCAATACATGGCTCGGCCCAGAATTACGAGTCTATATCCCCTTGGTAGTAAATAGTACCCATGTATCTCTCAGTACTACATATGTATTTAAAAAATAAATTCTGTAGGAGGGCATTGGTTGGGTTGAGCAGAGAGGTTTTCTCACGTCTCCATAAGAGTTGGACATGAAACTGTTGTTTGTTGCCGGAGTGAAAAGTTATGGAATTAAAATAATTACTTTTAATTTCTCTCTGTTATCATGCTCAGAGTTGATATTGCAATTTTTTTTTTTGGAATTCGAAGTATTGCTTGAGCTGAATGCTCGTTGACCAAATATAGACAAATAAAGGAATGCATCCGTATGCTAATTCAATGCATACATTTTGATTGCAGGAGTTGTGGTCGAGTCAAGTTGCCACACTTCTATTGTTGCAGGGGAGATAGGGGGCAGCCTGGTGAGCGAGACTATTCAAATTGTTGAGTAAATTTCAAGTTCTAGATGATAAATAAAGCACCTTGTAGAACAGAAACTTGGGGCTATATAACGAAAAACAATAAAGAAGAAAGGGTCAAGCTTTTGTGTGAAGGTACTCAGGTTGGCTGCTTCTCCATCGGGAGAGTAGGCTCGCCTTGCTCATGTAGGCTTTCTGGTGTATCAACCTGGAAGTTGACCACTGCCAGTTGAACTTTGTTGATTGTTAATTGCTTTATTAGCATAGGAAGCTTCTTGTTATTTTTGTGGAATTGCAGATATGTTGAAAGCTTGCCTAAGCTTTTGTTGAGGCGGTTTCCTTCCGCCTGAGAATCAACAAAACAAGTTCCCCCCGTGCATTATTTTGATTTGTTGAACAATTGAGCAAAGATCATTATGAAGAATAAAGTAAAGAGGTTTGCTGCAATTGAATGAGCCATTGCGATTCACAAAGGAAACCAATGCCAATGTGAATTGCAATTGAATCAAGTGAGATTTACAAGCATACATGGAGCATGTAGTTCATTAGTTTATTTTTAAATGGAGAGGCTGTGGGGATAAAATTTTAGTGAGGATATGGAGAGCTTTCCCTCAAAGGATTGAAGAAATATGAGATGGTCATGGCCAAGGAACACAATACAATGTGTTTTCGTCAGCAAATGCAAGTGTAACGCATCTTTCCACATTTATGGAGTGGAGTTTGCAATCATGGTTGACAAATGACAAGTTATTGAGGACATAATAGGTTAATTATGTCGTATGTTCACAATGTTTGGGTTCGATAAAATAATATCCAAATGTCAACTGATGCTAACTATTTTAACAGATGTGCAGTACGTGTAATGCATGTGTTTTTTGTTGAGGACATAACTGTGAAATTAGGTATCTGAAAGAGAAAAAGAAAAAAACATATTAGAGAGTGACTTTTGTTGAGGACATAATTGTGAAATTAGGTATCTGTAAAAGAAAAAAATATTAGAGGCATTTATGCAATGCATGTGCCTCACTTTTGTTAAATAATTTAACATTAGTTAATATTTGGATTTTTTTCATCGCATCTAATACGATGTAAGTATAATTGTAACAAAATAAACGTTTTAAATATTTTTGTAAATAATGTTATATATTATATACATAAAATATAATTAAATGATTATGAGTCATTAATAGTCACACTATATAGCATTTGATAATTTTAAAAAAATTAATCTTTTACCTAATTGAAAATTTAGTCATATATTTTTTGTCAATAAGCAATTATTATTCAATCATCAATAATCAGTACACAATCACACTCTAAATTGCTAAGGATATACATGCTTACAATGCAACCCATTATATCCCAAGTAACATGGTTATTAGAAAGATGCCATTTAAACCATCAATTCTAAATACATCTCAATGCACTAACTATTGAACATGTACTTTCTTTCAAGTGCAAATAAAGCCAATTAATATATTCTTAAGCACCAACCTAAAAAATACCATCTCTTAAGAAATAACATCACTAACACTCACAAAGAAACACAAGCATCTACATCCAACACCATGATAAACAAATCTAATATACTCAATAAAGGTATAAGCAAAACAGAAAAAGATCCTAAACAATACTAATCACAAGCTAGTCTATAGGAAAGTTAGACAGGACAGTACTTAAGCCCACGTTATTGCTCACGCTACTAGCAATCACACTTGTTCTCATATTAGACATATCCTTCAATTTCATACGATTCCTCTTATCATTATTAACAACCACTAACTTGCCACTCATAATGCTTAAATCTTTGTCTTTTCAAAATCTTTAAGACCACCCTTCTTAGCTTGCACAAGGCCTTTCGTAGCAACATTGAGGTCCTAACATTATCAACAACTATATGATCCTCAACAACCAACCTTTGATGCAACACAAGGATCATTCTTTCTAGCATGCACAGTGGTTGCACAACATGATCTTTATGTAGTATCAAGAGTAATAAGTGTTGTGATTGATTAAAAATAATATTAGGTTTGTTAGTCAAAATAGGAGATGCTTAAGTTAGAAGAAAATTCATGGAAGGTAGCTTACCATATTATCAAAGATGGAGGTGTCTAACTTTGTTTGAATAAAGAATTGGAAAATTAGATAGCCTAATTTTGTTGAATGAATAAATATTTGGCATATGAAATGTGAACTTGAAGACTATAAATATGGCTTCATTTCTTCATTGTTTATCATCCCAAAATTATAGAAAAACTTATATGAGAAGTTTTTGAGTGAGAGAATTTTGTGGGAAAATTCTCTTGGGCTTGTAATTGCTCTTTTCTTTTGGGTGTGTGAGAAAATCATTGAGAGTGTGATTGTAACAATTTTCCACATAATTAATTTTTTCTCTGGTTGTCTTTTGACAACGAAAGTGGTTTTTCTCTAATTTTGAGTTTCCACTATAATTCTTGTGTTGTGTATTCTCTATTTTTCTTTTATTTGATATTTTGCTAAGAAGGATCTTGGGAAGGAGAATTTGTGATTATACCATTTGATCCAAATTTCCTAACAACTGGTATCAGAGCCAATTTCAAAGAAAGAAAAAGAAATGTCAAGAGTCAAGATTGACATTGAGAAATTTGATGGAAGAATCAATTTTGGCTTGTGGCAAGTACAAGTCAAAGATTTGTTGATCCAATACAGGTTACACAAGACGTTAAAGGGGAAACCAACCCCTATTACTGGTATTAAGTCTAGTAAAACCAATATAAGTGATGAAGATTAGGAAGATCTTGATCTAAGAGCTGCAAGTGCAATTCGACTTTGTTTGGCCAAAAATATTCTTACAAATGTGCATGAAATATCTATGGCCAAAAAACTCTGGGAAAAGCTTGAAGAATTGTATCAAACAAAAGGCGTTTCAAATCGGGTGTATCTGAAAGAGCAATTTCATACTTTGCATATGAATGAAGGAACTATTATGTTTGACCATCTCAGTGTTCTCAGTGGTATTGTCTCTTAGTTGGAAATCATTGGAGTTAAACTTGATGATGAAGATATAGCTTTAAGGCTCATCTAGTCTCTTCCATCTTCTTATGATCACATGAAACCTATCTTGATTCATGTAAAGGAGAAAATAATTTTTTTAAAAGTTACTAGCAAGCTATTTTCTGAAGAAAAAAGGCTGAGTGGTGGAAGAAATGTTTTGCCTGAAAACTTAGCATTGGTAGTAGACAACCAAAAGAAAAAACAATTTCATGAAAAAGAAGATAATGTGTTGGGGGTGTGGAAAATCTAGGCACCTCAAAAGAAATTGTCCAAAGGGTGGAGCTGATTCGGTAAGAAGCTCAAATACTGACGGTGATGCTAACAACATGTCTGTTTTCAAAGACTATAGTGATGCTCTTTGAAAAGAGCGTGTACATCCTCATGGCATGCCGCTAGTCTCTAAATATTGCCATGAAAGAGGGTGTGTTACTGGTAACGGGTCCACAAGTTTACACACGGGCATTGGCTTGGTATAGATACAAGGTGTGTGGTGGAAAAGATGTCGATGGCTGATAAACTCTCGAGAAAACCAAGTGTGAGAGTTGCATCATAAATTTTAGTAAGTTTTTTTTTCGACATGAGTCAATGTGAAATTCTTAGAATTGGTGATTAATTCTAAGTGGGTGTACTCTTTATGGTGGAGTATGATAATTCTCGGTGTAGAGAATTATGATTGTTGGAGTAGACAGTGTTGTAATGGTAACTATGTTTATTTTTAATCAAGGTGGAGATTGTTGTAATTGATTAAAAATAATATTAGGTTTGTTAGTCAAAATAGAAGGTGCCTAAGTTAGAAGAAAATTCATGGAAGGTAACTTACCATATTGTCAAAGATGGAGGTGCCTAACCTTGTTTGAATAAAGAATTGGAAAATTAGGTAGCCTAATTTTGTTGAATGAATAAATGTTTGACATACAAAATGGGAACTTGAAGGTTATAAATATGGCTTCATTTCTTCATTGTTCATCATCCCAAAATTAGAGAAAAACTTATATGAGAAGTTTTTGAGTGAGAAACTTTTGTGAGAAAATTCTCTTGGGCTTATAATTGTTCTTGTCTTTTGGGTGTGTGAGAAAATCACTGAGTGTGGTTGTAACAATTTTCCACATAATGAATTTTTTCTCTAGTTGTCTTTTGATAACGAAAGTGGTTTTTTTCCAATTTGGAGTTTCTACTAAAATTCTTGTATTGTGTATTATCTATTTCTCTTTTATTTGATATTTTGCTAAGAAGTATATTGAGAGGGTGAATTTGTGATTATACTATTTGATCCAAATTTCCTAACAACAAGTCAACACTGTCACTACTACTATTAGAGCAAGAACTAGAACCAATTCCACCTTTGATATGATTAGGACTTTTCAAACTCAAATTTACATGCAACCACTCATAAAAAACAAAATCGTGATAAATGTTCATATTTCAAGCCAATCTATACCACTGTTGATACATACAATCAATTAATGGAATACGAACACTATGAACAAGTAATTATTCGAGATCAAAAATAATTTTAACCACCTAGACATATCATTAACTAAATAAATATTGACGAATATTCTTACAAACTTTTTAGATAAAACCATGACCTGTAAACTAAAGGTAAACCAAGAATTACAAGCTAAATATTTTAAGTTTTTTTAGAGATAGACTTTAGTTCAAACAATTATATAAGAATGGGAAGTGTTGGTTTGTTTAAAGAAAAATATATTTATATTTATTTTATTTTTACAAATTAAATATTAATAGATGCAATATCTCTCCTAAATTTTCAAAAGTAATGAGTTTATATCTTAAAAGATTGACCCATTGACTGTATTTGATTCATTCATGCTCTTATAAAGGCATGCTCCAAATGATATTTTATCAATTGGCTTGTTTTTTTTTTTTTACTTAACAATTCATCCCTAGTACAAAACTATTTGTTTCTCTAAATCTATACTATTTCTCAAACCAATTTAATTTATTTTCACTTCTCAATATATATATTAATTATTTTACTTTAAATTAATATATTTTAATCATATTATTATTATATTTATATATATTTTATTCTATTAGTAAGATTTAATTCGATCAAAGTTAAATTTTTATAATAAATAAATTATTTAAAAAATCAAAATTGTCAAAAAAAAGAAAGTAAAATATCAATAAATATAATAATACAATGATTAGAGTATATAATTTTTTTAAAAAATTAATTAATAAGTGAAAATAAAATGAATAAAGTGCTATCTCCCTTATTCAAATACTCTTCCATGCGTGCCCACAGAACTAAGAGTACTCTACTTTTTCTTGATGTTAGATTTTAGCTTTTCATTTTATTTTATTTTTCCCTAATCCTTGAAGTGAATGGGTGCATCATTAAATCCAAGCATAGAAATCCATCTGCGTTGTAGTTGGTTATCTCAAAAGTAAAACGATTATAGTTTACTCGCACCAAATCAACGTTTCAGAGAGTATTTGAGCTATGAAATGTAATTTTAAAAAGAATATTTTTATACATTATAATTATATCAAAATCATAATTTATATTATATATTTTTTATTAGATATAAAATAAATATAATACTACATATCTTTTATAATTCATGATAAACTTATAATAAATATATTTTTATTTTAAAAAAAAAGATAAAGTCAACCCTCCACTAATTTTGTGTGTGGACACGCTTACTTTCTTTAAATTGTTCTTTAACTGATTTTTGTTTTATAAAATATTACCGCCTAACAAAACTAAACTGGTTGAGGGAGAGTGGTGTATTGTTTTGCCAATGCGAGTTAAATTAGTAAATGGCAAACGCAAATAGTGATGGCCGCCGGCAGTTTCGAGTTTCTGGTCGATTAATAATAACCGTAGATTTTGTGTCGGTAAGTGTTTTTATATGATTTAATTATATTTTTTTATTTTTTAATATTTATTTAAAAATATATTTAATTTTAAAAAATTAAATATTAATTAATATATTGTTAAAATATTGATATTAATTTTTATTTTATAACTATTTAGTATGTATATTTTAAGTAAAATATAAAATATTACATATAAAAATAAACAAATTTAATCTAATTATTCAAAATATTGTATATTTTAATATCAAAATAAATTTTTATATAATTATATGTATATAAAAATATAATATAAATATATCTTCGATTTCAATTAGTTACAACCAAGGATTAAAATATCTACAATATTTTTGATATGTTCGTTTTTTACACATTTTGATATTTAAACGTAATAATAATATATTTTAGTTAAAGTATTGAAAATAAAGCGATATTATCGAGAAAAATTTCTAGAAAAAAAAATCATTTTTATTAAAATATAGTATATATTATGGATATGTTTATCAATAAAACATTATTTCATAATAATTTTTATAAAGATTAAAATATTATTTATTTAGTATAATATTTTTTTATTTTTATTCATATATATATATATATTATTTATATTCATTTTTATATTTAATTTACTAGTTTTATTTATATATATATATTTCATAATTTAAATTTTATTATTTATAGTTGTTGTTGTTTATCAATTTATAATAATATTAAAAATTATAATATTAATAATAATTTTAAATTTTAAAATTTTGATTAATTAGATAACTTATTGATTAAATTGAATATTATAGTTTTTATAAATATATAGATTAATTAAGAAGTTTATTTAAAAATGTAAATAATTAATTGTTTTGATATGTTGTAAAAGTTTATAAATAAAATAGAGTTTTGATAGTTTTATTAATAATTTTTAAAATCTTCGTAAATAATGATAATATATGAGAATTTTTTTATAAGATTTAATTCTTAATATATATTGATATTTTAAATCTTAATTACAGCTTTAATGATGAAATAACTATCTCATGCTTAATGAGTATTTGTAATAAAATTATCAAATTATTATAAACATTGGTGACTTAAAATAAAGCGAGTTAAACCATCCATTTCCAATCATACAGCATTGGACCCGCTGAAAATTGCTGTTAATCTCCAGGGATGGACATTAGTCTCAATTTTCACCTGAATTGCCAACTGCTAATGGTACTATGGCAGTTTTATAAAGCATTTTTTTATTATTATTTGAAATTAATTTTATATTATCTTAGTTCATTTCCTAGAGAATACTGAAACTCGTTTGATAATGACATATGCTTTTTAATTTTTAAAAAATGAAAAATATAACATAAATTTGTTTGAGAAAATTTTATTACGTGTTTTCTTTTCAATTTTTTATTCTGAATTTAATACCCATTTTTAATCTTCTTGAAAATAAGTTATTAGAATAGGAAGTTTAAATATAAAAGTTTTGAAATATGGAAGAAGAAAAAACAGATGGTAGATTTTTTTTAAATAACAAAAATAATATTCTTAAAATTTATAATAATAAAATTAATATATATATTTATGTCTCGTTACAAGAAAATATAATTCGCCACAAAAAATTAAAATTTACCACCAATTGTTTTCAGAGGTGAAATATTTTCGCAACTTTTTTATCACCGTAGCATCGTTACGAAAAGTGAAATTGATGACAAATGTTAGTTCATCACTAAACACTATTAATTAACAGCGAATATCTGTAACACAAATATTTATATTTTTGCCACTATTTATTCATGTTTATTATTTATCTTTACAATTAAATATCTCCATAGAAAGGTATAATATTTCACTACTAAAAAAGTAAAGGTTCGCCACTAAATATCTGCACAAGAGCCAAAATATTTTATTATTATTAATAATAATAATAAAGATTTTCTACTAAATGTTTACATAGGAGGAAAAAAAATTTGTTGTTAAAATAGTAAAAGTTCATCATTAAATGTTTTTATAAGAAAGAAAATATTTTATTTGTAAGACAATAAAGATTTACCATTGAATTTTATTAGTTATAATTTTTTTATTAATATAATATAAAATTTAAAGTTAAATATAACATAAAATCATGATATTATTCTTATATTTTTCATATTATTAATACCAAAAATATAGTTAACAAATAGCATAAATTCAATGCATATTGTTTAAAAAATTAAATATATATTAAGGATTTTAGAAAGATATTAGAGATAAGGTAAATGTTCAAACACATTCAAATCCTTTATTATTGATAATGATGTGATATATATAGTTACATATATAGTTACATACTCGACATATGTCACTATTATAATAATACACGCTTTGTTCAAAATATCAAAACTAACTTTTACATAACAAAATTAGAAAAGATGAGAAGCTCCTTATTCTAAGTCACATAAACGAATTGCCAAATAATTGAACGATAATCATAAGGTCATGGATACCAAGTCGCATGGTGTCAGAGCTACCAATGTCCTTTAATACCATGTCATAAACTTAAGTTGCGGAATGTTTGATCTATATGAGACTAGAAAATATACTTTTGTAGATCATATCGCCCAAGAACTAGCTAGTGGATTTGCATGCCTTGTTATCTTTATTAACGGGGTGAATCAAATCAGAAGAGTCAAGTGACACGTGAATGATACCATATATTAATTCTTTTATTTTCATTATTTTTATAAATTAAGGAAATATTTGTGTATTAGGTAAAACCCCTCAATTCCCCTTATCAAAATAATTCCAATGACCTTTCAATTTCCTTTAATCTTGAATAGTTTATTTTTTACAATTTATCATATCCTTTTAATTTATCCAAAAAAATTCTTTGAATTTGATCCTAATAATAGTTATCTTAGGTCACATATCTATAGGTTTAAACAATTATAACACAACTTTGCTTGAAATTCAATCCAATTTTACTATGACTCGTCAATAATTTCAAACTGTGCAACACTTTTTAGATTGTTCTTTCAACTCGTTTTCAAATTATTTTATAGATAAATCCTATTCTTTATTGGCTTTTTTAGAATGTTTTCAATTAACAAGGGAAAAAAAGTAGTTCGTTAGATGTCCTCCATAGACATTTCTTTAAGTTGTATCAAGATTATTTCTGTCACGATAAGGATATCTTATAAGTTTCATGGGATTCTGTCTAATCATAAATAAGTTCATATGAGTCCAAGCGATCTCTAGACAACGACAAGTCATAGAAAGAAAACTAGGAGACCTTGGTTAGAAAGAGTATTTCAACTCTCCTTGTTTCATCTAGTACACTTAAGGTGTAACATTCTAAGAAAAAAATAAAATTCTAAAGACGAGCTCATACATAAAACCAAGAGACAAATATCAATTTTAAAAATGCCTAACGAACTTAACACAGATGATTCCATCCAAGTAAGATTGAGCTCGTACCATGTCATTCACGTTAATCTATTTAAAATTTTAATTATAAAATCATGTATCTTAATTTTTTAATTCATATCAAAATAATTTTTTTTAAATATAAAATAATTTCAATATTTTATGATAAAATTAGTTTTACATGTAATACAATTATATAAAATAAGTTAAATATTATTTTAAATATAAATTATTTTATTAAAACATTTATCTTTAATTTTATTCAATTATATTAAATATGTTATAAGTAAACATTTTACAAAATAATTTTAATACAATTCAAATTATACTTAATATATCTAATATGATATATATTTTATATAATTATATTATATTACTTTTTTATTATTATAATAAATTGCTTGAAAAACAACAATTGCCACCTTACCAGCTTAGTATGGTTATCCCCCACCCTCTATTTAATTATGGCGAATGATGGGATAAGATTTTTCCATTAAAGGTTCAATATTTTAAGGATATTGATGATTTCTTATTAATAATTAATAAATAAATTACAATAAATTAAATATTTAATTATTTATAAAACTGAAGTATATTTATTTTCCTTATTGATAGAAATATTATTTTTGGTAAATATTCATTTTATTTGTTAAATTATGCCATCTAAGTTAAAGTAAGTATTCAAAAACGCAGGGATATTTTGCTGATATTAAACTGGAATTAGGTTTATTTGCTTAACTAGCCAATTTGGCCAGACTTTTCAACCCATAGTTTAATTGTAATTAGTTGACTCAAATCTAGAGTAAAACGGTAATTAGATTGGATGTCATATACACTCTCTTCTTCAGCCCTATTAGGTTAAGCCGTCACTCTCTTCTCTTCTTCTCTGACACGTTACTCTGGGTTTTCTCTGGTTTTAAGGTTTTTTAATTCTCCGATAAACTCTTGGTTTTCCGCGAGAGATGTTGAGTGCATGAATTCATTCTAGAGTGTGTAATGTCTAGTAGGGCAATGGCGTAACCCAGTAATGGACTGATTCGAGCTTTCAACCCATACAAGATTTTTGTAAAAGAATAAATTAATACGTATAATTTATTATTTCAGTCCAATTTTTCAATAAAAGCCAAGTGTATTTTGATAAATAAAAGCTACTCTATTTACGGATACTCTTTCAAACTTTATCCACCCCAATTTCTCTTTTCATTATCATATTCATACACTTTTTTTTCCTCGCACAACCTATTTTTTCTTCCAATTTTGACTCCTAATCTTTCAGTCTGGTTTTGTCGCCTGGTTTTACTGGTTTGTGGACTGATTTTGCCGTCCCCTGTTGTTGTTGTTGTGTGGGATGGCACCGAAATTGAGTAGTGGAGTACTGGAGTTTGTACAGGCGCTATTGATTTTGGGTGGAAAAGGAAAACAAAAATAAATGAACAACAAAACAGGGGACTTAGTTGGAGCGAGAGAGGTAGAGGTAATAAGTTTATAATTATATATTTTTATTTTTTACTTTAAAGTTCTCTGTTCTTATTAGTTATTATAATCAACCCTTCCACTTTTCACCAGCTTATACCCTTCTTCTTCTTTTTTAATAAAACAGTTTATACTTTATAAGTTATAATTTTATATCTTCATATTTTTTTTTTATGTATTAACTTTAACTTAAATTTCTACTCCCAATAATTTTTTCATTTGTTATCAGTCCTCACTTTCTCTCTTGTTTCTAAACTTATTTTAGAAAGGTTAAAAAAAAGAGACTTATTTTAATATAGTTTAATTACTTAATATCATTATTTTTTTATATATCTTTTTATTTATTTAAAATATAAGATGTAATCATGAACATACTCACCTAAGCTCTAAGTTAATAAAAATTCTTCATTCATTTTAAAAAAAAATAGAAGATGAATGCCCAATAAAAGACACATCACCGAAGCAACAACTTATGAAAAAATACATTCTTTTAAATCTCAAATCTCAAAAAATTATATTTGAAAAATTTGACACTAATTATTTTCGATGTGATCTTAAATTAAAAAATTCAATATGATCATATCATGCTAATGAGCAAGATAACGTTAGAAAATATTATATTAAAATAAATCATATCAATTAAAGTTGGATGATTATTCTCGTTTTGAATATAGAATTCAAAATCATAAATTTTAATATTCATAATTTGTACATTTTTGTCGGTTAGAGTACTCTTTAAAGGATGATAAAGTTGGTTGTTTTTTGAGTTTGATTTTTAATAATAATCCACCAAAGTTTATTATTTATTGTTATTAGATTTGAAAATTGAAAAAGGATTGATAATGAAAATAGATATGCTCTTGTAACACATAAGGGAAAATTTCATAATTTTGATCTATAAAAATGGGATGCTTTGAAAGACCCAACCACATATGTCTATAAGATGATAAAATGCACAATCTTCAAAATATGTGTCAAAAAACATTGTTTTGTTCATGGATTGCAATTAGCATTAGTTATAACATCTAAAGATGTTCACGATATTTGACTTTTTTTTTTAAAATTGATATCGATAATCAATCTTGTTAGTGCTTCATCGAAACATTGCTCTGAATTGAGATTTATTCGAGAAATTGATTTGACATAATTGTTTGCTTTTAGAGAACTTGAATCTGGTACATGTGTTAATTAGATCCATACTTTACAAAAACTTGGAGCTATAAGATAGCACTCTTATTTTGGTTCTATTAATAGATTGATTAACACATTTTGTACAACTTATAATATTTTTGAAAATATGATTCAAAATGGGAATAATAATAGTACGAGGATGCTAAAGGGCTATTCAAAGTAATGATTTTTTGAGTTTTTTTTATCATTTTTTGATGGATAAGACAATGAGAATTATTGATCTTTTATGCAAGACAATACAACTAGGATGTCAAGAGATTTTGAATGCATTGACATTAGTGTCATGAAGAACAAAATTCCTTCAGTTTAGAGAAGAAGGTTGAGTTGATTTTCTCCAAGATATGATATCATTTTGTGAAAAGCATAACATTAATGTTCCATATATGAGTGTTTCATATAAGGATGGAGCACACTATCAATAACAAAATTTTATCACAATTTTTCATTATTATCATTTTAACATATTTAATATCATGATTGATTTTCAATTGATAGAGGTATGTAAAAGATTTTTTAATTAAACAATGAAGTTTTTTACATTTAGTATGTCTTTAAATCCTAATGAGACATTTAAATCGTTTAATATTGATGATATTTGTAATTTTGTTAAGAATTTTTATTCTAATGATGGCACATAAAAATATCTTGAATATTTAAGGAGACAATTAAAATTCTATAAGACTAATGTTATGTGTCATCTAATTAAGTTTTAAAAATAAATCATCTCTTTTTAAATTGTGTCATAAGTTACCTAAATAAAAAAAAGTTATAAATTAATCAGCTTGATAATGACTTTTACTATTACAATTGTAATTACATAACATGTATTTTTAGTAATGAAGGTTATAAAGACATTCCTTCGAAACAAAATGGAAATTTCTTACAAATTTTGACTTTGTACATCAAAAAAGATTTTGTTAAAGATATTAACTCTCCTATGATGATTAATGAATTTTATGACTTGAAGTATGGTAGGGTAAATTTAAATAGTATTTTTTATTGTGTTTTATTTTATTTAAAAAAATATCACATATGTAAGACATATTTTAGAATGAAATTTTATCTTATATTATTAAAAAATATATAATATACATTTATTATTATCGAAATATTTTACAAGCTTATATCAGCACTCTAAAGAAAAAATTTCTGACTACAACTATGCTTATGGGTGTGTTTATTCCTGTATACTAATTGTCTTAAGTTAGTTCTATAATCTGTAACTTTGATTCTTTATAATAAATTATTCTTTTCTCTCTCCTGTGAATCAAAGTGTTAATACCTGAATTAAGTAAATCCAAATACAATAAGTTTTATCTACTTTATCGTTTACTTTATGTTATTGTTTCTGTGTGTGAATCTCAATCTCTTCCTTAGAATTCTTAAGAGTTTTGTGATATAAAGAACGTTGATTTTCAATATTATTTAACTATACAGTTTTAAAATATATAATATATTAAAAAAAAAATAAGAGAAGGGGTTTTGGATGATAGGTTGGTGATGGGGATAATTTCCAGCTTCATCCCATCTTCCACAAAGCATTCTTTATAGGTATGAAAATCGGAATTTTTTCATAAATTCCGATTGTTACTACAAATTAAAATCCCTAACCACAATTTTTAATTTTGGTTGTGAGAAGTCTGTATATTGAATTTGAAGGATAATTTGATTTTGGGGGAAGAGAGTTTAACTGTTTAAATAGAACTTTTTGCACCGCGTACAAGAATATCTGAAGAAATTTAATAAATGCATAAATTACGATTTAAAACTAGGAAGCTTTTCTGTTTGGGAAAGTAGTCCATATAGCGACTACTAAATGGAAAATTTTATTTATTAAAATCGGTGAGATATTAAATTCCTTTTATTTAGATCAAGTGATTACAGAAAGGGAGCATAACGAAAGAAAGAATGAAAGTCTATCAAACATTTTAAAAATAAAGCTCGTCTTATATAAAATAAAACATCTTATTTATTTAAATAATTTTATTTAAAAATATATATTTTTTACATTATTTTTATTACAACATATAATAACATATATCTTTAGCAAAAAAAAATATTATTTTAAATTGTAAGAAAAATTACATTATTTTTTCTTAAAAATTAAAAGTGATATTGAAAAGAGGTATAACACACTTGTTGTGTACGTGTTTTTTTATATATTAAAATTTACATATATTTTGATAAATTAAATTAAATTAAAATTTTATAAAAAAATAAATTATTTTAAAAAATTATATAAAATAACATTATTAAAATTTATAATAATAAAAATATTATTATAATAATATCAAACAAAGTTAATTTGAATAAAACTAAAAAAAACATGTATAAATAAATATAGTTTAATTTAAATAACATTTAATTATATCACGTTAAATTATATATAAATAGGATATAACGAATATTATTTTTATATTTATATAAAAAATTATTAATTAATTATAATTAAAAATAACTTGTGTGATATCGATACAGTTGTGTTTTGAATTTTAGATAGAAATTGCCACCGCTCTTGAAATAACAAATCCACGATGATCTTGACCATGGGTACTGGGTTTCAGTTCACTGCATATCCCTCAAAAATATGTAATATATTAAATTAATTAATAGTTTAATTGCCTGACTGGCAACATAGTGACTTCCAAAAAAGTGGTAAAAGAGAAAAGTTTATTACAGGAATGAGCAATGTTTTGAATTTACCTGTCTCTCTTTCTTCATTCAAGAGCATAAATACTTTATTAATTTGTTATGTCAATATTCAAAATAAAATTAATGTGATTAATAATATCCGTAACATTTTACAACTATTTACGTTTTTTATATATTATCATAAATATCGTATTTTTGGGTTTTCTGTGTCTTTTGGTGGAGGAATGCTTGTCACCTACTCCTTTTAAGTTCCCATTCTCTCTATACTTCCCAAGAGCCAAGCTTTTTGGAGAGAGATAGAAAGAGAAATCAAAAGAGAGAACAGAGAAGCCCTTAAAGATTTGATCTCTGCTTTGCACTGTTTTGTTTCTGTGTGCTAATGGAGAGACACAAATGCAAGCTCTGTTATAGAACTTTTGCTAATGGAAGAGCTTTGGGTGGTCACATGAAGGCTCACTTGGCCGCCCTTCCACTTCGTCCAAAGACCCAGCAACTCGTTGACCGTACAGAGTCAGCCTCATCTTCGTCCGGTGAGGAACTAGAAGACAAGAACAAGTTTGAAGAGAAAAAAAAAGAAGAATCAGTAGCAGAGGAAGAAGAACAACAAAAGGCTTTGGTTTATGGGTTAAGAGAGAATCCCAAGAAAAGTTTCAGGCTTGCAGATCCTGAGTTCTCTTTTGTAGTGGATGCTAGTTCTGTCGTTATTCAGGATAGAGAAAGCGAGACAGAGTCAAGAAACCCAACTCGTAGACGATCCAAAAGGAATCGAAGACCGGTTTTAACAGAAATTCAGAAGCAGAATTTGGAAGAATTGAAGAAATCCAAGTTCAGTAAACCCAGTTCGGTTGAGTCTCTGGCTGAGCCAGAACCAATGAGCTCTGTTTCTGATACCTCACCTGAAGAAAACGTTGCTATGTGTCTAGTTATGCTTTCAAGGGATGCGTGGATGAGAAACAATGAGGAACAAGATCAAGTAGTACAAAACAAAGAAACTGTAAGATCAGTGAATCATGAGGTTAAGGAATTAGATGAGATCAAGTTGAAGAAAGTTGGTGCAAAGCCCAAGTGTGAAATATGTAAAAAAGCGTTTCGATCTTATCAAGCTTTATGTGGGCACAAGAAGATTTGTTACACAAACGAATCAGAACCTAAGAATGCAAGTAATGATAAGATTTTTGAATGCCCATTCTGTTACAAAGTGTTTGGTTCTGGCCAAGCTCTTGGTGGACACAAGAGATCTCATATGTTGAACAGTAGTGCGAATTCAGCAACAAAAACAACCACAGCTATCAATTCAGAGAAGTTGAGAGAAGAAGGCTTGATAGATCTTAACTTGCCAGCTCCATTGGAAGAAGATGATTTCAGTGTGCTATCTGATGCTTAAATTTATAAGTTTCATCTAAATATGAATGAATGAAGCTCACATGAGATCTGTGGATGCTTCCATTGATTTGAGTAATTGGGTCGGATGGGTTTCTAACTTTACTATTATATTTTATCATTCATTGACATTTAAGGGTTAATCATCTTCAAGTGAGTTCATTCATAGCTACTGCTTTTGTCAGTTCAGACTTCAAAGTAGCAACTTGCTGCTCTCCTCTTTGACTCAAAATTACTTAATGTATTTATTAGTTATTTATTCAACTTCAGTGCAACATTTTGGAAATTTGATGCTCATAACCCATTTTATGTTAAAAGTATATTTGGAGTTCTGAATCTTCTGATAGAACGAAAGTATTGTGCTCTGTTTCTGCTTGAGCATAGTTGTAGATTATCCTATACAGCTATACTCCTATATCTCTCTTCAAGATTTTAAGATAACTTCCTTTTTCTTTTTAAAATTCTTTTGTTTTCTAATTTTTATTTTCATGGCTTTCGTTGTCTGTTGAGATTTTGAGTGGTTTTAGCGTGAAGCATGGGATAAACTAAAAAATTTAACGACGATAATAACCCTGGGAAAATATGGAAGGATATTTTAAAGATGAACTACGAAGATCCCAATCCCTTAATTTTCTGTATATATAAATTATATCTGCCTTGGAACTAACGAACTCTCCAAGCAAAAGGAGGTTATTCTCATCAAAGAATCAGTCAGACTAAATGAAATGATTATATATATGCCTTTCTTTTTTAAATAGTTTTAAGAAGCTCAAAAAATAATAGTGTTAAATGTCAGTAAGAATCAACTACGAGTATCTTTTACAACCAGAAACAAAGGAAGAACTTAAAAGTATGATATGGGGACTTTTTTTTTCATTTTTTTTTATAGAAGTGCTTGTGAATATTAATTGTACATTGTTAATAAAAGATTGAGAATGTGTCTTAAGTATTAAGCTAACAGGTCGGCTAGCTACCTAGTCAACTTTCCTTTGTTTTCTATTTTAATGATGAATTTCGAGTATTTAATTATATATATATATATATATTCTAATTACATGATATTTACTTCGGACAAAAGAAAAATTATGTTAAGAAAAATGGGGAAATTTTTATTTTTATTTTTATTTATATATATAACGATGTAGTATTTTATGTAAATAAAATTTAAAATTAATATAATTTTTTTAAAAAAATAAATACTTTATAAAAAAAGAAATATTATTAATAAAGTATATATTTTAAAAATAATAAATAAAAACGTTGTCACTGTCTTACTCTTTATTACTTTACACCTCTTTGTTTATTTTTGAGTGCCCGAATTCCTTTGTTTTTACATCTTTATTGTTTAATTATAAATATTTTATTCATTGGTCATCGCTCTTTTTCTGAGCTCTCTATGCCTTCCGGTTTCTGCTTTCCAAAAGAGTATATTTGCCTTGGGTAATTGATAGATCGCAGTCTAAAAATCAGAAAACACAACCAATCAATTTCACCTTCAATTTGATAGTACAAAATCAAAGTTTACTCCAAGTGTAAAATCCACAACTTCATGCATATAAGATCATTTCCATAATTTTTTTCAAAAAAGAAGAAGAAGTTATTTTGAACTAAGCAAAATTGTGTCTATAATTTAGAAAGGAAAAAAAAAGTTGTATGTGTATATATGTGAGTATTTGAGTGAGATCAAAGTTCCTTAAAATCCTCTTAAAATACAATTTTTCATTATCGTAATCATAAAAGAGTATAACTTGCTCTATATTTTTATCTAAACCTTCCAAACAAGTAAAGCGAAAATTACATAACATTTTATATTTTTACCATAAAACTTTGTTTTTTGATAAAATAATAATAATTAAAAAAAGCAGGTAAGGGTTACTTTAGTCTTGAGACAATAGTCAAAGAATGAGAACTTTTCAAGATACTAATCAAAGGGTCAATCTATGATTGGTTAGTTCGTTTCCTATTAACTTATCTATGAAATAAATATTTAAAGCATTTCAATTTTTGTGTTAATCTTTTCTTTTTCAATAAGTTTTTGGGTATTAAAGGGACGGCCTATTTTTTTTTTTTTTTAAGATAAAACTGCACCTTTAAATGGATCATCTAAGATAATAAAATATAATATCACTATTGGTAGATATTTAAATGAGAAAAACTCGAGTAAACAGAAATGATCTTGCTATGTTTTCCTTGTTCATGTGCGGTTGTACTTTGATTTTTTTTTTTAAATCAGAGATTTATATTCATAATATAACTTGAGTTTACCCTATTTTATTTAGGGTAAATGGGTACATTTGGTCATTAAATTATGTTTTGATTGATAAAAGGCTCTCTAAATATTAAAAAAAAGTTAATATTTTTTTTTGTCTCTAATATGTTATATTTTAATATACAATTCATAAATTGAAATTTGGGGATTAAAGTGTGATTAATATATCACACTTAAATTTTCAAATTTATTAATTTTTATAAAATAAGTGTAATAAATAGTAATGATTTAAAGCTAATTATAATCAATTTAATGATATAAATATAATTTAAATATCACATTTAAAATTAAATATATATATATATTTTATTTAGACACATTTCATTTAGTAATAGTTTGAGTAATAACATAATCCTTCACCCTTCCTTTTCTTTACAATATTGTACTTTTAACTCAATTAGAAACTTATCTAATCGAGTAATTATCCACTTACGTTATGTGACTTAATTTTATGTATAATTGATTATTTTTTTTAGCTAAAACGATTTGATATTTAATGTATTTAGCTCAAGTATATAACATTAAATTAAAAATATTATATTATGAAATACGAAAATTTTGACTCAAAAAAATAATTTATTTCAATAATATACCTAATTTGATTTTTATATTTTTCAATATATGATTTATTTGCATACCTAAAAATCCCCCATGAAACAAGAACACATTGCCCCTTTATACTCGAACTAAGTTTATATAATCACGCTTGAGAATCTAAACAAATATTTCAAAAAATTTAATGTAACTAATACACACCTATTGGACCACGTGTATTATTTACACAATATACTTTTATTTTGGGATCCATTTTGTGTGCTCCCATACAATGTAAAGTGAGCAATGTCTTTTATATAAGTTATTGAGCTTAGAATTCAAACCTAAAAAATTAATATATTACAAGAAGTAATTCGTTCTAATTATATATCTAATTTATTCTTCATATTTTTTCAATGTATGACTTGTTTGTATAGCCTACAATCCTACTCGAATGAGAACACATTCTCCATCCCCTCCTAAACTCAAACTAATTCCCTATACAATGAATTAAATATTTAATTGTATCCTCCTTAATCAGACATCAATACTTCATCGAGTGTACCAATGTGGTAAGAGGATCAAAGAGCTCACGTCAATTTAACCACACCTCGAAAATACAATAAGTAAATTCCCAATGCAATCCAATAAGGATCCTACCATTAATTTGGACTTGGATTATGTGTGTCACCTACACAAGTCCACTTTCACTTTAAAGATACACCTTGTGTATACACATGATGTAAATTGAGTCCTTGTTATGATATTACTTATTGAGTATGATATATAAATTTAAAAAGTTAATCTATTAAAAGAAGAGTTTATCACAACTATATATCTAATTTTTTATTTATATTTTTTTAATATAAAATTTGTTAGCATATTCAACCATTGTATTTTAAATTTAGTGTAAATTCAAGTCAATATCTTGATTTTATCTTTTAAAAAAATTGTTATAGGATTTGGATATTTGAATTAGAAAACAATTATATGTTTGATAGCGTAAATTGCTTGATAGAAGCGTGATTTAGCAGCAAGAATATAAGATTATACATTCTACCAAACCATTATTAGTCATTTTATAGAAGACTTATGTTTATTCTCGTTTCTTTGGTGGGTTCCTACTTCTCTATATCTAGTAATTCTTAGAGAGTAGAAATTAGATATAAAGAAGGAAACTCCTATATATATATATATATATATATGCTGTTGGCCAACTGAAACCGCACCAAATTATATCTGAATTTCTTGGCTTTCACTCGAAGGTTTTATATAGATGAGCAAATGCTTTGGTTAATCCAGCTTTACTCGGTTTTATTTTCCTTTGAATTTCCCCAAAGAAACTAAGAAGGAAAAAATAATGTAGTGATATATGATTTCACCTATTTGACTATCTTCCCTAATTTGATAGCTCTTTTAGACTTCATGTATAATTTTTTCACCCCCAGCCGCTTAAAAGGTGTGGTGGTAAATTGTGACTTGAATTTATGACCTATACGAGAAGAGGTGTTCTGTCCACCATTGTACTCCACCTCTGCTCGACTCAATGTTCAATTGATCTATATAGATATCAATCATTTTAAGCTAAGTTTTAATATATAATTTATTTCCTTGGATGTCAGCGTTACGCAGATATATTGAAATCTATTTACATGAATGAAATCTCAAATATATGTTTGAACCAACCAATATATATGTATATATAATTATGCTTAACCTGGGGGGTTACATATATTTTATATGAACATTTTTAACAACTCTTAATGATTTTTCAATTACATTTTTATTTTCATTTGCATTATTAACCAAACTTTTATATTCAGAAAAAAAATAATAGGCTATTAAAATTTAGGCGGATGACTTTATCTAGCTACTTTATTTGAATAAAAATTGAGCCTATAACTTCTTAAAAATGATGTAGCGAATATTTAATTCAATAAATAAAATGCTATTCTATTTTTAAAAATAAATAAATAATCAGTAATTTAACAATCTACTATGAGCGAAGTCGGCCATCATGATTTCATCATCTTTTTTTACTATTGAGTAGTAGACTATTAGTGACTTTTTCTTTACTTGGTTTTATTACTTCGAAATTTTATTTTATTTTATTTTGGGTTTACCTTGTTTCACGCCGAAATTAAAAATCATCTCATTCAGCATGTTATAATAAATAATTCAATTAGCTAAAAAATAATATGTTAATTATATATATATATATAATTAACATATTTTAAAGATAATTGGATAATTTGTATGTGATTTCATTGTCATCTTATCATTGTTAATGACTCGCATTTAATAACTTAATTTTTATTTTCTTTATTTATTATATTAAAGATAGATGGAGGAGATCTCTCTCCATGAACAAGTGCATTAACTAATTGATGATTTGTAGATTTTTTTTTTTATTACCACTCAATGTAAAGAAATATATCATGAACTAAAGGCATGCTGATAGATGACAAAACTGCTTAAGGTCGATCTACTTGCGACCTCACAAAAAGGCACCTAACCTTTTGACACTTGACATTTGGATGGTAGCTAGGTATGCCTTATGCTTGTGATTTGTGACATAAGAGGTTTTATTTGACACCCACTTAAATCGGTTGAGAAAGTTCGCCGCCATTGGATATATCATATAATTGCTCGATGAGTTAGTGTGCCAAATCATTAAATTAGTGGTCAATAACGAGCAATTGTGAACAACTAGTTTTTTAGATTAAGAACTATCGTTTTTTCTCGCTCGATCGTGAGTTAGACTTTTCTTATAATTAATTAACAGTCCTTACACTTTTCTCTTTTTATTTATTTAAGTTAAAAACATGAGTTAAAATGCTACAATTATATATTATATATTGAGAAATAATTGTTGAAAAATTATGTAAATTCTCGATAAGTCAGATTTATGATAAAAACAAGAATAGAAAAATAACACACAAATTTGATAACGAAGTTTGGTCAATCTTGCTTACTTTTTCGGACTTATTGTAGATCTTTTTACTGAAAGATGAGAAATTACACAAAGTGTTTACAACACTCATAGCTCATAACCCACAACCAAATTACACCCAAGAAAATTACTCTCAATTTTCTCTCACAAATTTTTTTCTCTCAATTGGAATGAACACTTTGGATGGTTAATTCATTACAATTATACATCTATTTATAGAAAAATTCACTCCTTGAATTACTCTTTAAATTAATGGTTCCTTGAATTGTTCCTTGAATTAAGCTTCATGTTTTGCTCCTTAATTTAATGAGCTTTATAACAATCTCCAACAATCTCCCACTTGAAGACTGATTTCAATCTGTCTTCACACCTCGATCAATGCAACAACTTTTCTAGTCTTTGTTACTCTAACAGACCAACTGAAGTTGAGCACAACTTCAATTTGTCAATAGTCACCACTTTTGTTAACATATATGTTGGATTTTTGCTTCCTTGAATCTTTTCCAGTATTAACACATCATCTTTCAATAGGGATCTGATGAAGTGGTAACGAAGTCCAATATGCTTGGTTGTAGAATGAAATGTTGAAATCTTTGCCAAGTGTATTGCACTTTGACTATCATTGTGCAAAATATTCTTCTCCTATTTGAATCTCAACTCAGTTAACAAACCTTGAAGCCATGTCATCTCTTTACTGACTTCAGTCACTGCTACATACTCAACCTCTGTAGTGGATAGAGTGACAATTTTTTTTATATTTGTGACATGTAACTAACAATTGTAGTTCCAACAGTAAATATATAACCGGTTGTGCTTCTTCGGTGATCAACTTCACCTCCAAAATCCGTATCTACGTAGCCTTGTACTTTTAACTCTCATTTACTAAAGTACAAGCACTTTTCTATGGTGCCTCGCAGATATCTCAAAATCCACTTGACTGCTTTCTAATGAGTTTTCCTTGGGTTTGACATAAATTTGCTAACAACTCCCACTATATGGTCAATGTATGGTCTCGTACAGACTATTGTGTACATCAAACTTGCAATGGCTGAGGCATAAGGAACCTTAGCCATGAATTCTTTTTCTTCCTCTATCTGAAGGGACTGATCCTTGGATAGGCAAAAGTGACTGGCCAAGCGTGTGCTAACTAGCTTGGGCTCACCCATGTTGAATCTCTACAAAACACGATTGATGTACTCTGCTTGAGATAACTGCAAGGATCATTTCTTCTTATTTCTTGTGATTTGCATTCCAAGAATCTTCTTTTTTGGATCTAAGTCTTTCATGTCAAACTCCTTTGACAATTGATGCTTCAACCTTCTGATATCATCCATATTTGAACCTACTACTAATATATCATCAACGTAAAGTAGTAAAATGATATAACTGGACCTATATCTCTTGAAGTAGCAATAGTGGTCGGTATTGCACTTCTGGAAACCTTCCTTGTGCATGAAGCTATCAAAATTTCCCATTGTCTCGGGGCTTGTTTCAGGCCATACAAACTCTTTTTAAGTTTGCACACCATGTTCTTCTTCCCTCTTTCTAAGAAACCTTCTGGTTGGTACATGTATATCTCTTCATCTAAATCTTCGTGAAGGAATTCGGTCTTCACATCCAACTGTTCAAGATGAAGATCTTCAATGGCTACAATACTGAACATTGATCTAATAGTATTGAGCTTCACAATGGGAGTGAAAATTTAAGTGTAGTCAATTCCTTACTTCTGTTGAAACCCTTTGACAACTAGGCGGGCTTTGTATCTCTTGGAACCATCATGCTCATCTTTCACTCGGTACACCCATTTATTGTGAAGTGCCTTCTTTCCCATAGGTAACTTAGCTAGTTCCCATATCTTGTTGGACATGAGAGATTTCATTTCTTCTTTCATGGAAAGCTCCAACTTGTTGTAATCTAAAGTCTAACAAGCTTCATCATAGCATTCAGGCTCCCCTCCATCAATCAGCAACATATAGTTCATGTATCTCCTGTTAGGCATATGAGGTCGAGAAGACCTTCTCAATACAGGAGCTGGAGTAAGAGATTGTGGTGTGTCGGAATGTTGTGTACTGCTATCTCTAATAAGTTCCTCTAGCTAAGGACTTGTTACAATTGGTTCTGTTGCGGAACTATCTGGGACATCATCTACATCTGCAAATACTGACTCATTCTTCTCTGAGTCATTTGCGTCTATTTTATGCATGTCCTTATACATCACCCTTTCGTTGAAAATCATATCTCTGCTAGGGATAACTTTCTTGTTTTCGTCATCCCAAATGCGGTAGCCAAAATCATCTTCACCATAGCTAATGAAGGTGCATTTCTTAGATTTGGGATCAAGCTTATTCATGTCTTGATCACTGATATGCATAAATGCTACACAACTGAAAACTTTTAGATATGATAGTTTCACCTTTTTTTCGCTTCATACCTCCTATGGTATTCTATGCTCCAATGGAACAGATGGGTCTCGATTGATCAAGTAAGCTATAGTGTTGACTACTTCTACCCAGAACTATTTTTGTAGATTAGACTATATACGAATGCTTCTCGATCTTTCTGTCAACGTTCTGTTCATACGCTCAGCTACATCATTATGTTGAGGCGTGTCTGGCATAGTTCTTTCCATTCTGATCCCGTGCTTATAGTAGAAATTTTTGAATCTGGTGTCTTCATATTCACCACCATTATCAGTTCTGAGCTTTTTTATCTTTAAACATGTCTCATTTTCCACCATAGCTTTCCATTTCCTGAAAGCCTTAAATACTTCAGACTTATGCTTTAGAAAGTAAACTCATACCTTCCGAGAGTGATCATCGATAAAAGTCACAAATTAGTGTTTCCCACCAATGAATGAGATGGTCGTTGGTCCCCAAACATAAGAGTGAATAAGCTCTAGCCTTTCTTTCTTTGGGGTTCTGTAACTTGTCTAAAAGTTGACTCTCTTTTGCTTTCCAAGTATGCAATCTTCGCACATGTCTATCTCCATAGACTGTAGACCTAGAAGTTTTCCCTTTGAGTGCATAATCTTCATCCCCTTCTCACTCATGTGGCTTAGTCTCTGATGCCACAAATTTGATGTTTCATTGCTTACTACAACTACGATTGAACAATATGCTCATGATGTCATGTAAAGAGTGCCACTCTTCTTGCCTCGAGCAACTGTCATTGCGCCCTTTGTAATCTTCCAATCACCACCATGGAAGATCGTAGTGTAGCCTTCACTGGCTAATTTCCCTACTGAGATTAAGTTCCTTCTTAGGTCGAGAATATGCCTGACATCCTTCAACTCCCAAACAGACCCGTTCAACTTAATCTTCACTACATCTTTGCTAAAATAGCACATGGTTGATCATCACCAAGATATACATTTCCAAGGTTTCCTGGGACATATTTCTCGAAAAATTCTTTCTCTAAAGTAGCATGGAATGATGCTCCAGAGTGTAACACCCAAGATTCTTCCTTGGTCTCCAAAGAGCATATCAATGCATCATCTCCTCCTGAGGTGGAAGTAACATTTGCCTCTACCTTCACTTGTTTGCCCTTCAATGCACTCTTGCACTGATTTTGGTAGTACCGGTTCTCCCACAATTCCAACACTCGATAGTCTTCGAGCTATGAGAATTATTAGGATTCCTATATTTGGACCTCCTATCCTTTGATCTACCTAGGTTTTATGTTCTGCCACGTCCATTCCCTTTGGTTGAATTTCTTCCTCTTGACTATGTATGCAAAACTGAAGAAGTTGACGATTCACCTGACTCTCTACGTCGAATCTATTCACTAAGAACCAGATCACAAACATCGTCAAATTTTAACTTATTGCTTCCTGACGAGCTACTCACAGTTGTGACAGTAACATTCCAGCTTTCTGGTAGAGAAGACAAAAGTATCAATGCTCGTACTTCTTCATCGAATTCAATTTCCACTAAACTCAACTAGGTTGTGACTATGTTAAGTTCATTGAGATGTTGAGCTATCGATGCGCCTTCTGTCATCCGCAAATTGAACAAATGCCTCATCAAGTGCACTTTGTTTGTGGCTGATGGCTTCTCATACATATTGGAGGGAGCTGCCATAAGACCCATTGTGGTCTTTTCCTTTGCTATGTTGAAAGCAACATTACGGGATAACAACAATCAAATAACTTTGAAGGCTTTTTTGTCTAGAAGATTCTAATATTCTTCCTTCATAGCCTCTGACTTCTTCCCTGAGAGAGGTTGATATAAATTTCTTTGATACTTATAATCTTCTATCTGTATTTTTCAAAATCTGAAATCTGTGCCATCGAATTTCTCAAGTTTCACCTTTCCTTCATTTGCAGCCATTGTTCCCACTCAAATCTGACTTCCTCTGGATCGTTTTTGACTATTTAGGCAAACCACCGTGTATTAGAACAATTCGTCGACAAACCAATATCGCCAACAAATTTTACTATTCACGTAATTCACTATTCACGTAAATAGTAACATTGTAGAAAATTAACAGAAATCACAACTCATAGCTCTGATACCAATTGTTGAGAAATTACGCAAATTCTCGATAAACTAGATTTATGAGAAAACAAGAATAGAAAAATAACACACAAATTTGATAACGAAGTTCAGCTAATTTTGCTCACGTCTCTGGACCTGCTGCAGATATTTTTACTGAAAGAGGAGAAATTATACAAGATGTTTACAACACTCATAACTCATAACACAACCAAATTACACCCAATAAAATTACTCTTAATATTTTCTCACAAAAGCTTTTCTCTCAATTGAAATGAACACTTTGGAATATTAATTCATTACAATTACACATTTATTTATAGAAAAATTCGTTCATTGAATTACTCATTAAATTAATGTTTTTTTGAATTGTTCCTTAAATTAAGTTTTATATTTTACTACTTGTTTTATTCTTTAATTTACTTCTTAAATTAAGTAGTTTTATAATTTACTTCTTGCTATTTTTCTTTATAAAAATAATGTTTAGTATGGTGTGTAAAAAATATTATATCATACTATTTTCATAAATTAAATATATTAATCATATTTATTAAAATTGATACACTTAAATTATTTAAAAAAAAAATATGTCACCTTAATTGTTGTTGCAAATTTGATCATTTTAGTCATTTCTTACAAAAAAAATTATTTTTTTAAATTTTTTTGTAAAAAAACTTAAGTTAAATCAAAATAAATCTTATTAGCATGAGGATGTCAGATATATGAAGATAAAAATATCTAAAACGTTAAATAAAAATATAAAACAAAGTGATTAAAGTTATCAAAATTGGTCCTAAAAAATTAAGGCATCAAAAAATGTAGTAGATTCAAGTCAATCATTTTTAAGTAAAGTAACTAATATATTCAATTTATGAAAGCAAAATGACCCTAGGTACACTTTTTTTGTGCAAAAAATTTGATCATCTAATGAAGCCAACAAAACCTAACCAATTTGTTAAATTATGAGTGGTTTTGATAATAAACTGGTGTTGGATTAAAATAAATTCTCAATCCATTAGGATTGGATGGAATGGTGGATTTAATTGTCTACCATGTATTACAATATGACCTAAATCAATCAAAATTAAATAATATTTATATTTTATACATGTTATTTTTTTAGTGGTTTTACTACTTTTTATTATACAATTTCTTTTTATTTAATTTAACTTGTAAAGTAGATGAAAGATTATAATGTTATTGATTTTCTTCCTTGTATTTTTAACTTAATTTATATTTAAATTTTCATTCAAGTTAAATTTAAGATTTTAATATTATTTAATTGTAGTATTTACATTGTTATTGTGATATTTGTAAGTTAATTCTACATAAAATACTATTTTATATATTGATTGTTAATAAAAAATTAGAATAGATATAGACAAACCAACCCAAAATGGGATAAAAGATAATATAGATTTGATTGATCTCATCCTATCTGTTCAATTAATGGATCGAATTTGATCTAATAAAATAAATGATCTGATTGATTCGAATAAAAATTATGTAACCTTATTAATCGATTTGATTAGATTGAATGAGCTCAAATTCATAGATTTTTTATATTAAACTTTAAGAAACAAGAATGGAAGGAGATTATAATAAATAAATAAATGATTTTAAGAAAGAAATTTTAAATTATCGTTGATATTTATTATAATTTTTAATTTTATAAATTTTAAAATTAGGCGATAACTATTTTTATTTTTTATTTTTTAAATTTTGAAATTAAGTTTTAGAACTTGTTTAAATTTTGAAATTAAAAAAAAGTCGTGGAATTGAATTTTTTATTTTTTTATTTCTTGATATTAAAAATTAATAATCCAACCATATGATTACATAGTCAAAACTTAATGAAAATTTATCAACAATAAATTCAAAATTAAATTATATAGCTTAAAAAATTAAAAATTGGTCATCAAATAAGCATATTTAATTTTTTATTTCTACTTTTCAATATTGAAATTAAAAATTGATTATCAAATAATTTTTTTTATTTTAAAATTGAAAATACAATTTTAAAACTAAGAAAATTAAAAATTAAAATTAAAATTAAAATGATTAACAAATATTACTTAACAAAGAAATGTATAAATTCTTGTTAAAAGTGGGTAGATATTATAATTTTCTCTATTTGCTACTTTGTTCATCATGAGAGAGTATTTGGGATTGACTTGCTTTCCAATTGGTATGATCTCTTATTCTATTACTATAAATTTAATCTTGAATCTTATCTTTATAATATTTTCTTTATTTTAATAAAAATAAAAAAGAAATTTTCATGACCTTTCAAAAATATTTTGGGAGAGTACATAATTTTTGTGTTTCTATTATTCTAATAATTGAATTGTGTGTTAAAGATACATAATTAACATGAAGTACTCATGAGGTGAATCTATATCTAATCTATAGAAAGAGAGAGCAAGCTAGAAAGGAATGGGAAATTACATGTTATAACTAACTTCCTAATTAATTAATAGATCTTGTCACATGACTGAGCTCATTTGTGATTTGTAAGAGAACTTTAGGGAAGAGTATACTATAAGTAGCCTGTTTCTTAGTGAAATTGTTCCCTTTAATTATTTTATTTTGGAAAAACTTAAAAAGTAATTATTAGTCTTAAACAGGTATCCAAATATATGAATAAAAATTAATAGGACGTGTATTAATTCACCAAGAATTTAACGTGAGCTTAACGGAGTAAAACACTAAGAAATAAATACAACTTAAAATTTATAACTATAAAAATAACTTATCTTAATTATTATATTTAAATTATGTATTTTTAATATAAAAAATCTTTAATATAAATTTTTTATATTTAACATCGTTTAATTAGATATCATTTAAATTAAATTTTTATCAATTAAACATATTCAATGAAAATTTCTATCGATTAATGTTATTTTATGTAAATTCAAAAAAAGAAGTTATAAATTGCTGTCATTATTGTTGCCTAATAATGTTTTAGTATCCTCTTATTTTATATGAGAATTAATTAATTAATTTCTTATTTCTAAAGCATGATAAGTCTCTAACTTTTTTTTTTTGTTAAATGAAAAAAAAAATCATTAATGTTAAAACCATGAAGTGCCCTAGCATATAGACTACAAACAAACGACCAACGAAAATAAAACAGACAACTAACACTGAAAAACTCTAAGCTTACTAGACACCAACACACCAGCTCCACCCATCTGTAACATAGCATAAACAGGAACCACAAAGTTCTTCTAGTAACAAAAAAAAAATACTAGACATAGCTAAACGAGTAGTAATCCAAATAAATAAGTCTCTCATGTTTTTGGCGTACTTGGAAGATCACTTAAATATATAGCGTCCATTATTATTATAATTTATGTAGTTTGAATCGTTTAAATTTTATATGTTAGAAAAATATGACTTTTTTGTCATGTTATTTTAAAAAAAGAGTCAAAATAATTTCAATATCTCAACATTATTTTAATTAAAACAATCACATAATAATCGCTTCATTTAAAAGAATAGAAGTATTATTTTACTTGTCATTTCCTCCATTACACTGTAACTAAAATAAATTTAACACTATTTTTCAATTATAATTTTATTTTTAACCATAATTAAATAATAATTTCGTAATCACATTAATTAAATAATATTATTATTTTTTTTTTCATCACTTTTAATCAATTCAAAAGAAAAAAAAGGAAAAATTAAAAAAACAAACCTCTTTCTGTATAAAAGAACTTTATTTTATAAAAACTTTGCGAACTTTTGTTTCTACATTAAAATCACTTAGAACGTATGAATACGCGGAGTTACTGTCACTTAAGACTAAAACAATGATGATCTCTTCATCCTTGTTATTCTCGATCAAGAGCCAAGGCCAACACGGTCACACATATTGAAAAAGTATCTATATAAAAGAGAAAAAACTAATAATGCATTAAGTGGCTAGCTAGCTAGCTAGTATAACCACCAAAATTCTTCCTTAGTGATAAGAGTGCAAACCTTGATACTTGATAAAAAAAAATGGTTTAAATAAACTGTAATTGCAAAGTAGAATCAAAATAAGATTAAAAATAATAAAAAAAATTATGATAATCATAATAAAAAAAATTAAAACTAAATTTACTTGTCTTCTACCTCATGAAAAATAAAAAATAATAATAAATAAATACTAATATAAATTAGTAAAAATAATAGAGCACTTTAATGTATTAATGACTAATATACTAGAGATTACTAGTACTATTGACAAAGTGTATTTCATTTCAAAATTATATTAACATTTAAATCAAATAAAAATTACTGATTTATCATATCAGTCTTTTCCTCCTATCATGTTAAATTAAACTGTTCATAGATAATTTTTTTCAAATAAAATGAATTTTTGTTTTTTTTAAATTAAAAATAGTATGACATAAACGGAAGATGCAAATGCTAGCTTCAAGACATCTCACGAGTTGATTGAGGTCGAATCCAAGTAGGACATGGCCATAAAAGAGATTTTGCAAGCCTTTTCTTAGTTTTTTTTTTTTTGGTTAATATCTTGCCGGGACATAGTTATCAAATGATTTTAGGTGAATTTATCATGTATACCAATGTAATACTTTAATTGCGTCGCTATTAACTTATTTTTTAATGCATTAATTTTTTGTGTTAGTTACAATTTTTTAAAAGAACGTCAAACTTTTTAATTAAATGAACACGTGTTTGTGTTGTGCATAATAATAATCTAAAAATACCTCTAAAACTAACGTGTGATATGTATACAATCATTTAATGAAAAAAAATATGATAATTTAAAAAAAAATCATTTAATGATCGGAATTTAAAACTTCTTTGATTAAATATATTTGTGAAAAGGTCTATGTCATGTTGTCACTTTAATTTTCTAACTATAACCCCACGTTTGGTTGGAGGGAATGGAATGGAATCAGAATTGATTCCATCCATTTTGTGTGTTTGGTTGGACGGAATGGAGGGCGGAATGGAATCTGATTACTAAAAGAGAACTAATCACAATTCCTTCTCCCACCTTTAGTAATCAGTATTCCATTCTCATCTAAACTTTTTTTTTCCAATTTTACCCTCACCTAAAATATAACCTTAAATTCAAATCCTAAATTCTTAAACCCAAAATTCGAAAACCCTAAACCCAAAATTTCAAAACCCTAAATCCAAAATTCTCAAACCCAAAATTCCAAAACCCTAAACCCTAAACCCAAAATTTCAAAACCCTAAATCCAAATCTTAAAATCCTAAAACCTTAAACCCTAAACCTCAAATCCCTAAACCCTAAACCCTAAAACCCTAAACCTTAAAACATAAATCCCAAAACTCTAAAACATAAATTCCAAATCCCTAAACCCTAAACCCTAAATCCCAAATTCCAAATCCTAAAACCCTAAACCCTAAACCCCAAATCTCCAAATCTCTAAACCCTAAACCCTAAACCTTAAAACATAAATCCCAAAACCCTAAACTCCAAATTCCAAATCCTAAAACCATAAACCCTAAACCTTAAACCTTAAAACCCTAAACCCTAAACCCTAAATCTAAAATTCTAAAACCCTAAACAATTTTTAGAAAAATAATAATTTTAACTCTAAACCTTAACCTACAAATATAACCCAAATCCTAAATCCCTAAACCCTAAATCACACATCCCAAACCTCAAAACCCTAAACCCTATTTAGAAAAATAATAATTTTAATAATATATTTTTTTTTAATTAAGTAATACTTATTTAGAAAAATAATGATTTTAATAATGTATTTT
This sequence comes from Hippophae tibetana, assembly GCA_037013495.1. NCBI lineage: Eukaryota > Viridiplantae > Streptophyta > Magnoliopsida > Rosales > Elaeagnaceae > Hippophae > Hippophae tibetana. The sequence goes on along the minus strand of CM072804.1, from coordinate 4,965,348 downwards.
TTCTGACGAAAAAATAGTAATTAAATGACATTATTTGAACTTTACAGCATGTAGGGGTATTAAAGTCATTTACAGCTTTTTTCATTCCATTCCAGTGGCAAACCAAACACTATAATCCTGATTCTGAGCTTGATTCCAGTGGTCAAACCAAACAAAATTATTTCCTTTCCATTCCATTCCATTCCGATTCCATTCCACGAACCAAACACCACCTAAGATATTTTTCATATTATTTTAAATTTTTATATTTTAATAATTTTATATTTATATTTGTAGATATTTAAATTATTTTATTCAATTTATTTTTCACTTGTTTTAAATTTTTAAGATATATTTTTCTCTTCAACCATATATAAGTCTTATTTGAGTTTTTTTTAAATAATAAAAAAAACTTTTAAAAGTATAATAATAAGGTGACTAAAATATAAAAAATTTAAAAAATATAACTAATATATTTAATTTATAAAAATAAAATGATAAAAATATTATACATACTCCTCTAATATTTATGAGTAAAGTTTTTTCCATAAGAAATTCAAGTTAATTTTAAGAGTAAAGTATTAATGGAATAAAGTTAAAATGAAAGTACAATTGAGAGTGTTAAATAAAAGGGAGAGTACAATTGATAAGTATAAATAAAAATGTATTTTTATTTTTATTTGTATTATTCTTTAAGTAATATATATAAATTTTATTTTTTTTACCTATTAACTTAAAAAAATATGGAAAGAGATAAAAAATAATGCAATTAAAAATAAAAATACAATTAAAATTACTAACATTACTAATAAACCGGAGTCGTAGCCCAAGCCCAAGCAAAAGCAGAAATACACAAAGGGTTTAACCGAAAAGTAATGATGTGATGCCCGAGCCGGAGAATTTTTTGGGTAAACCGAAATTTTGGTACTTTTTTTTATTTAAGATATAGAAACAAAACAAAAATAAATTTAAGAGTAAAACGAGTAGCCAACAAGAAAAAGAGTAAAATAAAGTGTAGTCAATAATATATGGGAAAAAGACCACATTAATTTTGTTTTTATGTATAAAAATTAACATTTTAATACTGTAATTTTTAGATTAAACACGTTAATTTTCATTATTTATTAAAATTAAATATTATAATGTAAAATTTAATCTTATTTATAAGATTATAAGTATTTAATTTTAATATTATAATAAATTAAAATATTTATTTTTATAATATAAAATTAATAATATTTAATTCATAAATTATAAATTATAATGTTATAACAAAAAGAGAGTAAAACATAGTTTAGTCAATAATATATGGGAAAAAGATCACATTAATTTTGTTGTATAAAAATTAACATTTTAATACTGTAATTTTTAGATTAAATATGTTAATTTTTATTATTTATTAAAATTAAGTATTTTAATGTAAAAATTAGTCTTATTTATAAGATTATAAGTATTTAATTTTAATATTATAATAAATTAAAATTATCAATTTTAATAATTATAAAATTAAAATATTTATTTTTATAATATAAAATTAATAGTATTTAATTTATAAATTATAACGTTAGGATACTTATTCTAACATTATACGTGGGTGAATTTAAAATTATTAAAAAAATATCACAATCAGCGTTTAGTAACATGTAAAAACTAACTAGCCGCGTTGTTGAGCAACGTGCTGACTTTTGATGTACCTTTGAAAACTTTAGTAACAAGTGCAGGAAGATATGAATGATACTTTTAAATAAAATTCAATATATTCATATGTATTAACAATTTTAATAAAAGTATAAATGGTATTTATTTAAAAATATTAAAATAATACCTTTAAAATTAATAAAATTAAAAATAATAATTTTATTTTTAATTCAAAGAAGAATGAGTTAATAGTAAAAATATTTTTTTATTATTGTAAATTTTAAAAATACTAATTTTATAATTTTTTCAATATGTTACCAACGTTGAGTACTACATCTAGTCTGGTGCACCACTTTTCTTGATAAGTGCGTTTTGAGTGAAAGCTTTGGTTGCTCGGCTTTTAACTTGATATCAAAGCAGGTCCCTGGGTCAACTGATGAGTCTCTTCACGCACAATGGTACTCGGGTCTGGTAAAACTATGTTCTCCCGTCTGATGTGAGGTGGGCTATTGAGTCCCACATCGATCAAGGATGTTAACCTAGTGTTGGTTATTAATCTGGTGCAACATCTTTTCTGATAAGGGCATTTTGAGAAAAAACTTTTGTTTTTGAGCTTTCAACTACCTATATATATTACTCTATGGTATAAAACATTTTCTCATCCAAATATTGCCAGTTATATGCATCTATGGCTAAGAGGAATCACCGTTTATTAGTTGAAGGAAAATACTTTGTAACAAGATTTTTATTCTTACTCATGTTATGATTTTATGTTAACTCTTAATTTATTTATATATTTTAAGGTGAGATAACAGATAAATCATTTAGATTAAGTCAATTAATTTTTTAATCTCTTAAATTATAAATTATGCGAATTAATCTAGTTATAAAAAAATAATTTAATTAAAAATAAATTATAATATTTAATTATTTTTTATTATTAAAACATAATAAAAATATAAATTTTTAACAAGTCTCAGATTTCATTAAGTTTGTAAGAACAAGTCATCAACTTACTAACCACATATGATGAATGAGAAGCTCGATTTCAGTACCCACTAAATGCTTATCCTTTAAAATCCTAATCAAATCTTTATTTTTTTTTTGAAGAAAAGATTCAAAATACATAAAAAAAAATTATTGAAAATATTGACTTTGACATATAGCTAGTAAAGTTCTTATTCTTAATAAGAATATATGCTAGATACTCTTTATCACTTTCAATACAATTACTATTGAGTCGTACAATTACTATGCGAATAGGAATGTAACCTATTGTTTGTTATTAGTTAGTACAACCTTTTTTCTAATAATAACATTTTGTATGAAAACTTTAGTTGCACAACTTTCAACTTGATATCAAAGTAGGTTATTAGGGTCAACTGATGAGCCCCCTCACACACACTGACACTCGGTACTCGGGTCTGGTAGAGTTGTGTTCTCCCATTCGATGTAAGGTGGGGTGTTGAGTCTCACATCGACTAAGGATAACAACCTAGTGCTAGTTATTAATCTAGTGCAACCCCTTTTCTAATAAAAGTGTTTTGAGAAAAAACTTTAATTAAACGGCTTTCAAGTATCGCCTGATTACTTAGGCAATTAATAAGAATGATCATAATTAGCTTTGGCAATTAATTAGAAGAATGATCATAATTAGCATACAAAGGAGCAGTAACAAAATTCTTTAATTCATCCCAAGACTTTTTAACCTAGTATGATTTGTATTAAAAAAAATTTACAAATCAGAATACATTTTTTTATATAACCTCATACTTGTTAATGAGATCACTTTGACCACTGTGGATTGAGAACTTTTTCTTCTCAAGAGTGACCTTCGACATACTTATCTCATGCTCTCTTTTTTCAACGCTTTCCAAAATCTTCTTCTTAACTTTCTCTAACTTAATATACTCAAACAAGAGTTCACTATAAGTATCAAGCAACTCATCTTCGTCACCATCATCTTCTCAATCACATCTTGGCCTTCTAAGGCAACGGTTAGAGGATCTTCAATAGTTTTTGAAGCTTTGAAGGCTAATAAGTTAATATAATTTTCATCACCACTCATAGTATTGTCCGAACAGTAAATTGAGCCTTTATTGCACACTTATTCGTGTGTTTTTGCTTTAGAGAAGCAGTTTGTAGCAACGTGTCCTAATTTTTCATACTCGAAGCACTTAATCTTGTTAACATGGTTTCTTCTATATTTTTCTGAATCATCCTCAGGCTCACTGTCATTCTTCCTTGATGTCTAGTCTTTTTTAATTGAGTTGTCTCTTCTGACTCTACCTGAAGAGTTCTTATTATCCAAAAGAATCTTGTAAATTTCTTGGCGAATAATGCCATCTCTTTTTCATCATTAATTAATGTAGTATTTGCATACTTACTAGAACCATTACTCCTAGTGATTTTGAGCGCAATAATCTTCCCTTTACCAACAATATTTTGATTTTATCTAGGGAGTAGATAATGAAGTTCGAAGACTTAAAGGTCACCTATTATCTTTGTAACAGTGAGTTCTATTACTGGTACATTGACTCAGTAATATATAATAATATTAATGTAACTTAAATTTTAATTAATTATAATTTTAGTATTATAATAATAGTTTTTTACGTCTTATCAGTTAACATAATTTTTGAAAAAACTACTTCAAATTTTTTCAAATAAATACAATTTTAGTTATCTCAAATTAAAATCGTTAAATAATGGCTGATGACTGCTAAAAATAAACTTAAAATTATTTTCCCAAATTATTTTTGACGAAGCTGAGGTTGGTGCGTGGTGCGAAATCGTGGGTTTCTCTCTGTACGTACCTTCTCTCTCCCTCCCTCGCATTCACACTCACTCTTTCCGATTTTCTTTGAGAATTGCCCCCTCGATCTGTAAGGTAATTTAGCTATTTGTTTGTATACAACTTTTCTTTTATATGCAATGCGTTGTTAGAAATCCAGGAAACTTAACATGCGTTGAAATCGAGTAAACAAATATGCAGTTATTTTTTTAGTTTTTGGGTACAAATGTTGCTGCCATTGTGTTTCCATATGTGTATTGTGTAGAAACCCTAGATCTCGATTTTCCGGGTTCTATGTCTGTATTTTAGGAATGAGCTCTTCAAAGTGCTTAGGATGGCCCATTCAGTGGGTTTGGGTCGGAATCTCGAGGTTTTTGGTTGGTAATTGAAGCTCGATTTGCGAGTTATTGGATTACAGTAAGTATAAGTCAAGGAGAAAAAGACGGTATTTGGGCGGAGATTTGGATACAATGCAGGAGGAATATTTAGAGTGATCAGGCTTTGGTCGATGGCTTTCAGTCCTCCATTTCAGGTGGAGGATCAAACCGACGAGGAGTTCTTCGATAAATTGGTGGACGATGATTTTGGGCCGTCCGAATCATGCTCCAAATTCAATGAGGAAAACGATTCTGATGATGTGAAGCGGTGTGCCTATCTGAGTATGGCTGATGTTTCTTCTGTGGACGAGGATTCAGGTGGTGAAAAGGGCGTTGAGGAAGTTACTTATGGAATATTATGAATCAAAATTCTTAAAATTCAAGACTATTTTTTTAGAAATATTCAAAAAAATTCAAATTTTTATTTCTGATTTTTTTAATTTGATTATTACTTTGTTACTCATAATTATTTATATAAACTAATAAATCTAAGTCATACAATATAAATCTACCCAAACCATCTAAACCATACATTTATCTCCTTACCTAATCTATTTATTTTCTTTTTCATATCAACCATGAATTATATCATTATCAATCCAGATCATTATCATAGAAGTTTACATGAACTGGACTTCAAATGGGCTTCAAATGGCCTAGAATATTTCAAAGTTTATTTTTTATTTCTTTGGACTTGTAAACAAGTTTACAAATCAACACACTCTCTTAAACTTATTTTATGATACCGAGCAAATTTCTCAATCTGACAAAGTCTTCTTGCTTGAGCGGTTTAGTGAAGATGTCGACAATTTGATCTTGTGATTTTACATACTCGAGTTGTACATCCTTTCTTGTAATATACTCCTTGATCTAATGATATCGAGTATCTATGTGTTTGCTTTGATCATGGAAAACATGATTTTTGGCTAAGATAATGGTTGACTTGTTATCGACACAAATTTTGGTTGGCTCTTCTTGTGTCATATTTAGCTCCTTTAACAAGTTTCTCAGCCAAATTGCATGGCAAACACATGAGGTAGCTACTACATATTCTGCTTCACAACTAGACAAGATGACAATCAGTTGCTTTTTCGACATCCATGTAAAAGCAATATCTCCCATGAAAAATACAAATCTGGAAGTACGTTTTCGATCGTCTATATCTCCACCAAAATTGCTATCATTATATTCAACAAGCTTGTAATCATTAGAAGCCGAATATAACAAGCTAAAATTAATTGTACCTTTTAAATAGCGTAGGATTCTTTTTGCAGCTTTGAAATGGATGATCGTCGATTTCTCCATATAGCGGCTAATCAATCCAACAACATATAGGATGTTAGGCCTTATGCACGTGAGATAACGTAGACTTCCAACTAAGCTTTTGAAAAATGTAGGATCCACACTTTCACCATCTTAATGCTTGGATAGTTTGCTTCCATATTCTACTGGTGTGTTGATCGGCTTGCAATCGTTCATCTTGAACTTCTTTAGTATCTCTCTTGCATAGCTTTCTTGAGAGATGAAGATGTCTTCTTCCTTTTGCTTCGCTTCAATTCTAAGGTAGTATGTCATTAATCCGATATCTATCATTTTGAACTCTCGGGTCATCACCTTCTTAAAATCTTCAAACAATTTCAGATTACTTTCGGTAAAGATGAGATCATCTATGTATAGACAAACGATTAGAATATTGTCATCTTCAATCTTGATGTAGAGTGAATGTTCATAAAGACACTTGGTGAAGTTGTTCTCCAGAAAGTACTTGTCGATGCGGTTATTTCATGCTCTTGGTGCTTACTTTAACCCATAAAGAGCTTTCTTCAACTGCAATACCTTGTCTTTGTGACATTTTATTTCATAGCCAGACGGTTGCTTAATATAGACTTCTTTTTCAAGGAATCCATTTAGAAAATCAGATTTTACATCCATTTGATTTATCTTTCACTTATTTTGAGCTGCCAAAGAAATGATTAGTCTTATAGTTTCTAATCGAGCAACAAGAGCAAATACCTCATCATAGTCAATTCTAGCCTTTTGACTATATCCTTTTGCTACTAGCCTCGCCTTGTGCCTTTCAATCTCTCCCTTAGCATTCCTCTTTATCTTGTACACCCATTTGACACCTATTGTCTTATGCCCTTTGGGAAGTGAAACATGTTCCCATATATCGTTCTTCTCTATTGCATTGATTTCTTCGTCCATCGCATTGATTTCTTCGTCCATCGCATCTCTCCACTTCTTCTCTTGTACAACTTCTTGAAAGCTCAATGGTTCACAATCAGCAAAGAGACAGAATAAGGTAAGATTATCTTGTCGTTCTATTACCTCATAAAGATCTTGGAGATTTCGTGTACGTGTCACGACTCTTTCACTTCCACTCGAAGATGATGAAGGTGATAGGTCTTCATGAGTGGTTGGCATTGGTGAATTAGGTGGAGTCATTGGCTCTTGTTGAATTTCTATATATTGCTCCTTCATTGTCTGCTCATTTTCTTTAAACTGAGGAAAGAAATTGAAGTTATATGCATGAGTTAAAATCTCATTCTCTTTCTTCGTCGAATACCACATCTCGACTAATCATAATCTTCTTATTGTGTGGGTTGTATAACTTATAGCCCTTTGAATTAGCATCATAACCAATGAAGATAAAACTCTCGCTTTTATCATCAAGCTTTGTTCTTCTCTCATCTGATACATGAACATAGGCTATACTTCCAAAGACTCTTAGTTGGGAAATACCAAGTTTTCTTCCACTTCATACCTCTTGTGGTGTCTTTCTCCATACACTTCTTGTTGGAGATTGATTTGACAAGTAAACTGCACATGCTACTGCTTCTGCCTAAAACTATTTGGATAGTTTCTTGCTTTTGAACATGCTTCGTGACATGTTGAGGATTGTTCGGTTCTTTCTTTCAACTACACCATTATGTTAGGGGGATCTTGGCATTGTTAAAGATCTATGAATTCCATTTGCTTCACAGAACTCTTGAAACTCCTTGGATGTAAATTCTCCACCTCGGTTTGATCGCATGGCTTTGATTTTTCTACCGCTTTCTCTCTCTACTGTAGCTTTGAACCTTTTGAATACTTCAAAAACTTTTGATTTCTATTTCTAGAAATATACCCAAGTTTTTCTTGAAAAATTATCAATAAAAAGAAGAAAATAGTTACTGTTATCGAGAGAGCTAGGCTTAATCGGTCCGCACACATCAGTATGGATTAGCTCGAGTGGCTTCTTGGCTCTTGAGTTTGACTATTTTGAAAAGCTTTTTCGAAATTGCTTTCTGAGTAGACACCCTTCACAAAGTTGATCAGGATGGTTAATGCAGTCCCTTCACCATCTCCTTCTTAAACAACAACTCCAATCCTCCAAAATTGAGATGCCCGAATCGAAGATGTCATAGCCACGATGCATCTTTATAACAGGTTTTCAGACACTTTGCAATGTCATTTTGTATATTGATCCAGAACATTCTATTTTTTGACATCGGCACGTTAGCAATGAGGTTATTCTTATCATCTTTTATAGAAAGATTACAATCCTTCATATGAATATCATAACTTTTCTTTAATAGTTGTCCTAAACTTAAGATGTTACTTTTCATATTTAGGACATAGTAAACATTGGAAATAAATTGATGTTGCCCATCTTTCAATCGAATAAGAATGTTACCTCTTCCTTTCATTGTTACGTTTGAATCATCTCCAAATGAGACATTTCCACTTACTGACTCATCTAGTTCCACGAACATGTCTTTCCTTCCACACATATGATTGCTTACACCGCTATCAAGATACCAGACATTTGGTTGACTACCATCACCCTTCTTCCGTGCTAGAAAAAGAGTTTCTTTCTCATCGGTCTTCTCCTCTATGTAGTTGATTTTCTCATCTACTCTATTATTGGGATGTCTACATTCTGAAGCATGCAATTTTTTGACAATTATAGCATTGAACTTGAGATTTGCCATACCTTAAGTTCATATTACCTCTTCAACGACTTTGAGTTAAGCTTTCTGCTCTCTCGAAGTTGTTGGAATTGTTGTTGTAATTCCAACCTCATCCACGACTGTGGCTTCCACCTCGTCCACGGCCTCTACCTCTACCTCTACCTCGGCCACGTTGGTTTCTATCATTGCCTTGACTTTCATACTTATCCTTGAATTACATCTTGAAGAGTTTCTCAGTGATCCCTTGCTTCTTCTTATGCTTTTCTTCATATGCTTGTAATGACCCATTCAGTTCATCACAGGTAATTTCTTCCAAATTTTTGTTTCCTCAATCGTCACAACGATGTGTTCAAATTTGGAATCTAATGAACGAAGTATCTTTTCCATTATTCTAACATCTCCCAACATCTCACCGTTTCTTTTTAATTGATTTGAAACAACTATGACTCTTGAGAAATAGTTGGAAATATATTCGGAAGCTTTCATATGTAGAGATTCAAACTCACATCTTAGTGTTTGGAGACGAACCTTCTTCACTTTCTCAGCTCCTTTGAAAGAAATTTGAAGTTTATTTCACGCTACTTTGGAAGATGTTGCATCTGAAATCCTCTCAAACTCATCATCATTTAAGGCTTGATAGATAAGAAAGAGGGCTTTCTTGTCTCTCTTTCTCAAATCCTTCAAAGATTCGTTTTGCACTTGCGTTAGAATAGCTTCATCGTCTGGCTCACTTAAGCTTTTCTCTAAGACTTCTCACACATCATGTGTACCCAAAAGAGCCTTCATCTTGATACTCCAATTATCATAGTTGTCGATGTTGAGTGTCGAGACTTGAAACAATGATATACCTCCACTTGACATAACTCTCAATATAGTGAGAATTTTTAAATTCTGATCGAACAGATAGATTCAGAACGTCAAAAAATCTTAGGAGGAACTCCGGTGAAAAATTGAATTTTTTGGTCAACGATAAAAGTCAATTGTCACGACGGCTCGGTCAAACGGCTTGGTGGCTCAGTCAGTAACTCGGTTAACAGGCTTTATGATTATATTTGTAAGATGCAATTACAATAAAAGAGAATATGGTCTAGAGAAGAATATATTGACCAATTATTTGCCCTTTTTATTATCAAAGATCGACATTATTTAAAAGCTTTGAATTCCTTAATCAAAAACTCAATATTAATGTTCAAATTGAGAGAAAATTCAATAGGTCATGCTTAAGAGATTTAAAGAATTTAAAAAAAAATCATTATTATATATGATATAGATATCATGTTAAGATAAAAATCTAAGAAAGTATAAGTAATATTTTTTTGAGATTATTTTGTATTTTCATTTATAAGTTAATATATAATAAAAGATATTATATATTTTATTAGTTCATTTTAATTATATAAGAATAAAAAAAAAGCTAGATCCAAAAAATGGTACAATTTTTTACTTGGTTATTATTATTTTATTTGTTATCATTACAAATATACGGTTTGAGTGGCTTTGCTAATATGTTTGCAACCATTACTTCACTATTTATAGCAAATGAGCTCAATTGTTCCCTCTTTTATGAAATATTTTAAAAAATAAAATTTTACATTTATGTGCTTACTTCTTTTATATAGAACATGATTTTTGCAGAGTTTAATTATTGTCATAAAAAATAATTTAGGTTTTAGACACTTAAATTAAAATTCTCTTTAAAAAATTTCTTTAACTAAATAACTTGACAAGCATATAACACAATAGTAACAAAATTTAGCTTTGATGATTGATAATGTAACAACTGGTTATTTTTTTGAAAACCATAAAACAGAACTCAACCTAAAAATATATCCCAATGTACTTCTTTTATTCTTTAAATCTCCTATATAATTATTATCTAAATAGTGAAACAAATCTGATTTTTCTCTTCTTTCGTAAAATAACCCAAAATCAATAATACCTTGTAAATATCTGAAAATCTTTTTAGCATTTAGAATATTTCTTTTGAGTTGTTCCATGTAACTACTAATAAGACTAACATCGTACGTTATGTTCAACCAATTGTTGTTGTCAAATACATAAAGCTTATGAACTTTAAAACAAGTTCAATTGATGAAGAAATAGAATTACAATTCTTCATTTGAAATCAATCTAAAATTTCTTGCGTATATTTCTTTTGTGAAATAAAAACTCCAGCAAAAGAATGCATCACTTCAATGCCAAGCAAATAATACATCTCACCAAGGTTAGATATCAAATTCAATCATCATGGATCTTTTAAAGTTTTCAAGTATAGCTCGATCATTCTGAATATCTCCACGAAGGGCTTAAAACTGCACCCATTTTGCCCTTGACTTTCCTTAATACTTATTTTTTATGGAATCAAACGATCAATAGTTTGGAAGAGATATTTTTTGCTTTCAAATCTTTCAATTTTTATGTCTCCCATTCTATTCTCTGCTCATTTGTCAAAGAACTTTAATTGTTGTCTCTATCACACCATCTTCAACAACCTGTAAAAATTCTTTTGATTCCGGGAAATTTTTTATCAACATGTCCCCCTGATCATAATGACCATCAAAGTGTGGAATTACAAAATGAATAAAAAATTTCATTAACTCGCAAAATATACTAATTCGATATAGTATTATCATTATAAAAACATTAATACGAAGTCACTTTAAAAATCGATAGTTTTTTGGTTCTTTAAGCAAAATTATTGTTTCATAAGTTTTTTAGTATTCAAGGGTAACGTCTCAATTAATGTTTCAAAAATGTGCTTCTTTCTTATTATTTTTATGGATAAAAACTTAACAAATAATAAAATATTTATCTTAAAATATCTCTTACATATTATCTTAAATAATTATTTAACATAAAATTAAATAATATAAAATATAATAATTATAAATATAAGATATTTTTTACATAAATTAAAACTTTAAATTTAAATATAAAATAATAATTTAATATCATAACATCATAACATCATGTTAAATAACATAATAATGATTATTGAGTGTTTGGGTTTCCAAATTGATTTTTGAATAGTTTTTGAACTTTTATTTATTACAACTCAAGTAGCTATTATATATATGGTATTTGGTTGGTATCTGTATATTATCTTGATGATTTAGTTCACATTTTAATATAAAACTTCACATCTTAACGATCTATTTATGTAACGATTATTATAACCTGATTTGTTAATAGTTGGCTTATATAATCTGTACTAAGTGTTATTTTCCTTTTAATTGAGAGAATATTAAATTCTCTCTAAACTTATGGGAAAAACGTATACAGTTCCTGCTGATTCAATTTCAGCACACTGTTGATAATATGAACATCCTCTCTTTTTTTTCTAAGGTTAAAGAGTATAAAACAGTCCATTACTGTTTCAACTAGTTGTTGGTAATGATTAAAATACTAGTTGAGTTCATTTACAAGTGGTAAAAAGGAAATTAGAAACAACATTTATATTTGCTTCTGGAAGTAGAGTCATTTATATATCATTTATTTCTGGTTGATTCCTGTTGAAATTGAATGAATGAACAATCATGAAGAAAAAAAATAGGAAAATTAAGAATTAAATATTGAATAAAAGAATAGCGAAAAATGAAGAATGTTTAGAAGTGACGTGACATGATATATAAGGCTAAGCATCCCAAGGTGCGATCCAGTGTCTTCCATTCACGAAACTCTTGACAATAAATGGATGTGCCAACTCAAAATCTAGCTCTCCCGCCCATGATAGTCCGCTCAATGAATCAGCTCCTGGGCCCCAACATTTATATACTCCCAAAAGCACAGTCCTGCAACAAAGCAATTAATAAAGACCACGTCCTCTCGATGCTAAAAGAAAAATTCTTTGATACCCAGGCCCAGGCCAACTTCCACAAACCGGCTTAGGTGGCTACATTATTATTTTATTTTTAATTATCATTAATTATAATGTTAGATTAAAATTGAAAGACTAAAACGATTTATTTAAAAAAAAAATACCCTGATTTGATTCCCTTATTCCCATTGGTCACAAACATTAATGTTAAGATCCCTTAACCAAATTAAAGAACTGGGAAATTTGGCATTATGAATAATGAAATGGTATATAAAGAACGAAAAAGTCATAAAGAAAAGAATACAAACAAAAAATATATATTAGTCTAAGAATAATTGAGGTGGTATTTTCTACTAGTTTTGTTAGTTATTGTTTTTTTTAAACAGTGAACAGTGTGTATCCAAGACCAAATATTATTTATAGAAAAGAAGAAAAAATATACTAGCCTAAAAATAAATGATGTTATAACCCTTTGCTAATTTTATTTTTGTAATTTTAAAAAAGTAATATAGGTTATGTTACACAAATTGTTTTAAGAAATTAATACACATTTTAAGAATTAAATATTTTAAAAATTCATTAAATTAAAGCTAGTGTCTATACTCATGTCATATGCTTGAACACTAATAATTTAAAAAAAAAAAATTGAAAATTACAAATAACATAGCATAGGTAAAAGCCTGTTGAGAATAAGGAGGAGGAGTTGAGTTTATTACGTGTTCTTGTTGTCGATGTGATCCCAATCATCCCAGCCACCGTGAGCAACCACGTCGTCAAAGTAAGTGTAGGAATAAACGATCCTTGCATATGGACCCATAGCCCGGCCCACATATAGTGGGCCCGTACCAGTGACCCTGCAGTTCACGAATGCAAAACCTGTTTTTTCGTACGGGAACTTTCTGTATTGGGCTGCGATCGAGCCGAACTTGGTGGCAATTGAGTGCAGCTCACATTCCTGTTTTTTTTTTTTTTTTTTTTTGCAAATTCACTAATCAATCGACTCGTCTCATATAATAAGCAATCGTTATCTTTCGTTTTTCGAGTTAGGAAATGCTCTATACGTTTCTGTTGTATATTCATTATGCTTTTGAAAAAGTGAGATAAATGCTAAATAAATAAATATGGATCTCGCGAATATAGATATAGATATGTGACTGATACACATTGTAACTTGAAAAAATACAAATACTCTTTAATTTATACTTTTTAAAATTAAAAATTGATTATCAAAATTTCATTTTTTTCAAAAAATTTGAAATCAAAAATTTAATTTCAAAATTAAGAAATTAGAAATTGAAATTATTAACAAATAGTACCTTAATTAGTTGAAATGAATTGTAAAAAATTATACATTGAAAGAAATAGTAAGACCATTTTTAGGAAAACACTTTTTGTAGCATCTTTATAATATTCATATTATTTACGTGTAATAAATTTAATATTTTTTTTGTATTTTTGTAAAATTTAATAAATTATCACGAGTGATTTTCATGCTGTAATAGTGACATATAAAATTGATCTAGTTTTAAAATTTGTTATTCTCACCGATAATTGCAATATATTATTTATTAAAATCATTAGTTAATGGCTAATAAATAATTCCTAATGAATTAAATAGATCATTTTATCTGATAGGCTAGACCAGCCACGTGAGACTAGGATGGTAAATGGGATTGGGCGAGAATGGGTTCCTCTTAGTTTTTCGTTCCAAATTTAAATATATCATTCATCTTTAATTAAAATATTTACTAAATAAAATATATAATAAATTATTGGTAATTAATTTAAATTTAAATATAATTAAATATATAAAAAAATTATATATTTATTAAACATAGTTTTTAAAAATGAGACTTACGATATAATTTCTGTTATTATCCCAACTCATATTATAAAATACATATTTTTATTTTATTTATTATTTTATTTTATTATACCTGTATCTATAACTTTAAACGAATAATCACCCTAAATATCCCCGCTTACAAAACAAAAAAAATTACAACCCTATATGTTACTGTAGATAAAGGTTGATGCAGCAGAATAAATAGGTTTCTTACTTTTGCAACTGTGATGTATAATTAATTGATAGAAGCATAATTCAAATATGCACACCCATTTTAATTTGGCTAAATTAATAATTATTGAGCACTAACTATTTGAAAGTACAAATAAAATTAATTAGTAGTAGAAAGGTAGAAGGAGAATATATATACGTACTTTGTACATGGACCTGGCGTTGCCAAAAATGAAATCTATAGAACCCTCAATATAACAATCCTTGAAATAATGTCTACCAGCATCATCACAAAGAGTGTCTTGGGCTCCATAAAAGCCACAACTTGAGAAGTAAGCTTTGTCCCCTGATATCCTAAATGCTACGGCTTGCCATCCTTGCATTCCTGGCATTGGTGCTGGTGCTGTATTCTACATCATTAATTATATCATACATTTTATATACCAATCTCACTTTATTGTAAATCAATGACTTTTTTCTTTAAAAAAAATAATTTTTTTTCTTCACAAATCCATCACAATTTCAAATGAATAGTAAGCATGTCATATCTTAAAACTAAAAATGTACAAGCTCCTAAGTAGCCAATTATATTTTATTATGTGATAAACCAAACATGAAATTTATTAAAATTTTGTGACAAAAATAGTGACTACATATGGAATTTTATATATGATAAATATGCCAATTAATTATGGGAATGATTATTGCTTATGAAGATTTAGTTTTGTTATCCAACGAAATAATATCATATTTGGAAGATTTCTATAACATGTTACAACTAAATTTTCTCTTGCAACAAAAAATACTATTAGTACGACTCTCTCTCTTTATATATATATATATAATTACATATATCAATATATAACAATCAATGAAAAAAATTATGTACATCATTTATCAGCCTCGTGATTAGCCTAATTCATATAAAAGTGTCTCATTATTAGTTACCTTGAAGCTGATATTTCTAGCAGAGAAATAGTTGGAAAAAACAGTAACAGAGGCAGTTTTGTAAGTACGAAGCTGTTGTCCATTAGGTCCTCGGTCGCTGGCTCTGTCATGCCATTCAATCATCGTTACTTCTCTTCCTGAGCCTTGAAATGTTATGTATGCCTTTGTCGCTGGTACCACCACCTTCTCTCTGCACCACCACCACACTTTATTATTACTACAATCATCCATCCTCATTTTATATACAAAGCACACATAAAGTGCGTAAATAGTGTGTATAGATCAAGCTAATTACTGTATATCAATTATTTTGTTGACTTTGTAATAAAGATGTTTTTTTTGTTGTTGTTGCTTTTTAGCTGTAAATTAACATATAAAATGACTATCGTTTAATAACTAATTATTTTATTAAATTTATTTACATGTAATATCCTGGACTGATCAGAATGGTAACATTCACTCTGTTATTCTCAGGAACTGCATCAATGGCTGCTTGTACGGACTTGAAATCGCCGGACCCATTAATGTCAACTGTGAGTATTCGGTTTCCAATGGGTCCGACCCACTTTTTATGGTTCTTGGCTGAGTTGGTGGAGCGAGTCACTGAGTTAATAAGACTTCGGTAGTTAGAGCTCGAAACTTGAGATGGTGCATGAGATAATAATAATGAAGCGAATATGAAGCAGAATGGTAGCAAAGAAGTGAATGAAGCCATTAGAATAATAGCATTAAAATTGACTGAGTATTGAAGTACGCAACAAAGAGAAAGAAATTAAATGAAAGAATGTTGTCTCTTCGGGGCTTTAGATTCGATTAGTTTAAATGGATTTGGAGAATTTAACTACTATATATATATATATATACAATGAAGGTACAAAGATAGAAAGAGCAGAAATTCTAATTATCTAATTATGTGTTTAATAAATTAATTAAAATAAGAGGATACAATAATTTCGGTGATTCCCAACGGTCATATTTTTAGCTTCTTCCCTGGCTTATAGGGACCAGGCTACCGGCTAGGCTAGCTTAAGCGGATTTTTTTTCACTTTCCTTATTCTCTCTTTTTGATACGCACATACACTAATGGGTAGTAGTCATAGCATTTAGTAATTTACCGTAGTGTCTTGTCTTTTTTTGGCTTGGCTTCAAGTCACCGAGATACCATTTAAGTATTTTTATTATTTTTTATCATAATATTCATATGTAATAAAATATAACTCATACAATGTATTTAATAATTAATTTTAAAATTATTACGATTATGATTAAATTTAGACTTTATTTTATCTCAAAACTTAGGTTGTGAGATGTAATATTACTCTTATTTATATGTGTAACGTGTATGTTATCTCCGATCCATATGAGACTTTAACACTTTCGTTCACATCGATAATATTTTGTCCCTTGAGATCAACACATATATTGAGTTTATGGAACCCAAATAACGAAATACATTATTTATTAGTGGTGAAATAACTGTACCGACCAGATAACTTTGTTTTTATAACATCTTAAATTTGAGTCTAATTTTATCTTAAAACTTATTTTGTGAGATAAAGAAGTACCCTTATTTATATGCGTAATATTGACGATTCAAGATCGACGTGAGACTTTAAGATTACAATGCTAACAAAATTCCCCTTAAAATAATAGAATTTTACAATTAATTAGGTTAATTAATATTATTTTTATATAATTACGGTAAATGTATATGTGAAGTAACAGATTACAGCCATTATAGCTAGTAACTTATATTTATATATATACTGATGATAAGCATGAAACAAAAATAATAGCTAATAAAATATCCATTCCAATTATATATAGGTAGCATGGGTTTTTTAATTGTTTATCGATTGTGATTGTGAATACTGAATTCTGAGTGGTCAATTACATACGATAATAATCTGAGAATTAGATACTATTAATTGGTAGCAATACTATTCGTTATACTTGTCTTAAACTAGCAACGGTATTTTCCTTTAAATAAAAATAAAACAAATAGCTAGCAAGGCTACATATTTAGCCTTTCCCTCTCTTTTTGTTCATATTGGCCACTCTACTGTTGTTCCGCTGAACTTAACTTTGTTTTCGAAAAATAATAAAAATAATATTTTTATAAAATTTATAATATAAAAATAATAATCTTTATGATTATTTCATATATTCTAATTATTAAAAAAAATTAACACATTATTTTACATTAAATATTATCTAGTTTAATATTATTATCTAGCTAAATACTGTTTAAATTAAATTATATAATTTTGATGAAAATATATCTTATTAATTATTATTAAAATATTATTTTTATATTATAAAAAAAATTTAATAATAAATTTTCCAATTTTTTTTCGCTAAACGTTGGGTAGGACCATAAGCTAAAAAAGAACGGGTAATGCTTTCTTTCGGAAAACATACACATTCGTACTAAAAATTCATTAATGTTGTATCTTTATTTAAATGTTTTATAATTATTTATGGGTATCAATTAATTTATAGTAAAAATTAAGAATAAAAATTAATTTAAATAGAATTTATTTCTTGTTGGAAACCAATAAAATTACTTATTTTGTTAATATCCAAATTAACGTTAATAAAAGGTTTTCTTTTGATACCAAGAAAATTTGCCAAAATTTAATTAAAAAAGTTAATAGTTAAAAAGAGTAAAAATTAAATAATTAAATTACGATAATAAAATAAAATATTTTAATAATGTAATACATAAAAAATATCAATACATTAATTAGGATAACAAAACTCATATAAAAATAATTAAAATAGTTTAAATTTATTGTTTATTTTTTAATATCTATACATTGTATTATTATTAAAGATATGAGGTATAAAAGGTAACAAAATGAAATAAAAATTATTTTGTGGGAAATATAGAAGTAAATTTTGTTTTTCTTGTTAAATTTCACAAATAAACTTAGTTCAATATGCCATGTAATACATGCAGCAAACTTTAATTAAGAAAGAGAAAATATTATTTAAAATTATTAACAATGTACCTTTATTTAAATTAAAGTATTAAACAAATATTTTTAATGATATTCAACATAAATCATTCTAATGTATTAATTCACGTCCATTTGTTCACCCCTAATTTTGTCGCAGTCTCAACTTCACTCATATATATATATATATATACAAAGCAACAGTGATCACTTTAAGGTGACTAACTAAATTAGCAAAACAATTACTTATTTTAACAGTGTTAATACTTTTTTTTACATAGAGCATAAAACATTATCAATATATATTTTTTAAAACTTTTATACTCAATTTTGAAAGAGACAAATGCATTTAAGTCATGGATTATTATAAGAGGAACATTGTGGTGTTTTTTTTTTTTTTGAAACAAAAAGATTATTTTGTGCTCAGATAAATTGTGTATAATATATTGTGTTCAGATAAATTGATGAAGGGAAAGTGGTGGACTCATGGTTCCTTTTGGTTCTGAAATCCACCCAATTAAGTTGATGCTTTCCTCAAACGGTCAATTAGACCCAACATCTGGTGGTGGGGGCAAGCACGACGAATGATGGTCCAGGATCATGGTCACCCTCATTTTATACGAGAGATTCTTAGTGTAAGTGCACGACACGTAATAAAATATAATCACGTTGATTCTAATAAAATATAATTTTTTTGATGCTTTATTTTATAAAAGTAAAAAAAATAAAGATAATTAATAATTAATATTAACGAAAAATATATATTATAACTATGATTTTCACCGTTTTGTGTATTAACCTAATATTTCTTTCAACTCATAAACTTTTATTCTGTGGACCCTAATTTTAATGAGGAATATTGTAATAGATGGCCTTTTAAAGTTTCTTTATGACTTTTGAATACAATGAAAAAGTGTAGTTAAAAGTAAATTTATTTTTATAAATTTAATATATTATTATTTATATATTTTTTAATTTAATATATTTTAATTATTTTATTTATAAATTTAAATTATTTTCATGGTTATATTTTTAACCATTTCTGATGAATTTTTATTTAAATATTTACAAGTTTACTCATTATTACTAAAATTTAATTCAATATAATTTATATTATATAAAAGATAAAACATAATCTCAAAAATTTAAAAATGATAAAAATAACTAAATTATCTCGAAATATAATAATAATAATGTAATTAAAATGTATTAATTTTAGAAAATATGATTAAAATATTTAATTTATAAAAATAAAATATTTATTTTTTATAATAAAATTATAAAAAATTAAAAAAATTCAATTCCAATAATGCATCAATACACGCATATCTATAAAGTGGTGATGGCTCAAATCACGGCAAAAAGCTACAGATCTTTTTTAACCTTTTGGATCAGAACTCAGAAGAGTCGGGTCTGTATTATCGAAATTGCGGTCCGTTAAGTTGTCGTTAAACGAGGGCATGATCTGTCGTTTTATGTGGCATAACAAACAATCATGTGTGGATTTAATTCTCTGCGGGCCGTTTATTGTTTCTCCGGTGAAGACAATCTTTCCATGATGAGATTTAAAGCTTAAAATGACTTGTAGCCACGTTTCAACTGGTAATTGGGTAGTAAATGAAATCTCTTTTCTTTTCTCGCTTCATATTTTAAAATATAAATTTTCGTTCCCCATTTTTCATTCTTTATTCTAATAACCCCAGATGCATATAGTGCAAACCCTTCATCCCAATAATCGAGTGGAGTGATGGTAAAGCTTAGAAATCATGGGTTTTAGTCTCATATGAGATAGTAGTGATGGGTTAGATATATTCTCGTCTCTCCTTAAATTATATATTTGGCATTGACTAGGGATATAATCATTTATAATTGAATTTGATTTAAATTCTGAAAATAGAAGGTATAATTTGTATATAATTATTTAAATTAATATTTTAACTTATAAATAATATGTATATACATACATATTTAACTTATACAAACTCTATATATAAATTAATGGTGTATAATATACATATGATATAACGTATAATTAATATATTATTTTAAATAAATTTTATTAAATATATGTACTCCATTTATTCCACTTATCATCATGATGCAAACTCAAGCCACAAGAATCCCCATAAGGTTTTTTCCCCTTTATTCTTCTTAAAATCGATTTTATTTAAAGCATTAACTTATTATTATACATTACAATGCTTGTCCCCTTCCCAAGGCCTAATAAATATTATGCATTATTTCCATTAATTATGCTCGTATAATTGCCGTTAATTATTGTCTTCGATTTTTTTCTCAATGTATTCACTATTTCTAATAATTTAAATATAATAATTCCATAATCACATTTAACAATTTAACGGTATAGTATAATAAATAAAAAACATTTCTGCATTTTTCTTTGATTTAAAGTAAATGTTTGATTTTTTAATAATGAAAAGATTTTAACTTTAAAAATTTTCTTTGACCAATTAACTTTGAGTTGTTAGATGTACGTAAGATTCAATTAAAAATGAAACTTTTCTTATAAAATGAAATTGTGTTAAATATTATTGTGTTTATTACTGTGTTCATTACGTAAAAATCTTTCAATCATATAAAATTTTATGATCTTACCGTGGATTATGTATCGAAATGTTTATTTATATTTAAAAAAATTATTATGTTAATAATTTTTTTTTTTTTATCATCTAAAGCAATTTGTAAAAGCTTTCAGTCGATTATATATTGATTTGTAATTATTTTATTGATACATCATGTATATATGCGATGCTTGACTGTTGAAACGACTACAAGCTGGGCGATTATCAGCTCATAACATTATAGAGTTGTTGAGAAATTAGTTAAGTAGATTGATTAATTAACGATTCGGAAGGTTGATGTGCACCAAAGGCCAAAGGACTATTCATATATATTTGAAGTATATATATAATAACATAGAGGAATAGCACTTGTTAATATCGTCTGTATTTTCCCCCCTTTTTTTATTTCTATAAAAATGAAAGATAACCATATGTACATGCTCCTATTGTATAAAGATTCTCTCACATGAGAGTGGAGAGGAATATAAAATCTCCTTGCTTTTTTACTTAAATCATAGGAAGACAATTCAAATCATCATATTCATCACCACTATGATCTGAGCAATCACAACAATGACGATAAAAATAATTATAATGATGCCCATAATAATTATAATATTCATAATCAAAATCATGATCATGATCATAATCATCCCCGCCACTATCATATAACAATCCCTGTCAGGACATATCACATGCAAGATTTTGGGGAAGAAACCTCTCGTCCATGGATATTAATGGATGAAATTGAGCACGCATTTTATGTACAACAAATTAAATGATACAGAATAATGTTCAATATTAAAAATTAATTAATTATTATTACTAATAATAAAAGTTCATAAAAATAATAAATTATGGGGCTTGTGTGTGTTTATAAGTAAATAATTATAAGACTTAGAGTTTTGGGTCTTAATTCGATGCCGTCAACTATTAGGCCTCGTTTTGTGCCATTTGCATCTAAAATGTGTATCTCAAGTTCAACATCGTCATCATCTCCGAATTCAACTCCTTTAAAATACTCACCCCAACTCGACCTCTAACCATCCATCATTCCTCCTTATAGGATGTTGTAAAGAATAATTAAGATTATAAAATTTGTAGCATTGATAAATATTACCCCATTTATGATTACAAAACAAACACGCATTTCGCTTAGAAACATAGCCTCCTACATCCCACTAGCCTTCAGGCAACACTTTGAACCCAAGACTAGCACAATACTTGGAGTCTGGAGATAGAAGTTGAGTGCTAATCTTTGCACGTATTTCAAATCACCGTACATAGCTCAGGGCGGCTACTTCTGGGAACCTATATTTATAAAATATTATTTGTACGCATTGATCGTATAATGTAATTAAAACATCGACATTGTTTGCAATATTTTCGTGACAATATTACTCTTTTATATATTTCGATTTCGAAATGTCTATATTTTTTATTTAAATTATTGCAAAAATGTTATAATGTAACTAAAAAGTTGATAACATATTGTTTTCATAAAATGTCACTTAAATATTCTGAATATTGTAGATAATGTCTCTAAAATATCATTAAAATGTTACTAAAATATTAAAAATATCAATTTTTGGTTTAATTTTCTCTTTTTTTTTTCTTTCCGAGTAATCATTTCATTTCAATTTTTTCTTACTTTTATAATAGGTAATATATTATCTTTTTTTTAGCATTTTTGCTATATATAAAAATATTTTTAAAAATAAATAATCAATAAAATTGATTTTCATATTTTCAAGATTTATCTAATAATTATAATGAGATAGTGTAATTAATTATTTCAAACATTTTAATTAATTATTTTATAATATTTTAATAAATATATATATATATATATTATAAAATATCTTAATTAATCAATCAACTTATTAATTACTATACATATTTTATATATTTAAAAATATATGTATTAAATAGAAAATTAATTTAAAATATAAGTAGTTGATTGTTTAACGTTTTATAAAATTTTGTAATTTTTTCACATTTTGATAGAGTTTTTATAATTTATGTGATTTTTTAAAGTTTCTGTCACAAAATCTTCTATAATTTTTTACAAATTATAATTAGATATCTTCACCTACGTCTATATTTCAGACTATAAAAAAAAATCACTAGCGACTAAGAGACAAAACATCAAACACATGGTGAGCCAAACCTATTTTTGTAAGCGATCGAATTAAGATTAATTAACTGACCCACCTGGATTCAGGCAGAGATATCCAATTCCAGTACTCGTGAGTCTCACCCTATGCAATCATGAGATTCCTCGCTGAAAGTATGTAACTTTTCTTACCAATCCATTTTTCCAATAAAAAACACTGTTAAATTGAAGAACAATATATTGATTAGCTTTTAAATAATAATAATAATATTGTAAAAGTTATATATAAATACCTTTTTGTCTTCATCAATGAGAATGGGATTTTGACAAAGATCGAGAAACATCTTTTCAGAAGAGAAAGTGATAGTATTAGATGAACGATTTCTGTTAACGATCAGATCGAGAGTATTTCGAGGTAAGAAGCGATCCCAAATGATATCAGAACCAGCGGCTGATTGAAACGTCCTTGAAACACAAAAAAGTCGGCAAGCTTCGGAAGGAGTGGTTAGACATAGAGATATAATGTGAGATATGCATCCTTCGGGAAGCATACACAAGTTTGTTGAATCATTATTACTTATGGGGCTAATAGCTTTGCTTTCAATTTTGGGTTCCATCGCTACTCGATCTTAATTACGCAGAAACTAATCGAAGGATTAATACCTTGTCAGCCGCTTAAATAATGTATAAATATGTAGAGGATAGGGTAGAGATGAAAGTGGAAGACTATGTATTGAAGATTTTGAATTATCGTATTTTTTTTAATTAAATATTTCCATTTCCAGCTCTTTACTTGCTCCTCACACTTTAATAGTTCAGTCCGTAAAGCTGTAATCGCATGGCTAAAATGTGTGCTTAAATTAAAAAAGAATACCATTTATATATATAAAAAAAATAAAATAACAAGTATGTGCTTTTTGGAAAGAAAGAAAAAAAAAACTGAAAAACAAGTGTGTCATTTGAATTTTTGTAATTTTCTGTTGGCTGCTTCCCTCCCGAAAGGCAAAGATAATGTATGACAGCTGACAAATTTTAGAAAACGCAATTTAAGGAGACATAATATCCTAATTGTTCTTTTCTTGCTAAACAATTAATTATAAATTTGTTCATTGTCTCGTAAAAACATGCTATTTTTTTTTGGAATAAACAGAAAATAATAAAATATTGTTAAAACTCATAATTACGAAAATAACGCAAAAAATTTATATATTTTTACTACTAACAAAATATCTTACATATAATTTTATATTAAAAGTAATTTAAATTAAATTATGATAATTTAATTTCATTAAATAATAAAGTATATTAAATTTTTATTAGATATTTATTTTTATTATTATATAAATTTTAAATATATTATTTATTATTTTATCTTTTTAATTTTTAAACTTTTATTAAGAATAATATTATCCTGCTCAATTCAATTGATACAATACACAACCCTAATAAAGAATTCTTCAGGTACATCAATGTTTTAATTTACATCATTAAATTTATGTAAAACAATCTCACTTATAAAAAAATTAATAATTTTAATAACTCACTAACTTATATAAGTAATTAAATGTAACTCGTAAGATGAAAATGTATAGTAGAACTTTCTTGGCGTGAAATATCACGTTAGGGATGTAAATTGATTATCCAATTCCATCCATTCATTTGTTAAGTTTATGAATTAAAATTATATAATCTAAATTAAATATGCATATACATCTTATATATATAGTAGTTTTAATAGAACACACTTTAAACATAATATTTCAACAATTTGTTTTCATTAAATTTCCATATTAAATTCTGTGTCATTTTTATCATTATTTTTGTATTTTTTAGTCATCTAATTTAAACTTATTTAAGATAAAAAATATATGCAATTTTTTATCATCATAACTCCTAAAAAATAAGCTGTATAATATGTGATGAGTTTTTAAATTAATATATTCTAACACTAGATCGCATCTCACTTTGCACCGTTTTAAAATCATTGGTTAAAAACTTATGGAATTAATTCCTACTAATTTGCATATGACTAAAATAAGAAGAAAATAACAAACAAGTCTTAGGAATAATTGAATCACATTTCATTTATGTGATTATGTTAATCATCATTAGTGGTATATTAGTTGTATTCAACTAATTTTTTTTTTTGAAAAATATTTTTACAAATATCATATTCTTATTTCTTGTATTTATACTTATATTATCACTAATTGAATTGTATTAAAAATATATTTTCAGTATATTCAATTTGATATTAGAGCATGAAAGAAAAGGAAAAAAAAACTCTTTTTACCAGTTCCCGAGCAGCAGCGCTGCTATTAACAGTAGCGTCGTCGTCAATATTTTTATGCAATGTCGTTAATCTTCTCAGATTGTCCAGTTTACGCCGTCGTTGCAGATCTGTTCGTTCGTTGCAAATCTGTCGTCCAGCTCGCGCACGATCTACACACCAACTTCAGCCCCGTGCCACCAGCTCCTGCCCTTCTATGTGTTCTTTTGTGAGTAATATTTACTCGCATGACCTTTTTCTCAATTTTAGTTTTTTAGCTTTCAATTTTTTAGCTCTGTCCTAGTCCAAGCCCATCAACCCATTAACCCACTAGCCCACTTACTCATCAACCCAACCTATCAGCTCACTCAATAATTAGACAACCCAATCCACACTTCAATCTGGCAAAAAAAATCTAATTTTTTTATTTCGTTGCATAATATATTTATATATATATTATTATTATTTCAATGGAAGATTCAAGACAACATCAGGTTTCCAAAATTAATGAAGTTCTAAAATTTGAAGTTTATATTAAGAGTTCAAAAATTGGTTCTTTCGGGTGTACTAAACTTAATCGTACCAATTTTCGAACATGGAAAAAGTTATGTCTGTTTATCTTCGTGGGATGCATAAGATGGGACATGTATCCGGATTAATCAGGACTCTTAGTCAAGATGATGATGGCTTTGTAATGTCAATTCTATTTAGAGCCATCACTGATGATATATTACAAATGGTGGGGGAATGTGAAACTGTTGAGACCATATGTAATACCTTAAGTCATCTTTATACAAACGAGTCTAACTTTATTCAAGTTCATGAACTCATGTGCAAAGCAGTTGGTATGCAGCAAAATGGACAACCAGTATCTCTATTTTTTACCAAGTAGAAAAATGTATGGGTTGAAATTGATAAGAAATGCTCGTGAAAAATTAAAAATCAAGAAGACCTTTTATGGTATTAGAATGAGAAGGAGCTTAAACGAGTACATGTTTTTTTAAGAGGCCTTGATATAAAACATAATAGTGCTAAAGCCGAATTAGTTCGAATGCTAGACCCTCCGAGCTTGACTACCACCTTTACATACATCCGTAAAAATGAATCTTAGCAGGAAAGTCTTCATCAGGCACAAGTTGAGGTATCAAGCCTAGCCATTCAAGCCAAATCAAAGACATCTTTCCTCCAACATCAAAATTCAATTCCACTTCATTAGTAGGGACCTCCACGAGGTTTTACCAATCTTCATCGTTCTCACTACTCTTATTGCAATGAATGGGGACATCTTCGTGAGACTTTTTAGAAATTGTATCCACACTTGCAATCCAAAACAGACTACTATGGAGCAAAACGACAACATCATCATTCTAAAGCAAAAGTAGTTGTAGTGCAAATTTTCCAAGAACTAGACTACTCTGGAGTAACTGGACATGATCATCCTATGGAATGTGGAGGTATCCCTACAGCTTCAATAACTGGTCGTGGTAAGATTGGTATGACCTTAAATGTTTCTCACTTTGTTGGGTCTAATATTTGGATTATTGATTTCTGGTGTATCTGATCATATGACTTATGATAAATCTTATTTTAATGAGTTATCTTTGACACCAGTGTCTTATGTTACGAACGCTAACGGTGAGGTCTTTCCTGTCTTAGGAAAAATGTGAGTTCATATTACTCCATCTTTACAGCTCCATAATGTTTTATATGTACTTGACATATCTCATAACTTAATATCTGTCTCACAGTTGAATATAGAGTCTAAATGTTATGTAACCTTTTATCTTATATATGTGATTTTTCAAGATCTTCTTACGAGGGAAATAATTGGTCGAGGGTATCTGAGGGACAGATTGTTCCGTTTGGATCAAAACTACGCAGGGGAGAAACTAGGAGCACGGGCACGCACTACATTGACTTCTAGTTTTGATAAGCTAAGTGAAATTTGGTTGTGGCATCGCCGCTTAGGGCATCCGTCTTTTAGTCTTATGAAAAAATACATGCCTACCTATTTATTGGTGTTACTGAGACTGTTTTATATTATAAGACTTGTGTTTTTGCCAAGAGCCATCGTGTTACTTATTCTCCTAGTATTTATAATAAAAGTACTATTCCTTTTGAATTAATTCATTCTAATGTTTGGGGATCATCTAAAAAGCTCACTATATCGTGTGTGAGATATTTTGTTTTGTTTATCGATGACTGTACAAGGTTATCGTGGATTCCTCTTCTTAGAACAAAAGATGATTTTTTTCAATTTTTCAAACTTTTCATACTTTCGTTCAAACATAATAAAATGGCATCATTCAGATCCTCCGTTCTGACAATAGGGGAGAATATGTTAATCATATTTTTCAAGATTTTTTCAAGACACATTGGATTATTCACCAAACTACTTGTCCATAAACACCAGAACAAAATGGAATGTCTCAAAGAAAAATTGTCATTTACTTGATATGGCTCGTGCACTCCTATTTAGTGCTTATATGCCAAAATATCTTTGGGGTGATGCTCTCCAAGCTTCCGCCCATCTCATCAATCGTCTCCCGTCTAGTGTCCTTAACGGAAAAATCCCTTTTCAGATTCTCGCATCTTACGTCTCCTTGTCATCCTTCCATAATCTTCATGCCCGTGTATTTGGTTGTGTTGCCAATGTGCATGTTCCTAAAAATCAAAGGTCTAAATTAGATGCCCGTGCAATTAAATGTGTGTTTGTAGGTTATGAAAGTTATAAAAAAGGGTACAATTGCTTCCATCCACCAACCAAAAAGTATTATGTCACTATGGATGTTACCTTCTTTGAGTACATGAGTTATTTTTCCTCATCTGATACTGCTCATCAGGGAGAGAATACATATTTCGAAGAACTATATCATGGTGAGGGGGAGGAATTAGAAGAATCACCAACTGATGTTTCAATGAGATCAGATGAGATTCTTAGTCCATTGAATCCAGTCATCGAAGAAGTAGATGCTCTAAGTATTCAAGCACCAAATTTACTTACAATAAATGAAGTTGAAGACACAACTATTCCCTCAGGCATTACTCCTACCCCAGATCAACAACTCCTTGGTATCGATGGTCACTCATCTGAGGTATGTACACCCGCTGATACTAATAGCATTGAGTCTAATGTTAGACAATATGTGTTACCAAATAGGTCTACTCGAGGTCAACCAGCCAAAAAATATGAACCAAATATTCATGCAAAATCAAAATACCCAATAGCCAATTACATGTCCACTAAAAGATTATCTAAGTCATATAAATCATTTGTGAATCAAATATCTGGTGTATCAATACCTAACAAAGTGCAAGATGCGTTGGAAGATCCAATATGGAGAAAGGCAATCATTGAAGAGATAAAGGCGTTACAGAAGAACGATACTTGGCAACTTGTGCCACCACCACAAGGAAAAAGGTAGTTGGTTGTCGATGGGTGTTTACTGTAAAACATAATGGTGATGGATCTGTAAATTGGTATAAAGCTCGTCTTGTAGCAAAAGGATTTACTCAAACGTATGATGTAGACTACGATGAGACTTTTGCTCTTGTTGCCAACATGAACACTATTCAGGTTATGTTCTCACTTGTCGCTAACCTAAACTGGCTACTTTGGCAGTTTGATGTCAAGAATGCGTTTCTTCATGGAGAATTAGTCGATGAGGTGTGCATGAGTCTTCTACCTGGGTATATAGTTGATTTTCCTGGTAATTTTGTATGCAAATTAAGGAAGTCTTTGTATGGTCTCGAGCAATCCCCTCGAGCCTGGTTTGGAAGGTTTTCACAATTCATGTAGAAGGTTGGTTACAAACAGAGTAATTTATACCACACTTTATTTCTCAAACATCAATGAGGGAAGGTAACAACCCTAATCATTTATGTTGATGATAAGGTAATCAATGGTGATGATACTATTGAGATGGATAAATTACAAAGACAACTAGCCTCTGAATTCGAGATGAAGGACTTAGGTAAACTAAAATACTGCTTAGAAATTGAGGTAGCCAAGTGAAGAGAAGGAATATATATGTGTCAAAAGAAGTACATTATTGATCTGCTAACAGAGATAGGTGTGTTGGATTACAAACCTATTGACACTCCTATTGAGCAAAACCATTATTTAGCAGAGTATCCAGATCAAATACTAATTGATTGAGCTCGCTATCAAAGATTGGTTGGGCGTTTGATGTACTTGGCTCATACTAGACGAGATGTTGTATATGCAGTAAGTGTGGTAAGTCAGTTCATGCATAATGCAAGTGAGAACCACATGAATGCAATTTTGAGAATTTTAAGATATTTGAAATCGGCTCGAGGAAGAGCTCTAAACACAGCAATCCTCTTGAAGTCTATAGCTTCACAGATGCAGATTGGGGATAAAGTATTATAGATAGAAAGTCAACATCAGGTTATTTCACCTTTGTGTGAGGTAATTTGGTTACATGGAAAAGTAAGAAGCAGAAAATGGTGGCGTGATCTAGTGTTGAGGCTGAGTATAGAAGTATTGCTCACGGGGTTTGTGAATTACATCGGATAAGAACTTTGTTATTTGTTTTGGGTTTTGAACTCAAAAATATTATGCAATTGTAATGCGAAAATCGGATAACCATTTATATATCACAAAATCCAATACAACATGATCACACTAAGCAGGTAGAGGTTGACCGTTACTTTATAAAAGATAAGCTAGATGCCAAACTTAATAACTTTCCTTTTGTTTCCACTTAAGAATAACTTAAAGATATGCTTATCGAAGGAGTTTCTAAGAAAGCATTGTATGACTCATTAAACAAGTTGGACATGATCGATATCTATGCGACAACTTGATGGAGAATGTTAATCATTATTAATTGTATGTAACTAATATATCTTTCTGAAAAGTACTTTTACAAAAAATGGATTCCTATTTCTTATATTTATACTTATATTATCACTAATTGAATTGTATTATAAATATATTTTTAGTATATTCAATTGATTAATCAGAATCAAAAACAAACCTACCGATTAGAATAACTTTCTATCCATAAGTTAATAATAAACCGTATATCTATTTGATTTGTTTTACTTGTTAAATCCAAACATTATATTCTTAATATAAGAGTTTAAATGTTATGTTTTATTAATAACTTAAATAACCGTACACATGAAATATAAAATTAACAGTTTCGAATTTAAAAATAAATGCATACGTTACTAATAAAGAGGAGCACACGTAGCTAGCACCGATAGTGTGTAAAGGCTTTCCTCGTGATCAGAAGCCAAAATCTGCGATCTTGTGACACGAGTCACTTTGTCGTATACTAACCGAATAGCTCGTTCCAATCTGGTACTGTTTTCAATATTGGCTTCAGTAGTCTGATCAAACGCAATACGTCTCAGTTGGAAAAAGAAGAGCCGTGATGCAAAGATCGCGTCAAAATAAGCACGACGAACGAGTCCGAAGCTGAAGGAAAGTTTGATGACAAAAGGGCAGAGTAAGCTTGTGATAGTGGGGCTTAGACTATGGTGGCAGGTAGTCGTTAGGAGGTTCAGCTTCGCCAGAGCGACCATGTGAAGCATATTTTGGAGCTCCATTATTGATTATGTTGTAATTTTGGTAATATGGTTAATTGTTGTATAGTTTATTTGCCCATGTAGCAGGGTTGGGAACGGAATAGTTGATATATAAAGTAGTAATTGACGTGAGGTAACTAAAAAGAAACCAAGACGATTTCTATCTTATTATAGTAATAATCATTAAATAATTGTTTAAAAATATATTTATTTTTAAAATATTAAATGTTTACTTTATTATATTATTTAAAATATTAATAATAATTTTATTTTTAATTATTTAACACGTATTTGTAAGTAAAATAAAAAAATATTAAAATAATAATAAATAAAATTTAATGTAATTATTTTAAATATTATGTATTTTATTATTAAAAGTATATTTTTTATTTTAATTAACCACAATTTTAATATTAAATTAATTATATTCATTAAATACTTTATCAATCAAGATTATTTTAAAAAAAAATCTTTAAGTCTTTTTACTAATAATTAAAATTTCAATCCCTTCTAAAAATCACTTGTACGTATGTCTTCTTCTTCTTTTTTTTAGGGTAAATTTATGTCTTTCGAAATTCATACATTTGAAATACTTAAAATGAATTATTTTTCGTTGAATCACAAATAAATTAATCAAATTAATAGTTTGGGTTTTTTTTTTAAGAATTATACTTTTGTTTACAATAAAAAATACATTTACTTACACATTTACTATCCATATTAAATTTTCTGAAGAATTATAGAAAGAGAAAATTCCCTTTTAATACGTTACAAATATTATTATTATTATAATTAATATGATAATTTTTATATAAATTTATACTTTATCAATAATATTGTATCACATTATCTTAAATTCATCTCAAAATTTAAAATATCTAGATAAGAACCCAACAATGACAATACAAACAAAAATTAAATGAGATTTTTAAGCAGTATTTTTAACTTATAAATCAATAGATGCAAAAGAAAAAAAATGAAAAAACAATGATACTATTTATATCATACCAACTTTTTAGAATAAATTACAAATTCGTTCATTGTTTAATTTTACATTGAATTAATTTAGTCTTATATTAATTTTAAAATTATTTTTATATTTTTTTAAAATATTAACGAACTAAATCCAACATATTTTAATTAAATATTTAATTATTAACTTTTTTAAAATTCATACTAAATTAGCCAAATTAACTAGTTCGAAAATCACAAATTAATGAATTAAATGACCAATAAAATCAATTACGTCAAAATAATCAATATTTATAGAACTGAAACAAACTTGAAATGAAAAAAGTGAAAAATTAAATTGGTATAACGTTAAAATATAAATACTTAAATGAATTATATATATATATATATATATATATATATATTTGTAAAAAATCAAAGTAAAGTTCGGCCATTATTTAAAAAAAAAAACTATTCCAAAGAACAAAAAACATAAAAACATAAAAAAAAAAATTTGTGATGGACAAAAATTGTAATTAAAATGCATTTTTAGTGTGAAATATTTATATTTAAAACCTTACATTATATAATTTTTTCTTCAATATTTTTTTACCATAATTTTAAATATTTATCAATGAATTACAAATATTAAATAAAATTCAAAATTATTAAGTTATGAAAGTAAGATAACATATGATTATATATATATATATTAATAATTGATTATGGATTTTATTTTATTGTGATTATAATATTTGGTTGTTTTTGTTATTAAATACACTTATTTAACGAGTTTATTAAATAGATAAAATATGATATAATACAATAATTAAAATTATTAGATTAATATTTTAATAAGAAGAAGTGAATTCGTTTAAACCTTATCATTGTATATATAAGTGTGTGTAATTATTAAAAAAATAGTAAAAGTTATAACAAAACTAAAAATCTTTAAAGAAATGTTAAATTCAAATGGATAATAATATTATCACAACAATTTTGTTATTGTTAAAATAAAAGTATAAAAAATACTTATTTTACTATCAGTATTAATTATACTTGAATGTTATTAATATTAAATAAAATTATCATTAATAAATTATTTTTATAATGATAATAATTTATATCGTAGAAATATAACTATCCATTAAAATAAAAACAAATTAAAATGAATAATATAATAGTATCATTAAAATAAATATTCAAAAGATACCGAGTAGAGTATAATCCAGAATCTAAATGATATCTATTCACTAAATATGTTATGAAATTCCATTAATAACATGTGTATATATTTCTAATTTAAAAAAAATATTCAAAGTATAGTTTTCTTAAGTTGTAGGATCAAAATTTATTAAAAATATGTATATACTTTTTTAAGTTAAAAAAGAGAAAGAAAAAAAGAGTTAAAAAGTTCCTAAACTAAATCAACATAATATTACATATTAGCAAAACAAAAAGCAACATGAATTTATAAGCATTAAGCCTTTGCATTTTTAGAAAACAAGGTCCCCGTGTTTTAAAAAAAAAATTAAAATAAGTATCGATGTTTTTAATTTTTAATTTTTAAGTTTATATAATTATTTTTAAAATTAATTTTTATTAATAGAGTTATTAATGTAATACTTATTGTTATATATATATATATATTTTGTTTTTTTCAATAGCAAAAAGGGTCACTTGGATAAAAAGTTGTGTTGGCTAATTTAGCAATAGTCATGGATAAAAAAACAAAAAACAAAAAAAAGTAGCACTAAAAAAAAGAAAGAAAAAATATCACACTAGTTTTACTTTTATCGAGGATTTTAATATTGTAAGTTTTAGATAAAATATCTCTAATTTCATTATTTATAAAAATTAAGTAACATAATTTAAAAATTAATTTTTTATAAAATTATAAATACTTAATTTTAATATTTTATAAATCAAAACACTTAATTTTAATAATTATAAGATTTAAAGTATTAATAATAAATTCATAAATTATAAAATTAAAATAGTCATTAAAAAAAAGTGAGTGGTAGCATCCAAAAGAAAGGGCATAGCCGGTCGAAGATAGGGCGACGATCACGAATAATAATTTTTCCTCCTAGTAAAGTAACACCCCCACGCTAGCGACTTGCTCAAAACCCCTAAAATCTCGACCAAAACCCTCAAAACCTCACTTACTGAGTACTTTCCAATCTCCATCGTCGAACTTAAAAGAAGCTCCAATGCCACCTTCTTCAAAACCCCAATCGTAGGAAGCTAAAGAAATCCGAGGGATAGAATAAGACGATCATGAAGGAAAACGAGGAGGGGCCGCCCAATAGGGAGCTCTACGCTTTGCTTCACATATCACCGGAAGCACCCGACGAAGAAATTCGAAAAGCTTATCGGCAATGGGCCCAAGTCTATCACCCCGATAAATATCAAGCTGCTCATGTATGCCTTACCTACTTTCGATTATTATTATTATTTTTTTCCATATGTGATTGGTTTATTCAATTTTTCCTATCGTTTGGACGTTGATTGCTCTCTATTCCAATTATAGGTGGTTTGTTTTCTTGGTTATTTTATTTTTATTGACTTTTCGTTATTAATTTTTTTGATGCAAGTTAAGGAATTGCTACTTGGCCCTTATTGGGGAATGTTATATTTTTTATACTGTTTCGAAAATTTAGAAGTGTGATTTTTGAGAAATTTTAGTAAGATCCTTAATCTTGAATGCTGTGTGTATTTGCTTCATTGTCTTTTACCACGAAAGTAAAAAAGAGCATGTAGTTTGTTTTGGAATATGGCTTTTCCCTGTCAGTGTTTGGCATTGCATTAGCAAGGATCGTGTTCCACATTTTTTTAGCAAGATACGAAGTCAGGGTTGAGAGATGCATACTTAGTTACTTGCGGTTTGTGTTGGAAAATTAGTGCCATCTGAACCACTTGGTCATTGGCTGAAGAACTGAAGTGGTTCATTAGTCAGAGCCCCATTCTAGTTTTGATGTACATTTCATGTAAGAGTATAATTAATGATTTCATTTCTTAATACTATCATTTTCAGATGAAAGATATTGCTACTGAAAACTTCCAACGAATATGTGAGGCCTATGAAATATTATCGGATCCGAATAAAAGGCAAATATATGACATTTATGGTATGGAAGGCTTGACTTCTGGTTTAGAACTTGGTCCAAAACTGAATAAAGTAGAAGAAATAAAGGAAGAGCTTGAGAGATTACGGCGTAGGAAAGAACACGAAAAGGTTTTTGCACATTTCCTACCTTCTGGTACAATACTGGCAAATTTGTCTTTTCCACATTTTCTGCATGGAAATGGCTTCATGAGAGGGTAAAGCTTGGTTTTCTTTAATTTTTTATTATCTTTTTGTGCTTCTTAGGAAGATTTATATACTCGTTTGATTTGTCTTGTCATAAATTTGGAATAATGTGTACTCTTGAAAAAAAGTTCAAATTTGCACAAAAGTTATTGCATGTTCACTACAGACGCATAAACATAATGTACACTTCATACACTGAGGTCATCCATTAGCTTCTTTGGACATTATTTAGAGCCTGTTGTATCATGGTTATGCACATGTATTATTATAAGAGTATCTAGATGCAGTTTAGATTATTGACATTTCAAAGGCAAGAGTCATGGGTTCAATTTTTTCAGCGAAGTTTTTCATTTAATATTGTTTAGCTTATCATCTAAAAAATCAATGATCTGTGTTTATTTAATTGCTAGAATGGCTATGGCAAGTGAAGTTCAGTCTCAGGTGTCAAAACACAATGCTCTGGTAATTGGTGGAAATATGGCAGTAAATGGGAATTCTGGTGGAGGAGCTGCTAGTGTAGTGTTTAGGCATCAACTTTCTTCAGTTGCTTCAATAGAGTTTATGGCTTCAGCTGGTTTACGTGCACTTATTGGGGTTCAGACATCCCGGTAGCCTCTATGCCTTTCTATAGTATTTGAATTCCGGCAGTTTTCTGGTCTAACATTATTTTGCTGTCCCCTTTTCCAGTAATGTATCACTACACTCTACTGCAACAATGGGGCTTTCAATGAATTTAAGGGATGGTTCTCTGAATCTCTCCAATTCTTGGACTCGCCAACTGTCTGAAACTGCAACTGGAAATGTAGCTTCCTATGTTTATACTTAGATCTTCTCCCCCCCCCCCTCCTTCCTAGCATTTCATATCAACTTGTATGGCTGAGTCCAAAATATGGTAATTTCACTCAAGTTAAAGGCATGAGCAGTCATATTCTTGGGATTTTTATTCATTTTCTGTGCCAAGCAGCAGCAAATTTTGCTTTTTCTTAGGGAATAGGGATCATTTTGTTTATTTTCCTTTTCCTTCCACTGATGTGTGTTAGAAAATGGAAGCTTTACTAATAAACAACTTTGACTACATTATTTAGAGAATGGACCGATAACAAGCAAAAGCTTAACTAATTTAATAAAAAATGATTCTGGTGGAAATGTGAGTTTTGCCAGAAAATTGAACTGATATTTTAAATATTCTGTTTGTTATGTTGGTACTTGCTTTTTGAAGACTGCTAATTTATTTGAGTATGCTTTTCAACAGATACAGCTTGCTTTGGGTTCAGAATCATTTATTTCTGCTGGATGGCAAAAGAAGGAAGAGAAAATGTCTGCAGCTGGAGAAGTGAAGGTAAATTGATGTAAATTATATGAGAATCATGGAGTTGATCTATGTTTAAGGTTTTTTGTGATTTTTAAGTTTACTGGGGATATAATTCATTTACCACCTTATGCATGCAGAAGAATAAATGCTAAACAAACGCAAGACATAATTCAAAGTCTCTAGGGCAGTAGTTATTTTTTCAAACTGTGAAATTAGGGGTTTTCTGAAACGTGGTTAATGTTGCAGAAAAATAGTATTGATGAAGACCATGACAATGATAGCTTAGTTGAGTAACATACATGTATAATTGAACTATGACCAACTTAATTGCATGTACTAATTATTTTAATAGCATATAACTTGACACAGAAAGTATAAACTTTAGTATTTTTTTATTCTCAGCATGACCCACATTGTTCTTCACTAATGTTCCACTCCATCTCTGCAGTTTGGTATGGGTTCTTTTGGGGCATCTGCTCATTTTACTCATCAATTTTCTGCAAAGTCTCATGGTCGCATTGCAGGCAGAGTTGGGAGGTATTCATTATATTAAAGTTTACATGGAAGGCTTATTGCATCATATGGCTGGATTAGCTAAATCCATCAGCTCTATAATTATTATTTTCTGATTATCAAGTGTTGGATATTAGAAGATTAACATGAAGGTGCTAAAAAAGGAGTAACATTTTGAGGCTGTGCTGGTACATGCAAGAATGTCTTTGTTTTCGTAATTCACTCGTTACTAAAGATATTACTGATGCAGCACTGCTCTTGAGATTGAAGTTGGTGGTGGGAGGAAGTTGTCTAATTTCAGCACCGTCCGGATGTTGTACACCATAGGAATTCAGGTAATTGTGATGACAAATTTATTGATTATTGCCATCGAGGCTTAACTTATTTCTGTTTGCAAAAATGTTTTCAAGTGTTAACCAAATAAAGGCTTTTAAGTTGTAGGATGTTTGGAAATTAGGTTGAATATCAGAGTTAAATGTTATAGCAAGGCTGAATCATTATATATATATATATATATATTTCTTTGGAACTGATAGTCTCATCACCAACAATATATTATGTACATGGGCTTCAACATTAGTTTTCTTATATCCTCATCGAATATCTGGATCCCTTTATATTTGCCAATGCCTTGTATGATGCCCCTTGGCCTTTTCATATCGGTTTTCTGAGTATAATATATCTGCTTTCTGCTCGTGAACACTCATTAGGATGCCTAAATTTTCTTTAATGTTGTCCAGCTAGCAGCTAGGTTTCTTTGTGTATTTAATGTATTCATGTGTACAGTTTTTAATAAATGCAGGGTATCTTTTGGAAATTTGAATTGCACCGTGGGGGACAAAAATTAATTATTCCTGTAAGAACATTTTAATTTTCACGATCACTATTATCATGTATAATTTGATGCATTATGCCATCAATTTAAATTTATATGTATCTGAAATTTTATTTGAAGATTGTGAATGTGCTTGCATGCTTGGCTTTCTATTCCGCACTTGGATCGTTATTCATCCTTTGATAATAAGTGTACAAAGAGGCTATGATTTCCTTTTCTTTCTTTTTTTGGGTTAGGAATATAATTTTCACTTATTAATTTTAGAAGCAAACATCCAGATAATTACTCATTTCGTGGTAACAAGTGACTAGTACTTCTTACAAGAACGAATTAAACTCTGTTTCCTGTGGCCCAAAACTTGGTAAAGACTTGAAAATTATTGTATGTTATGGCATGCCAACTGAATTTGAGTGGAACTGAATCTGAGAATAGTTATTCAAATCAAATGAATGGAAATAATGTTGCTGACTATCATCCAAAACTTCATACATACATGCGTCTAATATAGCTTTCTCCATTTAAAATTATTGTATGTCATAGCATGCCAACTGGATTTTTAGTGCTGTATAACTTTGCTATTATTTCATGTTCATGTTCGTGGTAATTGTTACTTGCTTGTTTCTCTCATTGGGGTTAACTTTTTTTGCATTAATGTTGCAATGAATTAAATCCTTTCTCAATGCTGGGTTTGTTCCTTAAATTTTAATTTATTGCTCGTGCTTTATGTGCAGATTTTGCTTTCGAGGAACTTGAGTACTGTGTTTGCAACTGGAGCATTCATAGTCCCAACATCAGTTTACTTTTTACTCAAGGTTTGTACAGCTACTGCAGGCGCCCTCGTTTTCATGCACTTACTGTAGAACTTCAGTGCATTATTTTTCTGTACTTTTAATTTTGAATCGTAGAATGGTTCTATTACTATTAAAAAAAAAGTTGTTCTATTACTAGGATTTTCATATTTTCCTTACCTTCATTTTGAATTTAAAATTGCATAGGGCCTTAAGCACTATACGGTGATATTAATTGTGCTTTTAGAAGGTTGAGTACTTAGAACTAAATACACAGAGATAGCAGGAGTTAATGCAATTCCAAAATATATGAAGTCCTGTATTATGCTAAGATTTCTTGCATTTTCAATGTTGCACAACAGAAGCGTATGGCATTTATTATTCTAATTTATCTTTGTTTTGCTTGCAGAAATTCATACTCAAACCTTATTATAAAAAGAGGGAGAAGCAGAAGGCCTTAGAGAATATGGAAAAAACTTCTGCACAGGTATCTATACGTTTGACATAGCTGTGGTTTGTGCCTCCTTACTGAAACATGTGTAGTTTATTCTTTAGATATATGTGCACTGTATCCACACATCACAATCTGTGTTTCTTGTTTCTATATTTTCAACATTGAAGAATTTATATACTGCTGTGTTGTAGGTCCAAGAGGCAAGAGCTGCAGCAGAGAAAGCCCAGCAGTTACTGCAACATGTGGCTAATAGGAAAAGAGATGGGCAAATAGAAAGAGGTGGGCTTGTAATTACTAAAGCGTTGTATGGAAATCAGAAAGTATTGAAGAAAAGAAATGCATCAATGGAAGAGAATGATGAACTAGCCTCACAAGTCATAGATGTCACATTACCTTTGAACTTTCTGGTCAATGATTCTGGTCAGCTTAAGGTATTTTCGTTCCTATCATGGTTATGTGTGCTAAAAAATATTAGATATATTATATAGGATGAGATTTGTGTAAATTAATCCCTTATATTATAAAAAGGTGGTTATTTAGTATTCACTCAATATTTTAATAGTTTTATGATAAATAATTTAATTATTTACTAATTATTTTCATAGTTTTTATGTTAAAATATCATAAGAAAAAGTCATTTTTATCTTTTCGTTATTTACCAATAAAATAAAGTATTGAAAAAATAATATTATTTTATTTAAAATATTAATAAAAAATAGTTTTTTTTTCATTCTTTGGTCTTTTTTACAAAAAATAAAGGACCAAAAGACGCTTTTTATTTTTAAGACTCTAAATGAATTTAGCTTAATGTAAGGGACTGTGAGGCATTTTCTCTATTATATATTTATCATCTCCCTCAATCATACGTGGAAAAAATTATACCATGAGCACTTCATGTTGAATTAAAACTTGTATTTTTCTTAACTTTTAGTAATTTCTCGTTGTAAGTGAAAAAATCCAAATATCTACAACCCTAATAACAGTTATACATTTTGTTTATTAAATTTAATCATTAATGTGTTGCAGCTCCATGAAGGGGTGAAGAAGTCGGGCATCATGGGGTTTTGTGATCCTTGTCCAGGAGAAGCTAAGCAATTGTACGTGGAATATACTTATTGTGAAAGGAGATATGAGGTACTAATCACATTCTTTTTTGGTGGAAATTACCTTATTTAGTCTGGCTGTATGTAACTATGTTGACTAGTGATCATAATTTATGTACCAGGTGGTGGTTGATGATTATGGCGAATTGCAAATACCTCAAGAATCGCATAGAATCTGAATGCCATCGGTAATGCATGCCTTTTAGGTACCCCGACTAGATTACCATTTTTCCTCCATTCTCTCTTTCTATTTTACTTACCCCGAGTGTTGTACTAAATAAACTGGTTTTTTTATTAAAGTGAATAATAAAATGACATCTTTTTATAGGTAAATCGGAATTGTACACTTGTCTGGCAATTCAAAGTTTCACACTGTCGATGAAGTTTTATTTGATTTTTTTTATCTTTTTCTCACAAGCGTTATTAAGAAATGGGTAGAATTCATATCTTAGAAAAGTTTCTTTTTAATATTTTTTTTGGGTTAAGAGGAATATCGTTTTTTTTAATTCAAAGAAAAAAATAACAATTGCTACTTCCTTTTCCTCTAGTTCTTTTTTGTTGTTTTATTTATAAAAAACGACGATCATTCTCTTTGAAGTTACTAACATGAAATAGATAAAGAGCATCCATCAAGCTTTTTCTATCAGACAAATTATGTGTGAGTAAACATGGAAGGAAACAAGTCTGTCCAGATGAATCACCCAATTGAGTCTTATTGTTCAGCAGAGTAATCGTGTCATTGTATTAATTAAATCCACAAGCCAAGATAACGAATTATACATATTACTTTCACAAGTCAAGGAGGGACCTACGATCATTAGCATTAACAAAAGAAAGGCCCCAAGGCAAGTCCAAGTGGTTCACCCATTACATTAAAAAAAAACGATGCACAATACTCCTACAAAAGTTGGGATGTCCACTGAATCAAAATTTGCATGGAAGCAAACTTAGGAATAGTAGTTAATCATTCCTATCAAAAGCTTAATGTAAGTAGGGGGTTCAACTACCATTTATTCAATCCATTAAACTTAACCCCATTATACTTAACCTAGAATTCGAGTTTCACCATGACGCATAGATATGACCGTAATAAACCACGCAAGCCAAGGAATGGATTGTAGCCAAACAAGTGACGCATCACTCCCTCTCTCGTAAGAAAAGTTCGTCCTCGAACTTGCACTTTTTGGAACTCGAACTTGGGACTAGGCTCTGATACCAAACTTAGTAATAGTAGCTTACCATTCTTACCAAAAGCTATGAAAAAACATGTCCAACTGCAAGTTCACCAGTGAATGGATCAAATGATGCTTCAATGTGTGCTTCACAATATTGAGATTCAGTTCTTGATCCTTGGCTTCCAACTACCATCGGCTTCGACAGAAGCTTTACCCCTTGCTTCCAATATCTCTTATCTGAAAATCATGTTTATTATGTTCAACTATCGTAAGTAGCTTTAACAAAGTAGAAATGCAACATTTTTAAGCATTACTTTCCATTAGCCACTTCTCCGTGGAATCTTACTAACCTGGCCCTGTAGTTACCACAATGCAATTTTCTGAATCCATCACCCAATCAATCCAAAGTACAAAACCGTGGCACATCCCGGGCTTAGTAAATTCGATCTACCATAAAACATTTTCAGTTTTTAACGATTAGTCAGCTCCTTCAGTGGTGGTAGGAAGTTATTGTTCTTTAGCTAGGTACATGAAGGCATTTTATCCCAAAGTATATAATTATATCATATATGGAAGTTTGATAAGTACAAGGAAATTACAGGTAATGTCTAAAACTGTGATGGTCAGAAAATTGACTTTCAATAAGGACTTACATTGTACGGTTGTAAAATCTCTATGCTATACGATGGGGACCCATTGTTTTAATAATGAAAAAGAAGATACATACCAAGAGCTTACCTACAGCAAGTACCGTAAAATGAACATATGCCAATACAAAGCATTTATGTAATGCAAGACCTTACGAGGTTGAAGATGTTACCTTTGTTTTTCCATGAGATTGGCTTATGGGCTTTAAAAAATCAAACTCCATCACAGTAACTGCATTACTGAGTTTCTGAAATGTTTTTGGAGTAGCATCAGCATCATCAGTATGATTATCGTTTAAAGATGAAATTTTATTTTTTCTCGGGGAAAAACAAAAAATCCTTCAATGTGTAGTTTGCTTACCTTTTGCTCTCCAGACTGCCAGACATAAAAAGGCAGATAAGGAACCTCTTGTTGAACTGGTAATTTTCCACATGCTCCTAAGGCACTATTTACGACTGAATGATCAAAACCTTCAATCTTACTCAAACAGCATCGGCTATTCCAAAGATCCTGAAGAACATTTCAGAACATGTAGCTTATAACTCTGTATGCAATAGACTATTACGTGGACTAACAAAAGAACATACGAAAATAAATTTATTTTATTTTATTTGGAGGGAACAGAACTGAGGTTACATGAGCAAAACTTACAGGGAGAGACATGGCACAAGCCTTCAATATCCCTTTACATGGTAATATCAATGCATCTTCCGAGAGGACAGAGTTAAGCATAGTCCTTTCCTTCCTTTGGTCAGTGCAAAACAAGAAAAAGAGAAGGAAAATGAATCGTGGCATATCAACTCTGAATCATATAAACTGACTCCAAGAGAAATGAGATCTCTGATTTCAGTGTTATCATCAGAAAATCTTATGCTTTTTAAAAGAAGGATCGAAAAACATGTTAGTATGTTGCAGTAATACTGTCTCATGTTACAAGCAGTGCAGTTGGAACTAAATAGAGATGCAAATAGATGCATTACAACAGAACAGTTCGAATTGAAAATTGAAATATTTCTCCTTCCCGATCCTTCTTTGCCCAAGACTATAATGTCAGCTTTACAAATTGAGTTAAACATGTTCATGAAGTCTGGAACTTTTGCCAAATTTCAATATCAAAGATTCCAAATGAGATGAAAATTTTCCTAAGACAAAGCATTCAATATTCAACAAGAACAAATATCACAGACCATACCAAAACCGCAAGTTCTGCCAAGGAAGCATGCCGTCATTTCCATAGTAGAAAGGTTCCACAATCAACAGGTTGACCTGAAACATATGTGGCACAAAAACTTTTTGGAATCAATTTGTTATTTATCAAGAATACTAAACCAAAAAAATTGTAAAAGGAGACAAGCATATCATAATATTTTAGAACTTAGAGTACAAGTCCTCCTCACCCAAAACCAGCCACCTTATACTACACTGAAAAGAGTAATCCACATAACTAAAATTGTAATATGTCATCAACTCGGCCTCTTAGACTGAATATCATTATTCTAACAGCGGAATAAATGGGATAATTATATAACCGTATAGGAGCTTAAAGATTATAAACACCTAGAGAAATATAACATTTAAAAACTTTTCAAAATATCGTATGGAGGGAACTGTCTTACCTTTTTCTGATGTGTATCATCCATTGTCAAAGATGCTTTCCTCTTTTCAATAACTTTTATACGATCCATTGAAAAACCATTTGCATCAGCAACAGACTGTAAATAACGGAAGCCATCTCCTCGCAGCCCCGGGAACAGGGATATTACATGTGATGTTTTTGAAAGATGTGCAACAAGAAGTGCTAAGAAAACACTATCATCTGCAACTACACATAATGGATCTACACTTCCCTTAAGCTGCAACGATAACACCATTGCCAACAAAGCAAGAACTTATATCATGAATGTAAAGACAGTTTTTCATCATGCAAAGACATTCATGCTCATTTTGCAGTACGTATGACACATATTGAACTCACCGCATTTCTTATGGCTGTTAACATGGAACACCGCCATTGACTGTCTCCATAAACTGCAATTCTTTCTGGTGATAGTATGAGTTGGAAATCTCCATCCTTAAAGCCATCATGTATAGCCTCAGTTCTTAGGACTCGATTCTTGATATTATATGAGATGCTAGTATCATTATGAACAGCATGCAAATGGAC
This sequence comes from Hippophae tibetana, assembly GCA_037013495.1. Classification (NCBI taxonomy): domain Eukaryota; kingdom Viridiplantae; phylum Streptophyta; class Magnoliopsida; order Rosales; family Elaeagnaceae; genus Hippophae; species Hippophae tibetana. The sequence goes on along the minus strand of CM072804.1, from coordinate 4,921,083 downwards.
CTCCTCATTCTTTGACACGGGCAAACCTTTGCCTGGTATGAACCAAACACACTGTTTCCAATGGTCACACCAATCCCCTACAGCTGGCAAAGGATAAAAAGAATTTAGCCCATAATATAATGAAGGCAACAGTAAGGACAAGAATGATTCTTAGTACAAGGCTTCCTCGGAGTAATTATTATAGTTATAAGTTCTATGAAATGCTAAAAATTACTAATTGAACTCATCATGAATTAACTGCTTGTGTAGATACTGAAAGACAAAAATATGGAACCTCTAGGGGACAAGTACTTATTTTCCTAGAGCTTTATGTCCAAGTATAGTTTGACATTGAGAGGACATGGAAATAAATGTTTATAAAACCTTATGCTGGTCCCGTGCCAAAGTTCCTTCCCCTCCTTTTTTGGCCAAAGGCCATATGCATCAAATTGCTTGCTTTTAAACGAAAGGGAGAATGAAAATGTGCCCATAATCAAGGAATCAATTCCAATTCTCACCAATGTGACCAGGCAAACTTATCCACCTGGGGGCTGTGGAATACCAGATTGTTCCTTCATGATCTAGTTGAAGTATCCACCTAAGCACACACAGGAAAGCCAAAGTCATTTCAACAATCCTCAGGAAATGATTATCATGACAGAGAACTCATACCATTACCACATTAGAGTAATTACCATGAAACTACAGCCTGTACTTGACCAGCAGTTGTTGCTTTTATGCACATCTCAGTTTCACCACAACTTTCTGGCCGTTTTGAAAAATCAAATTCAAAAATTTTGAAGGGTTCTGACAGCTGGATGAATCTTAAATTAAGTAGGAAAATAAATTGCATGTAGTTTAAGAGAAAGCTTGCCCAAAAGTAAATGATATCATTACCAGCTTTATCTCATCTGCTATTGCATCACAATGGAAGGCATATTGTTGTCGCTTGACACATAAAATACTGTCAGAACCAGTTGGAGCAAGATGGATGCCATCAGATACTTTTGCCTCACTGTTGTGTAAATCATGAAGCTTAGATAAGAATGTGCTTTCTACTAACTGTGAGATGGACAAAGAAAGAGTCAAATACTAGCAAATAATAATAATAATAACAGATAGTCCTAAACACAGATAGATAAACAAACTTGACTGAGCCTTGAGACAATAGCAATAGACTAGTATATGTTTTCATTTACCTGGCCATAAGTAGTTGCTCGGTATGGTACTGTTACTGGATTTTGCTCTAACAAAACGTCATGAGCGTGTTGTAGAGTAGGGATAAGCCCTTCACCCAATAACTCTGAATCTAGTATCTCACTGACCTGCAAGAAGATATAAAAAAACCTTCTTTTTTTAAAAACAAAGAATCAAAGCACAAAACCAAGTCCAAGCGCTTGCAAGTTGAAACTGCAAGTCTCCAATCTTTTCATGAAATTAATTTCCTTCTCTCTTTGAAAGTTAGCAATATTTTAACTTTCCCAATCTTCAGGGAAAAATCTAATAAAATGTCAGTTTATTCAAGTACTGATTTCTCATATGAAAGAATTATATCTAAAGTAGTATTTTGAGTCCGTGGTTGATGCTTGAGTTTTAAAAAAATACAACTTTACTCACTAGAACATCAGCACGTGAAGGAATATCAACTCCAACTTTGAGTTCATCAGAACGCTTGTTGATAACTTTGATATTCTTTTCCATACCATTGAGACGCAAAACTTTCTTCATCAGCTTCACCATTGGAAGGTAAGACTCACAAGCTGTAACCATTCCCTGGGCACTACGACATGTCGTTGAGGCCCCAGAGCTCATTGCCCTAGCGGCCATCATTGATAACAACCCAGTTCCAGCACTACGCAATAGTGTACCATGAATCAGAACGACAAAGAAGCAAACTTTTTTATTGATATAAAAATATCAATTTTTTTAAATACAAAATTCAGAGAAAGTGAAAATTACCCAATATCAAGAACATGGCATGGTTTCTGAATGGCTTTGTCAATGGCTTCACGGAAAGCTCTGTTCCGGTGAGTGTCATTGAGCATATCTAAATACGACGTCGTAGCCAAAGCGGATTGCTGGTGGTTTTTGAAAATATCAACTCCTTCTCCGTCTTCGCTCTCTTCGATGACGATCCACTCCGAGTTGCCAGTGAGTGGGTCGATTCGGAGCTGGAAGACTCGCTGATTTGACCCGGAGCTCATGGTCCGAGCTTCTGCACTAGCAGTGAGACAAACAAAAGGAAGAGAGCCCTGAAGGAAACGAGCTTTAAGGTGAAGAGAAACAACGGAAATTAGGGTTTTAGGGATAGAAGATAGCATCAGCCTGAAGCTTCGTTAGATAGATAGAGGAGGCATGGATATGGTGAAGTAATCAAGATTAGGAGTGAATTTTGGAGTAAAGGAATAATAATTAATTTGACATTAAAATCTAATTCATTAAATAAAAATAAACAAAATTTTATTTCCTTATAAATGTTCAGTAAAATAAATTTAATATTTAAACCGGAAAGTCTTGCTTACGCTTTGTCTTTGCGAGACGGTTTCCGAATAAGTGAGGCTCGAGCTTCCTTCTTGGTCAAACCACCATAGATACGAAGTCTGCAAGCTTCATCTAGCTTACGGGAACAACTTTGTGGGGATAATGGCTGGAGCATCAACCCCACCCTCGCAGTGCATTTTTTGCCAGATTGCAAGCAAAACAACCTCCACTGCTCTTCTCCATTCTGTCTGTTCCCTTTCTTCTCTCTCGTTTCTGTTTCTCTATTGAGGAATTTTCATCCTTAAACTGGACTCAGAGGGTTTCATCTTTCTTTATTACATTTCTTATTTTCAGTAACCAAACACAAACAGAGTCTTATTTATTCCCGATTCCCAATTTGATTTGGGTTGCGATGCAGGACGACAGAGTTGTTGCATTTCAAGATGTCAAGCCTGCTTCTTTGAGGTTTGAATAGTTTTATCATCAATTTAATTCGCGTTTCATTAGTTTTAGGATGGATTCATTGTTTTTCTTCTGTCATTATCAGTGAATTATCTATCGGAGGTTTTTATCCTTTTAAATTTTGTACCTTTTGGATTGCAGATCAATTTTATCGTGTCGTCAATATTTCATTGAACTTAAATTAATAATGCTGAGTAGAGAAGAGACTTAATTCAAACTTTTCGATCTGCAAACGATCGTTTCTAAATATTTTTTTGAGGCTTTTGAGAAAATTGAATAATCCATTGATGACCAGCATGAACTTGGTCATTGCTGATTAATTATGGGGTTTCTGTTTTTGAGTTATGGCAAGAATTTGTGTAGTTACTCCATTAAAACTTGGCAGAATAATTGGACAGAGAAATGAGGGTTGTTTATTATCTAGTTAACTTCTTTCTCTCTATTCTCTAAGGGTGCTAATAGTATGCCTCCAATTAGCTTTAGTTTACACTTAGTTGTTCTACCATCCATCATATTTTCTTTTATTTATTTCTTTTTTTAAATATCACTTTTTGTTGCTCCCCCTTCCATTCCAATCTGGTTGTTTGCAATAGCATGACCAATTTAATTTGGTTGTAGACATTACTTGGTTATTCCAGTGGCTCATATTCCCACCGTAAAAGATCTTCACAGAAGAGCTGAAGATTATTCTTTGGGTAAAGTAAATCTTTACCATTCATGTTCCTTATTTATAAAGAAGCAAATATTTGTTAGATTAAGCAAAATATGGCTGAACCAGCTTGTTTCGTTCATTCCCCAATCATATTTCTTATTAAGATCCTATGTTTTTCATTTTATTCAGTAAGTCACATGTTTGAAGTGGGGCAAATGTTATTACGTCGAGATGCACCTCATTCCCGGTACAGGTATTAACTTTTCTTTGAAATTTTTTCTATGCTTGCCGATTATCTTTAACCGGGTAATTTGTATTGAGAACTTTTTTCTCAAGTTATTATTGATTCTGCTGACTGTTGAAGAATCTAGTAGCTTGCAGTGGAAACAGAATAAACCAACACTATTACTTGTGCAGTTGTTTCACTATCCTTACTTGTTTCGTATCGTTGACTTGACTATCCTCTCTAATATGCAGATTGAATAATTCTAAGATACTTTTCTGTGTCTAACAACTTCTATAAGCTTGTCTGCATGGTTAAGAAAGATTATACAATTAGAAAGTTACTTGATTGACAAAGCTTCATTGAAACTTTGATAGGTTATGACTTACGAACACTGGAATATTATTTGTTTCAGTATTTCCGTTCTTTTATTTGAGCTGTTCAAAAATTCTCTTCATCTTGCTTCTAAATAAGGTAAAGATATTCCAATACTTCTTACAAGGAGTTTTTGCTTTATGAATGAAGATTAGTAAATAAAATACAGTAGAAAATTATTTTAATAGAAGGCATACGTGACACAATTAGAAAATCTTGAAAATAGAAGGGTGAAATACACATACATGCTACTGCGCTTATATGGCAGTGTTTGGCTGTGACTAGCATCAATGCTGCTGTTTGCTACTTGTGCTTTTAACGTTTTCATTAAAATTAGAAAATCTTGAAAATAGAAGGGTGAAATACACATACCTACTACTGCGCTTATATGGCAGTGTTTGGCTGTGACTAGCATCAATGCTGCTGTTTGCTACCTGTGCTTTTAACGTTTTCGTTAAAATTAAATAAAAGTAAAATGCAATCCATATTCTTTATTTTTATATTTACAGTGCTATATTGGATTATGTAAACCAGGTTAATTTGGTATGTCTTTACAGATTTGGCTTTCATCGGCCTCCACTGAATTCTGTTAACCATCTACACCTCCACTGTCAAGCACTTCCCTACATACCCAGGTAATTATACTGTTTTAAATTTAGCTGATATTCTATGCCTGAAATTTCATTGCCTTGAGATGTTGCTGAAATGAGGAAGATTAACAGTTGGAAATACATAAAATACTTGTCTCTGGGACCAGTTGGATTTATAGAAGCAGAAAAGTTGTTGGAAAAGATAAAGCCTTTACCACAGGTTACTTCAAAAGTGTGATTGTTACTACTTACTAGCTATAAAAGTTCAAGATTTGTTCCCTATAAGCAAGGGAAAATTAGAGAGACATGCTGAGAGTAGAAACTTTAAAGTGTTTGGCAGAATATTGTTAGAAGTGATTTACAATGGCATTTTAATAATTAATTTAAGTGATGAGCATCATCTTAAATTACTTCTCTCAAAAGTAGGGGATTACTTATTTTTTCTAAAAGCATAAATAATACTTCTCCAAATTTTGAAACTACTTCTCACGGAGATTGTCAAATATCCTTAAATTGAAACTATTTTCGACAAAAAGTTGAAGCAGTTTTAAAAAGGCCATAGTTGCTTTAAAAAAAACAAACAACATTATCAACCTTACTTATTTGTATCTTTTCTCAATAAATAATGCTCAATACCAATGGGAGATTCCTATTACATTATTGAGCAGCAGGTTATTTGAGCCAGTCAAGTAATCTTGCAATTACTTAAAAGTGAAATTCGAAGTTTGTTCGGAATATTTTTTTTAGAAAAAAAAAATTCATGAAAATTGTGTCTTTGGTAGGTTTAGAATAGATTCATGTTTTCTTTCCGCTTCTCTCACTTGGGTAACTCAAAACACTGCATTTAGCTGCTTTTATATTTTTAATTCTTGCTATCTGATAACAAGACAGCTTACATGTTTATCACAATCTTTAGGAAGGGCTTAATTGATTAGATTTTGAACAATCTAACCTTCATTGTCACGTGGATATTATTAACCGTGAATCTCCCCACTTCAGAGCTATTTCCCTTTTCACCCTCTTTTAGTTTGAATCCTCTATCTCAACATTTAAAAATACATTTAATAGTCCACATAATTCTATACTATTAAATAAATTTTTTATTATAAATAAATTTGAAAAAAATAATAATCATTAGTTGGAAAAGATCAATATATAAAAGGATCAACAGAAGATCCACCCTCTTCACCCAGAACAGATAACTGATCCGGTGTTAAAGATTGAATGACTTATAAAAGGATCAACAGGAGTATTTTTAGTCACCTCTTCATCTTTTAAAACTTCTTTCCAAAATTGTGACAAGCAGCGTACTTCAATGACTTATAAATTATCACATCTGCGTGGTTTTTCTATAATCTAAATCATATTATGTTGGGGGAGTTTATGCAAACCCTTTTGCCCTCCCATTAATGTACTTATATCCAACTTCAGTTACCAAGATAATTTGGTAGCCCCCCACCATAGATTTTGATCAGTACTTGTTATCAATAATATTGGTGATCAAGTTCATTCATTACAGAAGTACAGTCGGGTAAAAGTGATGTATAAAGTGGGCCTGGGCATGCAAGGAGATACGGCTTTAGCAAATACCGACACACAATACTTCCAAAAGCTACCATGCATTGGTTTTTCTGAATTGTATTTGTTTACTTAGGGGATTAGGAACCCTATTCCTAGTCAAAGTCAATTCGGTAAAAGTGATTCACATTTAACTCAAAAAGTGACAAAATTTGAATATTTTTCTGGCTTCTTTTCATTTGAGATGAGATGATATAAGTAGTTTATTTAAAAATTTCCCTTTCCCAATTCCGTATGATAGATTAGGCGAAATTTTGCTTCCCAATAGGATATAGGACCATGACAACATGCAAACTCAAAGGGCATCTTCAAATTGGGAAAATACCTCCTTTCATCAAAAACTTTTGTTGAAATACTGTCAAATTTATTTCAACATGAAAAAAGGCACCTACAATTTAACAAATTTCACTAGTATTTCTGAACAGGAGAAAAATCGTTAGTTATATTTTCAAACTCGGGCGGAAAAAAATCAATCAAAAGATAATTAAGGCTTTAATTACGGTTTAACTAGGGAATTGAATAATGATTATCAACTTAAGTGGTTTGATGTTAAAGATAGATATGTCTCTTATATTATTCAAAGCAAAGATAGAGATAAAGATAGACAGTAGATGTGACAAGTCCTAAGGATAAGGCCTTAATTTTTTGACGAATAATTCATGAGTAGTACCTAATAGTTAGGAATCGATAATAATCATGATAATGTTCATTATTAGTAATTGTCGATCATTTCACTGTCTTGTCTCTACGTACGCCAATGAACTTCTACGAGTTGCAAAGACATTGAACTTGAAGTCATGAAGTGACCACGAAAATACTAGTTAAAGATGCCTTTAAATATCTCCAATACCAATTAATGTTAGAATCGTCACAATTTTTTTTGTATATATATATATATAACAAATATCTTACCATTTTTGTTGACCAGAATCAATGTGATATAAACTCTCTTATTTTTATTTTATACAACTCAGCCGATTAAAGATTTGAATTCAAAAGGAAAATCTTCTATTAAACAATTAATTATTATTTATTTTTATTTTAAAAAATTATGAGCAATGGTCCACACAAATTGAGCCAATTGTAACATCTAAACATCTACAATTATCAATTATTTAATGTAAATTATATACCTGTTCATTATTATATCAGCTGACCCTTTTGATCTTTTCCTTTCTTTCCTCCATTCGTTCCTTTTTTCCACATAAAGAGACCACTTAGATGTTTAAAAATTGGGAAGATACATATATAATAATACTATGGATTAGGCAAAACACTCATTAGGCATATATATGTACAAAATTTGACCACCCATTAATATATTCTGTTTAAAGTAATAATTTTTAAACTATTTTGGATATTGTTGACCAGAAAAAGATTCTATACCAATCATAGGATATTCAATATGACACAGAAGAATGCATAAACAAACATTAGTACGAGCCTTATGGTGGGGAAGTATTCCTTTTTGTGAATACAAAATGTGCTCAGTATTAAGGCGAGCTATATATGCAGCTGGCTCTTACAAATTACAATGAAATGAAAATGACATGGGTGGGTATATAAGTCCAATTTTTTTATTTCTTTAATTATAAAAAGTATGGTTCCAATATAATAATATATCATGAGACATGACATGATTGAGAAATTTGGAATTTGGTTGTGAATGTCAGTTGGTATAAGAAGAAGGTGTTATATATTCATAAAATCTTATTCCTACCCATATTATATAGTGGAAATTGCCACTTCCCATCACGAACGACTTGATTAAGCAACCAAGCGATGCATACATTTGACATCAAATTCAACACCTATATTTCTTTCTCTCATCTTTACCAAATAATTTTCATGCTACCATAAAAATAATCAACTACTAAAATGTTTCTGTCAATAAATACATTCTGAATTCTTAAAATTAGAGTAGAGTTTTCAGTGTTTTAGAGTATAGATTTTTTATTTTTTATTTTGAAAAATATATGAAGTATATATAATGTAATATTTTTATAATAGGAGTTTTAAAGAGTGTTATAAATAATGTTTTCAATGAAAAAAATGTGTGCAATCTAGGCGGATTTAGGATTTATATCTAACATGTACATCATGTATATATACATTAAAAAAATAATTATTATTATTTTTAAATTATTACTTGTTTTTAATTAAAAAAAAAACATGTTATATGTATCTTATTTAGTAAAAATATGTTAAAATTATTAGGTTTTTGAAACATATAATATTAAAAATTTAAAATTTAAAATATAAATAAGAAATAATTTTATTATATATATATAATTTATCTATAATTTTATAAATATTATATCTAAAAATTTATTTATAAAATATTTATCAACTCAATGATCCGCCACAGTGTCTGAACAAATTTAAATAGCGGAGAAAACATAAAAAAGACAAAGGACAAAAAGGGAAAAAGAATAAAAGAAAAAAAAAAGGCAAAGCGAAAGAAAATCATCGTCATGTCGACGGCCAGTGATATATCACATATGGTCCTTAATCTACCCAGTACGACTAGAATCTCACAGCTTGATTCCAAAGTAGAGTTTGTGAAACCTAAAATTGGGCCCATTGTTGGACTCGGTCCTCAAGGAACATCCACCCTGGCACATAACTACAATGCATTCGTTGTTCGTTCCAGCTAATTTATGTAAGACTTCTTTGTCTTTTATGTTGAAATAAATTCAATAAACTTTTTAAGTAAAAAATAGACGAATAAATAAAAGGAAAAAATTATATAAAAGTAGCTCTCATGTCCGAGAGCCGTTCTGTTGTGTTTGCAACTCTTATCAGGCATTCATCATTCAAACTTTGACGATTGATTATTAAGCCTCAATGTTTTAAATGAATGTGAAACAAAGTGGTAAACTGTACGAACGAATTAAATCATTCCACAAGCAAGATTTTATTTTGTATATAAATCAAAAATACATAATATATAAAAGTTGTAAATTATATCAATTAAATAAAATTAAAAGAGGATCAAGACGTATAAGGTCGATATGTTTAAGGTAAAAAAATTCTCTCACAAATATTTGAGATAAAAAAGAAGAAGTTAATTCTCATGATACAACAATAAATTAAGAACACCAAACTAAATTGCTCAAATAAATTGTTTTATATGCAGTATCATACTGAACTTAGATATAGAGATACGTTTTTTTGGATATTAGAAAGAGATTCTTGTAGTGAAATTTATAATGGAGATTGTTGCTTTTGTTGTATTTTTCCCTAACTATAGAACCAATTTATAACCATCTGTGTAACTGTTGGAAAATTGATACAGTAATGATGACTAAAACTACGGTAGCAATTGGATCATGAAACTGTTGCATCAATTAAACTATGAAACTGCCAAAACAAATACTTTTGCAAAAGCTGAAAAAGTTGAAATAAGTCTTTTCATCTGTTACAGAAATTCAAACAATTTCATTGAGAAGAAAAAAATTCGTGTAACAAAAATTGGATCACAAAGACCCATTAAAATTGAACCACATTTATAACTACAAGGCGTGATTAGAGTTCCAATTTTTTTGCCCGGACGCCCGAGGATTTGCATCCCTCGTAGTTTATCTTTCATATGAAAGCAAAAACTACATATAGCATTTCATTTGTTGTTAGTGTTTTCATTTGAAATAAATTTAAATAATCAATTTTTTTTCTTCTTAATAAATTAATTTTAAGACTATTTTTTATTCACTCTAATATCATTTTGAACATGTAAAAATATGATTTTGAAGTTATCGTGAAACATAACCCAAATCAATCATGATCATGCAATTATACTCGATGGATCTCACTTAAAAAGTATTTTAACATAACATGGGTTGAAAAAAAATCCCATTTGCATAAACCAATTAGATAACTAGAGAAAAAGCAATTAAACTTAAAGAATCAACATAAACAATAAACAAAATTATATCATATCACACTCGTTAATTTATTTTCTCCAAAAATATAGTCAGATAACTTATTAGTTGTCCAGTTAATCAAACTTTTGACTCGAACAATAAATAAAAATATATCAAACCACACTCATCAATCATTGTTTTCAAAAACGGAGTCATACATTTTCCTAGATCTCTAACTATACGAAAATAAGCGAACTAAACAAACTAAAAGAGACAAAGAATAATCAAGACCACATCACAAAAAAAAAGAGTATCAACGCTCTAATAATTTTTAAATACAGAGACACTAGAGTAATATCAAAAGGACAAGGTAAAAAAAACTACATTAATCACTATGAAAATAATGCAATTTAAAAAAGTCCACATCACTAACCATGAGAACTTGTTTGTATCCCACACCTTTATACCAACGAGTGATATCATAAGGATTGTGTTGAGTCAAAAGAGAGTCATACATAATTTAATTATCCACACAAACAACATAACATTCTTGAAATTACTTAGCATTTACACAAACTTGTCACGTTCAATCATCAGAACATCAAAACTAACAACTCGAATGGTAACACCATAAATAACAAATCAAAGCATATGGTTAAAATTGTACATGCTACTAATAATCTATTCTAAAATATATCATAACAAATCCAAGCTAAATAAATCAACAAACAAATAATCAAGCGAAAGGAAAGAAAATTACACACAAAGGTAGATTGAGAACAAATCTAATGAGCACCAATGACTAACAAATAAAATGAACACAAATTACAATCTAGTATATAATTGAAGAATTGATCTAAAAAGAAGAGACTTTCAAAGAAAACTAACATTTAGACTCTCATATTAATTATACAAAACAATCAAAATAGGATGTCAATAACATCAAGATTAGTTTTATGTTTGTGATCTTGCGAAAAAGAACCATAATCATATGTTCTACTATCACAGAGGAAACTTTTGAACTCGATTAATGTGGTAGAAATTTTTTTATTGAATCAATTGTGAGATCTTAAATTACAATTTTTTTTAAAATGTTTAGATTCCAAGAAAATCTTATAATTTTTGGGCAACTATCTCTTCAAAAAAGCAAGAAATGAATATTACGAGACCTACTTGTTGCGAGCTTCTTTCCTTATATTTTATTGATGGTTTTTTTTCACAACTTGAGAGATAACTGTAATTGTAATTGCTCAAAAATTGCTCGAAAATGATAAACAAGATTATGAAAAACTTCTTATTGGGTTTAAAATTAGAGAAAAAAAATTAGAGAGTAGAACCTATAAGGAGTTTTTGTTATTAAAACTAAATTGGTTTTTTTTATCTATTATTATATAATGTATCGGGTTTATTTAATCCAAATAATAATAAAAAGCTTTGAGGAAGACATAAAACAACAATTTTAATATTTAAAAAAAACTCTTAACACTAATTAGATTCACTACCATACCTCCAAAGTAACCTAATTTTTATTAATTTGTTTGAAAAATAAAATAACCTGGTTATTTTGAAAATCAATTTACTTTTTTATTTTTATTATGTTACTTTAAGTAACATTAATAATTATAAAATATATATTTATATAATATTTTTATTTTCGATGCAATAAAGATTTATTCTTTTAATATTTTTATTGATGATTTTTTATGTATGAAGGATATATAAAGTTGAAGAGAGAGAGAGAGAGAGAGATGGGACGGTGATCTGTACTCATTCACCTGTTAGACAAACGAGAGAAAAAGAAATCCATTGCGTAACGTCAAAGTAATTTCATTCGTAAACAAAATCAAGAAGCACAAACATATTATTGGAGTCCTCCTTTAACAAAAACATGCATCATTTTTCAACTTTATAAACGAAACCAATGGAGACAGGCAAAAAATAAATTGGAGCACAGCTCCATATCAGAGTCAGCTGAGGACTGAGGTGGCAATATTTTTATTCGATCCTTGAGGTGTTTGATATTTTCACTTTTAAAACATGTTTATTTACATATTATAATTATAATTTTTAGTTATTTACGATAACTAATAACAAATTAAAACATTGGAACATGTATATTAAACTATTATTATCAATTTATATTTTGTTTATATTCATACTTGTATAAGGTGACTAAATTAATAAATATTTAGACCGATCAAGCTTTCAGTATACATGTATATTATTGATTTTTTAGTTGGATTTAGTAAATTATATTAAATAAGAATTTAATACGTTAATTAAAATAATAATATATAGTAATTTTTTTAAAAAAATAAAAAAACTAGCATGAATTCTTATAAAATAAATAGGGATATAAGGTGACTATATTCGCGCAAAATTTCCCTAGACTCCGCTATTTAGGACGTAATCACAAACTGCTGACAATTTCCCTGAAATTATTTATATTGAATTTGCTTGAAACCAAAACCATATCTGGTCCATATGTACCTTCCTTCTCAGTGTGGATGAATTATTCATCATTGACGTTATCATGGAAGAGTAAGAATAAATAGAGTTAAAATTTACTCTAATCTTTTTTTTACCATTAAAATTTATAAAAAATATTATTTATTAATCTTAACAATCATATTAATATTAATACAGATTCAATGAATAATTCCACCCTAGTCAGTTACTCTCAACAAGGTTCTTTTAAATTTATGTTTAAAGTCTAACGGTACACATGTCCCTTATATTAAGTATATGGTATTGCATGTTTAACTTCGTACATTAAAATGGATATTATTTAGTGTATTTGTATTCATTATTTTAATAGTTTTGATTAAAATATTATTTATTTATTTATTAAAATGTATTTTTTTCTAATTTAAAAATTATTAAAATAAAAAAAGTTTTCATTAATCTTTTGTAGTTGAAAAATAATAATCTTATATTCCCAATTGGATTTTACACTTATTTTTCTTAAAATTTCGTGTTTCAATGCATATTAATCATGTATTCACATTATATAAAAATAATATTTCAATAAAAAGTTATTAAAATAATAATTTGACATTATCTTATTTTTTTTAAAAACAAATCAATGAAAATTCACAATTCATATATTAGAAGTGATTTTGTAAGTATTTTAGCTAAAAGATGTTTTAACTAAACCAATTTCATGTTTGGAAAAAAATGTAGAAAAAGAAAGAAGAAGAAACACTTGCTATCATTTTACAATAAATTATTAATTTGTTATTTAATTACTAAAATAATTATGCATAACTAATGAGTTTTGTAAGAATATAAATGAATTATTATATTCACTTTTCACAAGTTTAAGCTTTTGAGAGATATAATATCTAACACTTCTTTATGATATTAGAGCAATAAGTTTACGTGATAGAATCCATGTAGTAACTCAATATATCAATTAAAAAAATTAAATTCGATAGATCTTATAAAAAGATAAGAAAATTTACTCTTAAAAAAAATTCAAATGATAGACCTCTATAAAGATAAAATAGTTCAATATTAAAAAATATAAATGAATTATTAGACTCACGTCCCATGAGTTAAGGCTTTTGAGAGATATGATATCTAACACTTCTTTATAATATCAGAGCAACAAGGTCTTGGGATCGAATACTTATGATAAACTCAAAATCAATTAAATTTTTTAAGTTAATGAGTCTTGTAAAAAGATAAGAAAAACTACTATTAAGGATGGTACTTTTACCATGTTTTAACATGTCTTCAAGCCCAAATGTATTTTTACCCTTTGTTGTTATATGATAACTTTTTTGAGGGAAACATTTACAATTTTATCACTTACCAAGTTAGCATTCTCTTCAACTCTTGTTGATTCAATGACTCTACATTTGGCACCTAGAAATCTATCTCCATGTATGATGTTGATAAGATCGATAATTGTCTCTTGTTGAGTAATTGGTCTACCTTTTCAACCTTCAAGTTCATTAAATTCTTCCTCCCTTGAAACTGTTTTTGTTTTTGACTTCTATAAGATTATCATAGATTGTGACAATGATAGTTAGGTTGTAAGCGAGTTGGGTTTCACTAACTTATTTAACCAACTTTTTCCCACTGTCTTAGAATTCTTAAATGGTTAGCAACTTTTTCTTCTCTTTAGTTTTCTCATAGTTTACTTCTTTTTTGTTTTATTTTGTTTATTTGGTTTATAAAATTTGTAGAAGAAGATGATGGAAGAGATTCATTCGCCAAAGAAAACCATTGAAAACATTGTAGAAGTTTTAAAACTTATTTCTATTCATCCTAAAGTTATTTCAACCATTAAAGTAGCTCATGTTTTGAGGTATTTTTTTTTGTACACTTTCTTTATTTTTGGGTTTTTTTAAGAGTTTATATTGATGAGTTTTCTATTTTATTTTTTAAATATTGTTAAAAAACAAATAATAACTCTCTACAAAATAGCTCTATAAGTTTTATTATTTCTTTCATGTTTAATTTATTACAAATATATATCTATAAATAAAGAGATTTCCCTTTAACTAACGTTACCTTAATTAAGGAGTTGAAATTATTTGACTTACTTCTTGTATTAACTAACGTCATTAATTTACTCAAACTCAAGCTTTGTTGACAAAAAAGGAAAAAGGTTCAGGATTTTTCGTTATCATGATTTTCACTAATCATCTCATGGATGTGGTCTCTCCGATCCAAATATGTATAAAATGTGTTATATTATTCTATTCAATTTTAGTTTCAATAACTTCTATTTTTTAGATATGATATATTACATTATTTTTAGTGAGATTCTCGTAGAAGTGGTGGGATTACCTTAATCTTATTTTATTGAAATTATGAAATAAAATTATTTTAATCTATTTTTTAAATAATTTGATTTAAAATTATGAATTATGAAAAAAATTATTCCTAGTTTAGAAAAAAAAAATGAGTAATAAGTACAAATGTAAGCTGTGGAGGGAATTTATTACAAGTGATTAACTTTTACAAAAACAAAGTAACTCATGCTTAAACGGATATTGAAGATTATATATGAATTGTTAGGCCTATTTTAAACACGCTTGAACTTATGAAAGAATTAGTATGTGATATTTCTACATAATATCTAATTTGAAGGTCTTGTATTCAAGGACCATTAATCCAATTATTGAATTGTTGTTTGTATTGTGTGAAAAAATATTTATAAAAGAATAATAAATATTTAAAAATATAGTTAGTTTTATTTTCAATAATATAACTTTTTAAGAGATTTGATTTTTTAATAAATTTTAAGATATTATTATTTTTATGTTGAGAATGATAAATGTTAGAATTTTAAAATAAATTAATTTTATTTACCTATTCTTTCAAATATAAGTGATTTAGTAAGAAAATATTAAAAAGTTGTTAAATTATTGACCACACAATGATTAAAGTACTTTTAAGTATTTTTATTCTCAAACGTTTAAAAAAAATGCTTTTAAGTGTCTAAAAATAATAATTTTGTAGCGTGGATTCAAACAAGCTGTAAAGAAACAAATCATATTAATTACTTAATCTAACAAGTTTTTATTAAATGCAATTTTTTTTGTACTTTTTTATTAAAAAATTATACTTGAATTCTTTATTAAAAGAGATAATTTAATCGCATTTTCATTTAAAATTTGGACATTTTGATCCAAATTTTCATTCTTCCATTTAAAACATAACATAACGTAACTAAGATATGTTATGTATATATGTTTAAAAAATAAATATTTTATATTAATTTATTGAAAAGAAAACACTTGCTCCAATGCCTTCATTACCCAGCATTTTTCATCTCTTACCGTTATTATTAATCAAATTTTGTTTTATTTTCCCAATATTCGTCGCTCATTGTTATGAAATTCTCAATCCAACCCCAATTTTTCGATAATCTTACATTTTCAGAACTTGTCATTTCCTCTATTTTGCAAATATATCTGCCTAAATCTCTCTTCTTCTTTGTTCATTCCTCTTTCTCTTTCTTCACGCAGTCACATGGTTCTACGTTTAAGGTCCGATCTCAAATTAATACCCATTTGATTTGTGAACCCATTGATGCGCTGAGCAAAAAAGCTGTACAACAGTAGGTGTTTTGTTTACCCGAATGTTTTCTTCAATCTGTTGGAAACAAAGAAGTTCAAAAATGCTAGATGATGAAGGAATTGGAGCAAGCGTTTCATTTTTATTAAATTAACACAACAATATTTATTTTTAAAAAACAAACAAACATGCCTAACATATTAATTATGTAATGTTTTAAACGAATGAGTGAAAATTTATATCAAAATATCAATTTTATAATAAAAAGATTATTACAATATCTCCCCTTAAAAAATAAAATAAAATGTAACTTTTTAATTGAAAAATATACTAAAAGAGGATTTAATCCACGAATTGTCGTGAAACTTCTTTAATTTTAATATAATATTTTTGACAAATTTTTAACTCTTTGAAAAATATTGATATTAACTAATTTTGTATGAGTTTTTGAACTTTTAAAATGTATATCTTATTATATATAATAATTATTTTTAAAAATTTAAAAATTATTTATTTTTTTAGATACATTAGTGCCATCAATAATGTCATTTTCAATTGCACTGTTCTTAAAATGAAAAGATAAATTTTGATTCTTTTTCAAGTTAAGTTTTCTTAAAAAAAAAAGTAAAAAGATTAAGATAAAATTTACAGATATAATTTAAAATTAGAGTATCATTAAAACTGTTATTTTAAAATAATATTGATGTGTTATAAAATATAAGTAATATAAATACAAAAAATAGATATAAAATTTAAGTGTTTTTTGCATTCTTTATAAAAAAAACTATTTATTATAAGTTTATAATAAATTATAATAGATATATATAATATTATTTATAAATATAATCAAAATTATATAATTATATTTAATCAAAAATTATAATATTAATTATAATTATTATATAATTAGCATGATATATTTCTTACTTCTCTTTAAACGCATAATACCTTTCCTCAAGTAAACCTTTTTTTCGTAGTCAAAATCCAACAAACTAAAACCCAGCTAGCCACCAGACTCCCCAGTCCCCAATTCTTATAAATTCCCACACTCCTCTATCTCTGTCTTTCTACTTCAATCGCCTCTCTCCTTCGCAAATTTGAACCCATTTCTTCTCTTATCATCTACATAACACCTACCAAGTGCTCCGTTTCCAATTCTTCCTGAATTACTCATGGCTTCCTATCTTTTCTTGCTATACTATATACTCTGTTTTTCAATCTTCTCTGTTTCACTCTCAGAGATTCTTCTTCTACCTCTAACTCACACTCTCTCAAAAACCCAATTTAACAATACTCCTCACCTCCTAAAATTCACCTCTACTCGCTCCACAAAACGTTTCCAGAACCATCATCGCCATAGCCGCAACCACCATAACCAAGTCTCTCTTCCACTCACTCCAGGAAGTGACTACACTCTATCTCTAACAATCGGTTCCAATCCTCCCCAACCCATCTCACTTTACATGGATACAGGTAGTGACCTTGTTTGGTTTCCATGTTCACCTTTCGAATGCATTCTATGTGAAGGAAAATACAACCCTTCTAAAACAAGCCCACCTCCCAAAATCCCTTCAAACTCTGTTTTACCCTGTAAATCCCCTGCTTGCTCTGCCGCTCACTCTTCTCTTCCTTCCTCTGATCTCTGTGCAATAGCTAAATGTCCTTTAGAGTCCATAGAGACATCTGATTGCTCTTCTTTCTCTTGCCCACCTTTTTACTATGCTTACGCTGATGGAAGCTTTATAGCTCGCCTTCACAAATATAGTTTATCGATGCCAATGTCGTCTCCTTCTTTGATTCTTCAAAATTTCACCTTTGGTTGCGCTCACTCAGCGCTTGGCGAGCCTATTGGAGTTGCTGGATTTGGCCGTGGTTTGCTCTCTTTACCTGCTCAGCTTTCTAATTTCTATCCTCAACTCGGCAATCACTTTTCCTACTGTTTAGTTTCTCATTCTTTTGACACAGACCGAGTTCGCCACCCGAGTCCACTCATTCTTGGCCGCCACGACGAAAAAGAAAAGCGAGTTGGCGATGATGGAGCTGAGTTTGTCTACACTTTCATGCTTGACAACCCAAAGCACCCTTATTTCTACTCTGTCGGGCTCGTCGGAGTCTCTGTAGGGCCAAAGATTATTCCCGCGCCGGAATTTCTGAAAAGGGTCGATAGGAAGGGATACGGTGGGATGGTTGTTGACTCTGGGACGACGTTTACGATGTTGCCGGCGAGTTTTTACAACGCGCTGGTTGCTGAGTTTGATCACCGAGTTGGACGAGGTCACGAGCGTGCTATTGAGATTGAGGACAAAATTGGACTATCCCCGTGTTATTACTACGACAAGGTTATTCAAATTCCTACTCTGACATTGCACTTTGCTGGTAACAAATCCAGTGTGATGTTGCCTAGGAAGAATTACTTCTATGAGTTTTTGGACGGTGGCGATGGGAAGATGAGGAAGAGGAATGTAGGATGTTTGATGCTAATGAACGGAGGTGATGAGGAGGAATTGAGCGGTGGGCCCGGAGCGACACTTGGTAACTATCAACAACAAGGGTTTGAGGTGGTATATGATTTGGAGAATCGAAGGGTTGGATTTGCCAGACGGCAATGCGCTTTACTTTGGGATAGTTTGAGCAAACGACAGTAGTACCGTGTGTCGTTTGGTTTCTTCGACTTCGCTGTAGGAGTTCTTCTTTGGGGTTGACTTCTATTCTGAGAATCCACGTCAGGAAGAGGTTGACTTGGATAGGTCGAACCGCACGTGCTCGTTTAGACGAATGAATTGGGAACTGGGATGGGTAAATAAGATGGGTTCTTGGTCCTAGATTTTTACTTCTTTTTCTTCGTTGTTAAAACACTAGAAAATGTACATATGTATCCGTCGCAACTCATAGTCATATGGTAGAATGCCTGAAGCAAAATTGAAGTACAAATATAGTTCCTGGGATTTCTTAAGTTGATGTAAATTTTGTAAAGCATTATCGTTAATTGTCAGTTTAGTTGCTTAAATTAAATTATTCCTCTGTTCCCTAATTTGGCGTGTGGTTCTAATGAGAGAGAGAAAAGGGAAGAAAAAAAAAACACTATTGTCACTTCAAATTTTTATTTTTAGAAAATTTAAATGTTATATTATTAAGTTCAATTTTAAATTCTCTCTTACATGGATTAAATTAAAACTCACATTTTTTTTTTTTGCACCGGTATATATTTTTCCTACACTGATGCAATTGCAGAGGGTATTTTATGGCCATAGCGCCCACCATGAGGCCTCTGCAATGTTAATAAATAAATTGATGCTGAAAACAGGAGTAACGGACCACACCAATCTATTCTCATGAACTGATAGTCAAGACCAACCAAAACCTATTGAACTTGTTTCTCGAGTTATAAAAAAGGGCAAGTAATTGCTTCAAAGAGTAATGTCTTTAATTATTTTAGGAGCTAGGTTCGGGCCAACGAACTCGTGGGTAGATGAGGAACGGTTCATATAAGCATGTATATAAGATCTAGATTTCAAGAGAGACTTATAAGTGAGACCATATCTAATAAAGTTTTATCATTAAAATTTAATGCTAATTTGGTAATAAAAGTTATTTCAAAAAGGTTATAAAGTTTGGCACTAAAATAATATAATGAATAGTATAATATCATACTTGTCAAACATTGTTATTTTAATATTATATTATTTATAGTTATTTTTTCAAATATAAATAAAAAAAGAATATAAAAATATTATTTTAATTTCTATTTCACTTGCAATCTTTAATAAAAATTTATTTAAATTATTTTTTATTTTTATTAATTAATAATATTTTAATTTTTTTTTATTAAATTAAGTTTATAGTTCACTATTAGTAAACATATTATTGTATAATTATTAATATTTAAATATTAAAAATACATTATAAAGTTACAAAATATGTAACCAGGCTATTTAACACCACATCGTCTTTCAATATGATTTCGTCAAATTTGAAGTCATATAGGTCCATAACCTCTACACTAGAAGTATATTCCTCCATTGTCTTTCTATTTTTTGCGACCTCAGATTTATGGGTATAAGAGATGAACTTGATAGGTCAGACATCGTAAATAGAGGTAAAACCTCAATTGATTCCACTTAGGGAGCAAAGTCCCTTATTAGTGATGGTGACATTGGTACATGGGAATCAAGTCTTGGACACCAAAAGTGTCTATCAAATATTCGAGGTCGATATACAAGTAGTTCATACCTGTACAAGATTGTCAAAAAGTCAGTAAAATAATGCGAGTTACAAACTAAAGTAGTTACTTTGTAAATAAAATGACGACTTGAATACTCATCTCTGTATTTCCTCTACACCTTGAAAATTTTTCAAGCGAGCTATAGTCAATATTTCTCGATAGCTTTCACTTGAGGTGTTATGTAGCTTGATCCTTCTAATCTTTTCCGTACCATTTGGGCCTAACTTGTTTATCAACTCACTTGCACGAGGTTAGGTAGTGTTAGAGTGATGATTCCAAATATGACAAACTACTAAGTCGACCCCGTTACTCCAAATATCCCTAGTAATATAAAAATATTTATCCTTCTAACCCGAGGTGATATCAGTGAGTTTAAGATGTAACTCATGCCTAACAACGCATGATATATATGCTTTTTCTTTGTCCAGGTCGTTCCTCTTCAAGTAGTACATACTGTGAAGCTCATCATTTGTTAATTCTACCTAGTGTTTACCAGCAACAATGAAGAGACACATGAGAGTCCAGCATCCATTGAGATTTATTTAGGAAGGATTGATATCAAAGTATAGAGGGCAAAAATTATCATCTTAAGGAATGGATACCAGAGTCCAATTTTGAAGAGCGTCAGATGCATCACTCATCACCTCAATGGGTTATTATTGATGTCACACAAATGACGAGGTACATCCATCAAACCTACACGGGGTGGGATGTCGTATTTATGCATGATTTATATCAGGTCGTCAATAGATAGAACGCTAAGCATCTTTTTTATATTTTGTGTTTAACCTTGGTCTTATAGGTAGGTTTACCCCAGTTCTCACACTATTTCTTGTGACTGGGTACCTTAGTAGTTGAGGATACAAAGATTTTAATAATAGGTACTAAATCCCGTGACGATGAGGAGAAACTTACACGAGATCCAGACAAAGCGGGGAGAGCAATGATGCTCTCCTTGGCACTAGGAATATGTCATTTTCACGATCCCCAGAAATTTCATATGGTCGTTTACTTTGTGACGAACTCATCACTAAATGACCTGAATCTCGTAATCTTTCTCTAGAAGGATCTATCCTTAAAGGAACATTTTTTATACGAATTGGAAGGGTCTCTTTAAAAGGAAAGTGAACCACATATTTTCTTTTAAGAGACATGGTTAATAAAAATATAGAGGAAGAAATCACTTAACTTGCATGTCACATGTCGAAAAATAAACGACCTACTAGTAGAAAACGGGTTGGTTTTCAACCGATGTCCTTAGTTAAATAGATTGAGATTTAATGCAAATGTTTTTTTTAAATGGGTTGGCAAAAGAATGATGATAGTATAAAAAAATTATTGGGTTGAGATCTGCCAAAAACAAAATTTGACTAAGTTATTTATTTGGACATGGTAAAAGTGAATGTTCTTACTAGTTATAAGATGGGATAGAAGTTGAAAGTTCTACCCATTGAAGCCTAGATTAATTATGGAAATGTACTTTTCAACGGCCTGGTAACCTCGTGACTAAGGGAGTTTGTGTCATTATCCATTAAAGAGCTTGTTGGATCAGACCTCATGTCAATAATGGCATAAGTATATGAAAATCATACAACAAAGTATTAATTCCCTTGATTTTTCAAAGTTAAGGGAATATAGAAGTTAATTTTTGGTATTATTCATGTAGTAGATATGCAGCTATAGTGACATAAGGTACCTTACTCATATGGTGGAAGTAGCACTCGTATAACAGTATATAGTGACATGATCCTTGGAAGTAGTCAATCAAGACCTGAGGACCAAAACCCGAGCGCTAAGACCTGAGGACCAAGACTTGAGCGCTAAGACTTGAGAACCAAGATCTAAGGTCCAAGATATGGGGATCAAGATCTGAAGTCCATGACCTCGCCTAAATAAATGACTTGGAACATCTTCATAACGACTTGGGTCACCTTTGCATATAAAAGCTCAGGCAACATATATATGACGACTTGAAGATAGTCACTTGATTTTATGTAAAACTACTATGTATGTATTATAGTAACTTAGATAAGAGCACCAACCTATGTAACCTCAACACATATCTAATAGGTACTATATATACCTCATTAGTGAGAAGAATGAATGATCTATTCATTATCAATATTTAGTACTTCTTACTAAAATCATTGTAATCCCTAATACGCTAATTTTTCTTTAAATGATAAGTATTAGACTAAACTGGCATTTATCCTTAATATTAGTATGTGTGTTATAATTAGGGGTGTCCAAAAACCGGACTGAGCTGAATTAAACTGAAAAAAAAGAATCGAGATGGACCGGTCCAAACAGTTTTATAAGTGAAACTGTCTGATCCGATTTGTATTAACTAAAATTGATTTTCAAACTGTTTGATTCGGTTATACTATTTTTTAAACCAATCGGACCAGACCGGATCGATATTAATCATATCTTAAATTTTTTTTAATTAAATCAACATATATAACAAAATCACATTTCTCTCATTCATCTCTCTTACCCTCGTACTTTCCCTATTCAAATCCTAAATCACGAGATTACATGTGTAAAATGTTTTTATTCAACTCTACTAAACATGCTTAAATGCTCTAGAAATATGTTTCTTGTTATCACTTACTCTACAGAGAGTTGTGGAGGAATTTGGCATACCAAAAAGAGAGGATATGAATTAGACTCCACTCTACCCTTCATGTAGAGTTGGAAATGAAATGTTTACACTAGTTCTGTCTTTTGGCCTTCTTTTTACAACATTAAGAAGTTACAATATCACTGATTTTACTTTTTAGATCTTTGGAAGTACAAAATTTCAATTTCGTAGTAAATCCAACAATAATTCTTTTACCATTAATTCAAGCAATAAAAAAATATCTTCTCTTATTTGATTTTGTAGTAAATGTTATGCACCCATTATACATAGTTGGAGCATTTATACCAGCAATTATGATTGTTATGCTTTATTACTTTGATCATAATGTTGCATCTCAACTTTCTCAACAACAAGAATTCAATCTAAAGAAACCATATTCTCTTTTGAGTTTTTTGGTGAGATGATTTCTTGAAATATTTATGTATCATTAATCGGATCAAACCATTCAAAACCGTTAATCAAATCGAAACAAACCATTCAATTATAATATTTTGGATAGTCAAATGGTTCAATTTGATCCGATTTAAACAATATAAAAAATCTCATCATCTCAACTTTCTCAATAACAAGAATTCAATCTAAAGAAACCATCTTCTCTTTTGAGTTTTTTGGTGAGATGATTTCTTGGAATATTTATGTATCATTAACCGGATCAAAATATTCAAAATCGTTAATAAAATCGAAACAAACTATTCAGTTATAATATTTTGGAGAGTCAAATGCTTCAATTCAATCCGTTTTGAACAATATAAAAAATCTAAGTTGATTGAATTTTTTTACTCAAAATCAGACCAAATCGAACCATAGATACCTCTAATTACAATTAAAATAATATTGAATATTAAAAAACACTTACCTTTTAAGAAAATTAGTTCCTTGATCACATAAATATATTTACGTTTTTATAATTTGTAATTATATAAATTATAGTTATTTATTTATTAAAAAAATTATTAAGTATCATATCATAATAATTATGTAGAAATATTTTTATTTATTATTTCCTCTTAAATTAAACATATATATATATATTCAAAATAATATATTATAAGAATTTAATTTAATATTTTTATATACTATAATCTGTCTTATAATTAAAAAATTAATTAAAAACCATAAAATTTATAATGAAAAAGATTGCAATTTATAATACTAATTTATATACCTCTTAATTTAAAATAAAGATATTATTTTAATTATTTTAAATTGTAATGTTATTATTTTAAGTAATTTTTTAAATTAATTTTGTGTCATGTTATTAGATAAAATCGTATTTAATTGATATTAAACTTATAACAATGTAAATAGAGTAAATATTATTATTCTAACAATATATTTTTTTCAGAATTAATTTTTTAAAAAATATTATTATTTTAATACAATTTAAAAATATATTATAATCAATATAAATATAAATTTATTGTAAATATTATTTCTCATATATTTATTATTTAATAATGCAAGTGCCAGGCGAAGTAGAATTTTTCAAAAGCTTAATTTATATTGCAAACCAGCTGGCATATAGCGGAAGTGAATCCTGATTGATTACGCCATCTCCAGCCTTAAATTAGTGTAACTTTGCATTATTTTTAAAACAAAAGGTATCTTTGTTGTTATAATGTAAAGAATAATTATAATTTAAAAAAAGTGATATTAGTATTTTATTAATAACTATTTATTAAATTAATTATTATATCATAATAATTTGATATATTAAAAATATAGATTATATTTAAAATATCATTAAAATATATATTTTTATATTAAAATAAAATTTTAGTGTAATTTTTATACCAAAACTTACTACAAGAGCCGGCTAAAACTCTCCAACATTGCAATGAAAAGTATTAGAAAAGAAAATATATTTATTTTTTAAGATAATACTGTACAATATAAATAATATAAACATAAATTAAGATATTATCTTTATTATTATAAATTTTAAATAATAATACTATTTGTTATTGTTATAACAAAAATTATAAAATATCTAATATATTTTAAGATTAATTATATTAGTATTGATATTATAAATAATAGTTAATTTTATTATCAGAATTATTTTTACTGTTATTAAAATAAAAAATTTATTTTTAAAAATATATAATTTCTAAATAATTTTAATTATAATAATTTATATTATATTAATATGTTTTTTGAAGTTTATATGTTTATTTTAAATAATATTTTTCCGCAAAAGATGCTCGAGTGAAAGAGTACGAAAGTGCGCATTTGTTAGATGAAAAGCTAGCAGGTTACACTTGGCGAAAGACAACAACGTCACCACCAATAATCGCAATAATAATAAATTTACGACATAATATAAGGTGGGTTTATTGTTATATTATTTTTATAATATAAATTTTGAAAATTGATAAAAATAATTTAATTGATAGAAAAAATATATTAAAGATATAATAATATTTTTATTAATTTTTAAAATTTATGATAAAATTAATATGAATTCAAAATTATCATAATAATTTTTATTATTATTATCATAAAAAAATATATTTTATATTAAATTATCATTATTAAAATATTTGTATATGTTCGAGTACGACAAATCCTTTAGATTTATAAACTTTGCGTGTCTGAAACTTTGGATACAGCTAGTTTTCGCCATACGTGCTCTTCCAGATACTTCTCCACGTTTATCTTGGGAGCCTACTAGCAAACGTGTGTCAAAAATATTATTTTATTATTTCGCTTATTTTGGATTTTCTTTTCTTTTCTTTTTTTTGGCGAAAGCGCTTATTGTATTTGTTACGTTAGATTGGCCACACAGTTCGTTTTACAAAACCAAAAATCAAAAATCAATTTAGAATAGGGATTTGTCTAAAATGGCCGGTTGAAATTAAATAGTTTAAAAAAAAGCTCATTCTTAATTTAGTTTAAAAAAAATTAAATTACAACCTTTTAAACAAGTAATCGGTCACCTATTTTCTTCTTCTTCTTCTGCTTCTTTTCTAATTCTCCAGTATTTTTTTTTTCTCTCTTTTTTTCAAAACAAACAAATATCTTTCTTTTCAAAACAAAAAAATATATCTTAAATTGGAACATGTCGAAAAAAATTAATAATTTATTTTTATTATAAATAAAAATTTATAAAATAAATAATAAATAAAATTTTGAGTTAATAAATATATAATTTTTTATAACAAATAACTTATCAAAATTTTATTATTAATTAACTTAAAATAATAATAGTAAATTATAAAATAATTACAAAATTTTAAATTATTAAAAAATTTACTAAATACTTACAATATTTTTTATAAAAAATTATTAACATTTTAATCAAACAATTTTATAATAATTTTTGAAGTTATAAAAAACTAAAAATCATAATGTATTGTGATATTCAATTAATATCATAAGATATTTGTAAAAATTAAAAAATAGATTACATTTAAACACATATATATATATAATATTATTATAATTTTAATTACTATCAAGAAAATAAATATTTATAAATAATAATTTTATTTAAGTATTAAAATATAATTAATTAGATATAATTTATATATTTTAATATATTAATAATAAAAATAATTATAATTATATTATATTAGATAATATTTTCACGCAAAATTTACGATATAATGAATAATGTTTGTATTGTATCATGTAGAAAGTTGGATCGAGAGACTTTACAATTTTTTTAAATAATTTAATTATTTTTATGAATATTATTTTTTATATCATAATTATAATTAATATTATAATTTTTTATTAAATATAATTATAATTATATTTATTAATAAAAATAATAATGATGTATTATATTATTTATAAATTATCAAAATGTTTAGCATATCATTTTAAATATACGTATAAATTTATATTTATTTTATTATAAAATAAATTATTTTTATTTTTTAAAATAATTTTTTTAATATATGATATGATAAAAAAGATTTATGTATTTAAAATTAATTATAAATTTATAAGATGTTAATATTTTGTTATATTTATAGTAATTATGTTTTACAAAATGGAGCTAATATATCTTTTTTTTTATAAATAAAATTGATTAAAATTTTTGTTTTCAAGTTGAAGGTAATATCTTGCCTTTTTTTTTTAATTCCACTTAAACCTATTTTTAAAATATTGGGTAGAAGATGGCTATTAAGGATAAAATCCCTTTAGAATATTTAAAGATAAATTATTTGAACATTTTTATAACGGCGTATCTAAGAAAAAGCTCTAGAAACAGTAATTTTTTTATGTTATTTTTAATTAAATAAGGATATTACATGTATCTTATTAAATATTTATTATTAAATTTATAATATTAAAAGAATTTAATATTTAAAATTTAATACGATATAATTTTATTTTATATATAAATTTATCTATAATTTTATAAGTATTATACTTAAAAAAATTATTTATCAAAAAATAAATAAGTAACGTGTTTCTTATCTGTACGAATCCATCTCAAGATATAAAAATATTATCTAATTAAAATGAAAAAATATATCATATAATTTAATTTTAAAATTATTTCACTTATATGCTTTATTTACTTAATAATCTATTATGATTTTAATATGTATTATGTAAATAAAATATTAAGATAATTTTAATATTAATCGATTGAAGTATATAATAAAATAAGAAACACGTGATGATAGAAAGTTAATATACAACTTTGTCATATTTTTTTTGGTCTAAATGAAAAATTTCTCTACACGGTATCCAACCTATAAAATTGAAAGTTTATCTACATTTACGTGAAAATATAACAATCATTTTAAATAATTCAGACGATTATCTTCTTTAATTATTTTATAATAAGCATGGCACGGAGAGGAGTATAATTCTACATCTTAAAGATTTATTTTAACCTTTAATACATAAAAATGTAATTAATATATACTATTAAGTAAATTTATACTCTTGAAATAAAGATGATACATAACTTTGTAATCACGTGCTAAATTAATTTATTTAATACATATAATTAGACTTTTTTTAATGTATCCAAAATAATAACCTTCTTTTAACATATCATAAATAATTCATAAAATACTTAAATTATAATTTTAGGATCATAATAATATTTTCCTTTCCTTCAATTCTTATCATGTATGTTATTGGCATTCAATATATTATCCCGTCACAACCTTGTGTATTCCTACCAAGAGCAATCGTGTTGCAAAAGAAACAAAACAAGCATAAATCACACAACAATACATAATACTTGGTAATATATCACACTAGATATGTATAGAGAAACAACTCAAATCACACCATAACATTAGTAACCATTGCTTACTTAAAGACTCCAATTAAATGTGAAAGAGTAGAAATAACACAAAAACACCAAAGTTGGTAGAATGATATCCAAGGAGTATAGTTTCCTTATTAGAAATATCAAATCGACAATATAAACAAGTAAATTATAACCTTTCAATTTGACTACACTTAATAAGAGACAATCACAACTTAGATCAAAAGCATAATAAACATTCTTTATAAAATTCAATGAAAAAAAACATCATATAAAGATAATCATCTTTCTGATAAGCTATTAATTCACATCAAGAACGACAAAATCAATAAAGAATTTTATCAATGATTTGAAAAGAATAAAAGATTGATATCGACAAAGAAATTTAGAAAAGATAAAAGCCCTAGTGTACAAGTTTCGATCTATTAATTTTTCAATAATGAGAACTCAAGTCCAATCAAGATCTTCAAAATGCTATTTAATTCAAAGAATGTTTTTCTTCTCGTTATCAAACAAGCCTCCATATAAATCTAATTCCTCAACATCGTTGTTTTATGTGTCGATAGACTCTAACATAGGCTGTAAAACCCTTTTTTCACAATTGAAAGTTAACTTTTCGTTCATAACCAATGAGAAGGATCTTAAGAGAAAATAGAACGGTGAGAGGAAATGAGAGAATAATACATTTGTTATTATTGATATCTATAGTTTGTCTTTTAAAATTGATATATGAATAAGAATAATTTAACAATTATTTTTATATATTATGAAAAAATGGAAGGTGTGAATCTAAAAGTAAAAGAGTAATAATTTTTACTTATAATTTAAATAAAATATCAATGCAATTCTAATTATAATTTAATAAAAAAATTATTATATTGAATATGTAGATTTGATTTTGCGTGTGAGTTTTATTATTTTTAAAACCTAAAATCAAATATATTAAATCAATATATAAATTTTCGAACTTAGAGTAGGTTCGATTTGATCATGAACTTAGGTTATACATTATTTATTATTGATATATATATATTGTTTACGTTGCATAAAAAAAATTAAAAATAGACTTTAATACCTTTGAGTGAATTGCGTAGAGAATAGTTAATATGAAATAATGTTTATATTTTTGCTTTTGTATAGAATTTAGATAAAATATTAATATAATTATAATTATAATTTAATAATAATAGAAATTATAATATATAAATATATAAATAAATAATATATTTTTTAAAAGAATTAGTTATTAAATGTATTAATTTTTTTATTTTTAAAACCTACATTAAACGTATCAAATCGTTATATATAATTTTCAAACCTACTCCAACAAACTAACTTTTGAAAAAAAATATATATAAGGTGGGTTTGATAATAGACTTGGTCCGTCGGTCGTTTTCTTTCTTTTGTTTTTCAAAGAAAACACCCGTATTTGATGGTCCACTTACCATATATTCATGCAGAAGATACATTTAATTATGTGTTATTTTAAATTTTTTATTTTTTATATTTTTTATTTTTTATTTTAATAAAAATATAATTTTAAAATGAAACTATGCAGGTCATTAAAGTAGATAGAAGACTGCATCAACGAGTACATACATAAATATCCCTAAAATTAACATAAATTAAATATATTTATATGATATTAAATCATATAAAATGATATTATAAATAATTTGTATAATATTTATGATAATTTATACAATTAATGGTTAAAATATTTTGTAATTTATTTTATATAAAAAAGAAAGAAAAATAAGTTGCAAATTAAATTAAAAGGAGAGGGTTGGTAGAAATCTCATAAATAATAAAATTGTTTTCGTTTAGTCTTTTAAATTTTAAAAAATATTTTGTAGTTAATCGATTTTGAGAAAAATAATTAATTTAAAATAAATAATATTATTTTAATTATGTTTATACAAAAATATTATTTTTTACTATTAAGTGATAGGATGCGATGTAACACAAGTCATCAATAAATATAAAAGTAAATTTTAATATGAAATTTTTAAGAAAAATTATTAATAATTCTAATAGAAAATTATTTAAATACATATTTTTATTTTTAACAAAATATTAATATAAAATTGTGATAATAACCATATATTAAAATGAATATTTTGTAAATTTTATTACTAATTGTTATTTCTTTATTGTTAAATGATCAAATTTTAATCGCGTTTTAATAACTTCACATAAAAAATATTATTTATTTTTAATTTATTTTATTCTCATAATGTTATATAAATCATCTCTTTTAATTGATGAGGCTAAAGGAGTAGAAGTGTGACTTTACATAATATATATAAAGAAACTGATTCGCTCTATATTATCATTTTTGCTTTTATTAAGTATTTTTTTCTCTCCCACAATACATGTATTAACATGCTTTAAGCTTTGTAGTAAAATGTAAATTACCTTGCAGTAAATGCTAAATAAATGTCATTATATTGAGTTCAAATTGCTAAATATGTCCAAAGCAATTTAAACGAATATAGCAATTTTGAATTCCACTATGTTTTAACTCAAGTTACGTATGCACCTGATTTGCTATAGAGGAAGTATTTGAACTCTATTTGAGCCTAGCAATATGCCTAGGATTGCCCATGGCTCGTCCAGCCACGAGGAAATTCGTCCATGTACACAAATAGGAATGAAGGAGTGAAACGAGAGAATGATATTAATTAATGCATTAGTATCTTAAATATTCGATGTTATTAAAAAAAATTATTTTAATAGTAACTAATATTTTTTTACCTAAAATGTAATTTTGTTTTTTTAGTGAAGGATTTTTTTTATAGAAATTAATTAGAACTGAAAAAATAAGTTTTTTATTAAAGATTAGGTTCAATACTTCCTATTAAAAGTAACAAAAAAATAAAAATTATTAAATTTATGTCTTTAAAAAACAAATAATATAAATAAGTAGTAAAAATAATAACATTCTAATAATTTTATTAAGGTAACATGAATTTTTTTTCATGATTAACTAATAAGGATGAAAATATTTTTTATGAACATTTAACTTAAAAACTTAAAATATTTGTAATATAAATGCTTTCAGAAAAGAGATTCTGAAAATTAATAATTTTTTTCACTTTTTTTAACTATGGTTAATTGTAAAAAATAAAAAAATCCTTTATAAAAATGTCAAAAAGATATTTTAGGTAAATTTTTTTGATTATTATTAAAAAATGATAGAAAGTATACACATATTTGATTTATATACTAAAATGAAACATTTTAATAACATATAATACTCGAGATATCAATATATTAAATGGGGTATCTATATATTATTGGAGCCATAAAATAACTTTTAAGATTATTTTAGGTAAAATTAAAATATTATATTATATCAAAGAATGAAATCAAAAACCAGTTGGTATAAATTGGAGAATTATCATCGGATAATGATTATCTATTCGGAACCCTCAAAAATCAAAATTTTACATATTTTTAGTTTAAAATTATTCAAAAACATTAAATTTAAACAAAAGAATCTTTACAAATTAATACATTTGGTTTTATTTTCATCTTTATATTAAATTATAAATATTTTTATCTCTTAATATATACAAAATATAATATTTAATAACTTTTTTTTATAATT
Organism: Hippophae tibetana; assembly: GCA_037013495.1. Classification (NCBI taxonomy): domain Eukaryota; kingdom Viridiplantae; phylum Streptophyta; class Magnoliopsida; order Rosales; family Elaeagnaceae; genus Hippophae; species Hippophae tibetana. The sequence goes on along the minus strand of CM072804.1, from coordinate 4,889,126 downwards.
TACATATAGGGATTGGATTACACTGAAAATCAAAAATTGGACCCAAATTTTTAAATAAAATAATAATTTTTTTTTCAAATGATTCAAATTTATTATCAAAACTAAACTAATTAAGTTATTACGTACATTAAATTTTGATATCTTTAAATACATCCCAATTGTTTTTCTTTTAAATAAAATTACACACTCAGATTATATATATATATATTATTGGAATAAACGTAAAGAATATATATAATTATAATACAAATTAATAGGAGTAGATGTCCCCAATATTTTATATAAAAAAAGCTGTTTTTTATTTATTTTTATTTGTCAAAGAAAGAATATGTGAACTCCATAGTCCATACGAAGTGGAAGTGGAAGGTTCTAATACGAAAAGGCCCAAGTCACTCCTGTGCTTTTTCCGAAGTTTAAATTAGGGCTTTAAAATTTGCTCATTTGCCCAATTTTGGGCATATGGCCTAGCCTAAGAAAACTCGTTGCCTATAGAGTTTTATTCTTTTTGAATCTTCACAAGTCACAACGTGGAAAATGACTTTCCTCATCTTTAGGGAATGCAAGCAAAGCATTGCATTCGATTCCGCACCTTCATTCAAAATTGATTCCCCCATTTGCCTTTCAATTTTCATTTTCTATTTCTACAACCTTTTATTATCTTTTCCTTTCCGGTAGCTCAAAAATATCGAATTTGAGTTTCATGTCACTAATTTATTTTGTTTACAAATGTATAAGTTAATAAAGAGTTATGGTGATAGAGATGTAATCATATCAACAAATAGTGGAGAAGGCAATGAATCCACAGCAAGTTCAGATCAGAAATCCAATATAGCTAGTCCAAGGACTAAGCCTATTTATCCAGCTTTTGAAAGCCATTACCATCTGCCTCCTCATGAAGAAAGCAAAGCTTCTCCACCAACAAAACCTGGATTCAAATCAGTGTTGTCATATCCATTCAAGTTCAGAAACTCCATAAAGAAACTTGGAAGGAGTAAAAGCATGGAAGCAGTTCTTGAAGGAACTGTTGATCCAAAAGATGAAAAACTAGTTCAAGCTTTTCGTGAATTGCTTTTTCTTGAGGGTCAGCTTCCTGGCAAACACAATAACTATCATACTCTCTTAAGGTACGTTTCATATATATATCCTTTAATGTGAAGTTTATTTGCTTCTGATTGTTCATTTTGGGTGTTCTCTTTTGTTTGGACATTAGATTTCTTCGAATGAGGGACTTTGATTTTCCAAAAGCAAAAGAAATGTTCTTAAATTATCTTAAGTGGAGAGAGGACTATGGGGTTGATTCAATTTCAAAGGTACATTATTTATAGCTCACATTATCTATATAATATTGAATTAAAATGTGGCATCTAATTTAAAACATTACTGTTAAACCTCTAAAGTCTATATAGTAACTAAATGAGCAATACTCTAATCAATGTTTACATTTATTAAAATATGATTGTTGAATCATTAATATCGATGGTGCAGGAGCTTAAGTTTGAAGAACATGAGGCTGTGAAGAAATGTTATCCACACGGTTTTCACGGGGTGGATCGATGTGGTAGACCGATATACATAGAAAGAATTGGGATGGTAGATCTAAATGCCCTGTTGCAAGTGACTAGTGTTGAAAGATTTGTCAAGTATCATGTTTCAGAACAGGAGAAATCTTTAAATTTGAGATACCCTGCTTGCTCTATTGCAGCTAAGAGACACATTGCTTCCACTACTAGTATTTTAGATGTTCAAGGAGTTGTAAGCATCGTTATCCTCTCATTTTAATAAAGATAAATATTGACTTAATTTGCAACAGCTTATTTGAAATCTTTGTTTAGAGATTGTCTAATTTCTCAAAGCCTGCAAGATTAATATTCATGGAAATTCAAAAGATTGATAGCAATTACTATCCAGAGGTACTTTACTTGTGTATGTTTTATTGAGTACTAGATCAGTTATTTTTGTTTATTAATCAGAAATTAATTTGCATTTTATATTATCAGACTCTACATCACCTGTTTATTGTTAATGCTGGATCTGGGTTTAGGATGCTGTGGAAAGCACTTAAGGCTTTTCTTGATGCTCGTACTTTAGCAAAGATTCAAGTAAGCATATGATCTTGTTTGTTTTGTTGGCATAGATTTCTTTAAATTTCTATCTTGGTTCATGTATGATCTTCCTTTGTAATTGCAGGTGCTGGGGTACAATTATATGATTGAACTACTTGAAATGATTGATTCAAGGTCACATTGTGAATAAGTTAATAGTATAAGTATTTTACTCATGTGTTTACTTGTCGTCAAGGAAAAGCATAAATCTCATACATGTTATTGTACTAAATGTTGGTAATATATCATAGCAGTAACTTGCCAACCTTTCTTGGAGGCAACTGTACATGCTCTGACTACGGGGGTTGTTTATTAAGTGATAAAGGACCCTGGAACAATCCAGAAATTCTAGAAATGCTTCAGGTTTATAACTATAATTCCTTCTTATTTGCAAAGATTTTGTCTGAACATTTAGCATTTTTTTGGAAACACTTTTTAATTAATTTATTATTTTAATGTATTACTATACAGACAATTTCAACAGTAGAGGAGGAATACGATGACATGGAAAAAGATTCAGATAATTCCTTGTCTCGCAAAATGGTCAGATTTTTCCTTTATAATATTAATATGGTACAAAAAATATGTATAATTGAAATTTTTATCTTGCAGAGTTTTTATTTTATTTTATATATGAGCTATCAGTTACGATAAACATGCTTAATTAGATGTTGAAACTGATTTCCAATTAATTTACCAAAAATGTTAAGCTATCAGTTATGATAAACATGCTCAATTAGATGTTGAAAATGAATTCCAATTAATTTACCAAATATTTTAGGTTGTGTAAAAGTTCAGCACCTTGTAATATACAACTTTTTTCTCTTATTTTTTGATTCAAGTGTGAGAAAGCAAAAACAGAAAACAATATTATTGTTATTCAAGAGCAAAAAGAATGCATTGTTATTCGGTAAATAAATTATCAGTAGAACTGAAATATACTGATGAATCTTTGTGATAGGCTGCGTCAGAGAAAATACAGGCGTTAGAAGAAGCACTTACAGAAGCAAAAACAGTTTGTTTCCCTTCAAGCCCTTGACTCCTATGATTATTACTATTATTATTATTATTATTATTATTATTGTTTGAATATGTTTGAAATTCAAGTTATTTACATATTGAAAGGTATTATTATTGTTTGAATATGAGGATCGCGTCCACGCTGCGCATATAAACAAGGGCAGTCTTTCATCTTATAACCTGTGTTTTGAGATGGAGTTAGGCCCAAATTTAACATGGTATCAGAACAAGGTTATCCGGTCGGTACAGTTGTTTCGCCACTGGTGAGTAATGCATTCCGCCACTTGGGTTCCATAAGCTCAACATCCCCGTCGGTCTCAAGGGGATAGACCCTTGCCGATGTGAGGGGGAGTGTTAAAGTTCCACATCGACTGGGGATCGCGCTCACGCTGCGCATATAAACAAGGACAATCTTTCATCTCATAATCTGGGTTTTGAGATGGAGTTAGGCCCAAATTTAACATGGTATCAGAGTAAGGTTACCCGGTCGGTGCAGTTGTTTCGCCACTGGTAAATGATGCATTTCGCCACTGGTGAATGATGCATTCCGCCACTTGGGTTCCATAAGCTCAACATCCCCGTCGGTCTCAAGGGGATAGACCCTTGCCGATGTGAGGGGGAGTGTTAAAGTCTCACATCGACTGGAGATCGCGCCCACGCTGCGCATATAAACAAGGGCAGTCCTCCATCTTATAACCTGAGTTTTGAGATGGAGTTAGGCCTAAATTTAACAAGATATCTAGATGGATTCATATATCTATGTTTATCGTGTGATTCATTCTTTTTACTTTTTCTCAACCTCGAACCTAAGATCTAATTTTTAAGTATCTCAAGTTCTCAGAATCTCGTGATTGAAATTTACATTACTCACACATTAAAAGTTATTTTGACGGGTTCACAAATTTATGTTTATCGTGTAAACTATTCATTTCGTTCTTAAGCACTTCATGTTTTTAGAAGCTGATACGACTCATAGATCTATATTTAACATGCAACTCATTCTTTTCGCTCTTAATTATCTAAGGTTTTTAGCTTCTAAGAATTTGAGTTAACCAGTTCGAGGTTGAAAAAAGATGAAAGAAATAAGTTACACGATAAAAATAGATAGGTGAGTCCGTTCATATATCCTTAATGTATGAGTAATGTAATTTTCAAATATACTCAAACAATTATTATTATTAACAAGTTAAGAATCAATTCATATTGTTTGTTATTTTATATTAAAAGTGAATTCAATTAATATTATTATAATGAAAAAAATAGTTAATTAAGTATAAAATATATTATTTTAATATAAAAATATAAAATTTATTCTTAATTTACATATTATTTTAAATAAATGATTAAATTATATTACTCGTGATTTAATAAACTAAATCACATAAATAATTTAATTTAAATGAAACTTATGAAACTTTTCAATTTTTTTAGATGTTATGCTTAAAAATTATTGATTTGTAATGGTTTAAATTCAGAAAATCGAGGCAGTGGAAAGTTTACTTGAAGATACAAAGACGGTGAGTGGCAAATAAAAGTTTTGGCTGACGAGGTTGCTATCCATTTTTTTTTTAATTAATGTTTTGTTAATTTGTAATTTACTTCTCGATCCTCACAGGTTTTGAATGGGATTGCACAACATATGCAAGAGCTGACGACTTCTTTGGACTACTTATAGTTACTGGGATCGAGTTACCAACATACAACAAATAAACTAGTAAACTAAAATCTATCTATTATTTTATTTTTTAGCAAATGTACATTAAAGAACTAAGTAAAAAAGTTTCAATTTAATATTTTTAATATTGTTTGTTTTAATTAAAAATTATATTTTTAAATCCTCGTAAAAAATTATTAATTTAATTAAAAAATTTAAGTCATGTAAATAATACATATCTTATTCATTACAATCTTTTATAAATTCACGTGGAAATGATTTAAATATTTAGATTAAATTAGATAATTTTTGAATAAAATAATTGATTGAAAAACATTTTAATAATAAAAATAATGAATTAAAATAAAAAAATATTTAAAGTAATAAATTAAAAATTTGATATATTTAAAATTATATTGATTCGAATTTATAACAACATCGAATTTCATTGAAATTAAACATTTTCTAATCTAATTCAAATTAGATAGGATTCATATTATTAAAAAATTGGCTATTTTATGATGTTGACCCTAATCCTACTTAACAATAATCTAATGACTATAATCCATTTTTTTTTAATAGAAATGTTTAGTTCAGATCTAAAGAAATTATATGTCAATGTCTTAAATTTGATTTTGGACTGCGCTCTTTTTTCAACATGCCAGAACGCCAGGTTCAAATCTGCATAGGAAGATTATTTTTTTTCCCCAATTTTTCTTTGAATCTTGGATTGATTGTAAAGTAGCAGTCAAGTAGTTAACAAATATTCTGAAATAGATTAAACTAACAGGCATGGGATGATCAATGATGGGATTTTTTTTCCTATAAATTATTTTAGCAGGTTGGTGAGGTGGTCCAGTTGGAGAGGTTTTTAGTAGTTATATTTGTGGCATTTAAGATGGTGACATTGGGAGGTTGGCAATGTATTCCTCTTTGGTAGCTAGGTGGCTAGGTGGAGATTTGAGGAGTTAGGGGAAAAAAATTTATTGACTAACACAAGAACTTGAAACTTACACCTCATCACAGCCCAACTAGTGGGCAGCGACTGGCTCTATATAACTTAATTGGAAAAAAAAAGGAGAGAAAGAGGAGGGAGAAATGGGTGGGGGAGGAGAAGTTTGAAAAATGCATGAAATATTTAAAATAATTGTAAGATGAATGGACAAACATGCTTGCTTTTAAAGGTCTGAACTGTGAAGCCAGAAAGTAAGTGATGGTCTCCATTAAAGGACGGCTTCCACCTTCCTCGTTTTGGTAAAATAATGGTGCCGTTCCATTAAATTTTGGTGTTGGCTGGTGACAGCAAATTAGAAGAGGACACAGTTTCATAAATAGCATTCTTGTTTGTTTAGTGGAGGGCCTAGAGGTGTTAAAAATGCCGGTCGGTTGTCAATGAATTAACGTGATTTATGACACATTTATTAGTGTGAAATGCCGTATTTTTAACCCGTGGGTTTTACCATATCCTGTTTTACCTAGTTATTCGGCCCGGTCCGTTGTTCATTTAACCCATTATATAGTAAGATTGATAGCAGTGAGAATTTAACCCACATCTCCTAATTTTAACTTTATTTATTAAACTATGTTCACATTTATTAATATATAGATATATTTATATATAATTTAATTTTAAATTAAGGTACTGACATGACATAATCCGTTACTAGTTACGATGTAAGACCCGTTTGATACTACTATCTGACGGATATAAGGGTATCTCCATCCCTATCCTACAACATAAAGTTTAGTATAGAATTCATTTAAATTTATTTCAATTTAATACCAAATTTGACACTATGAATAATATTATATTAAATTTAATATGATATTATTTATCATACCAAAATTGTTTATGCACGAAATTTTTTTAAAGAAAAATTCTAATTTTTTATTTATATAATAAATTATTAAATATAATTTTTATTGTAATATTTGGTATAATTTTAAAAAATATTTTATTTTATATAAAAATTTACTTTTTAGTATAATGTTTAATGTTATAAATAAAAAGACTAAAAATTTAATGTAAAATAATATTAAAGATTGGAGATGATTTTACACTAATTTATAGATATTTATACAATTACGTTTGGTATATCACATAATTTCTTCTCAAGCAACTTAATAAACAAATCAATGATGTCAAAAACAATTGTGAGGATTATAAATATTGATTATTTTTATGAATTTTTTTTTAATATAAACTTGTTTTTAAGCTCGTTATGAAGTCTATCAAGTAAGATCAAAGAAATATCAGAATTTTAAATAGTCATATTTCAGGTATATCTGTTATAACTATGACACATAAAATTGTACTCACATATTTAAAAATACATATTTATAAATATATAATTATTTTTTTTGCTAAAATATTTATGTTAAAACATTAAATAAGATATATCTTAAATTTTATATTAAATTTTAGGGTAAAAGATAGCCTAAAATTTACTTTAAAATAAATATTCTTTAAATAAGAATCTTCTTGATTAATAAGTCTATTTTAAAATAAATTTTTCTTTAAATAAAAGTCTTCTTGATTAACGAGAATATTTTAAAATAACTCTTCTTTAAATATACGTTTTCTTGATCAATGAGTCTATTTTAAAAGAGTTTTTCTTTAAATAAAAATCTTCTTGATTAATGATTATTACTAATTATATTAGATTAAGGGTTTTAATTTTTTCTATAAATAAAACTTATTATTCATTATCTCAATCAAACACACAATAGTATTATTTTCTTCTTCTTAATTTCTCTATCTTGCTTTGTAAATATAAGATCATAATTATTTAAATTTCTTTATTTAGTTGATCTATCAAACATTGGTTGTTGTGTTTGATTGATTAACAAGCCTAATTAATTTATGATATTTTGATAATATGTTCTTATAACTTCTTCTTTATTTTTGTTCTTAAATTGTTAGATAAAATAATCGTGTATGTCATATCATAATTATTTGATTGGATTATTAATCTTTAAATAAGTTATTTTTATTGAATTTGTGCTTAATATTTTTACTCTAAGGTTTAATAGTTGTTTTGATTTGAGTTATATATGTTTTGAATAATCTAGTTAGTATTATTAATTATTAAATCTATTATATAATATGCACAGACACTTATGTTTTTGTGGTAACTCTTTTATAATTAATTTGTGAATGTATTATATTGACAATAAACTTAATAGAACGTTAAACACAAAATCGCTTACGTTAATATTAAAAATTATTTAATTGTGAAACATAATAATTGTTTGTAAGTAATGTACATTGAGTCAGTATGTTACAAATGATATCATAATATTGAATTTATACTTAAATATTTATTTTTCATAATAAAAAATTAGATGATCCAATAGACATGTAGTTTTATTCTTAAATCAGTGTTGTAGTTTATTTTGTTTCTATTTAAAAATATCGTGTATTATTTATTCATTTTTGTATTTTAGTTTTATATACGATTGTATACATAGTAACTTTATTTAATTTATTATATTATAAGTTGATAAAAATTAAAAATAATTTATTTATTCTCTCTATATTAATTAATTCCTTATCTTATAAACTTGAACGTTAACAACCAGCAACAAATAAGTAAATATCTTACTATTATTGTTCTGCCACCTCATATTTTATTATATATAAAAAAATTATGCGTATTCTTCTATATATATCTTAAATAATTCACATCAAACTTCTTTGATTTTATTTATACGTTTAAATAACCTATTTATTAAATCAGTTAATTTTCCTTTGAATTCTCTCGTAAAAAAACTTATATTTATATTTATTCATATATATATATATATAATAATAATAAATAAATAATTAAAAAAAAACTTAGGGATAATACTCACGTAATTAAACATTTTATTTATTTGCTAACTTTATTCTCAAGAAAATCATAAGTAACGTATCAAAATCACTCTGAGAATTGACATGATGAAAATGAACTATTTTCTTATTACAGGTTAAAGACGTCGTACAGATAAAAATGATTAAAATTTCAAATACAGATGCTGTTTAAATTATTCAAATTTTAATTTTATAAATATATTATTATTGTTGAAGGAAGTATCAAAAAACATTGAGAGACAAATAAAATTATGATAATTTTAATAAACTTTAAAAAATACTAAAAAAATGAATTATTTATTTTTAAATTAATTATATTATTTATTATATATAAAGATAAATATATTTTATATTTATTTTAATGAATAAATCAAAAGGTTATAAAATATAAAGTTAAAATAATAAAATAGTTATTTAAATTAATAAAATTTATGATTAATAACATTAAATAAATATATTTAATGATAAATTAGTTTAAAAAATAAATTGGTTTAAAAAATAAATAAATTTAATTATAAAAAATATTTTATTGATAATATCTATGTTATTAATTGATATTTTATTAATATTAATATTCTATTAATATTATTATAAATAATGTGTATCTATAACAAATATTCTAAACAGTGATGTTGTGAAAAAATTGTGAACGATGTCAAATGTTTTCATCCTTGGATTCATGTAATATTGCTTAATGAAAAAACATTTCGTTATATTACCTAATGTATCTTTCATTAATAAATACTTTATGGTCAAGTAAATATGCCGCCATTTTCCTTCCCCTCTCCTAATATTAACATGCACGTTTCAGTTCTCAGCATGTATTTTATTTAAAATATTTGAGTTTATTCTAAATATTAAGGATAAATATGGTTTAATTTTTGTGAATTTTAACCTAAAATATTAATGGAATTGATATATATATATATATATATATATAGGTTTATTAAATAAAAAACTAAAACTATTTTATAAAATATCTATTAAAAAACATTTAACCAATTTATTTATATCGATTTCATAGTTTCGATATGTGGTTTAAATTTATTTATTTTTAAATAAATTTTAATAATTTAATTAATATTGATATTAAATTAATAAACAGTATTTATTATTTAATCAATAATTTAATTAAAATTATATATTAACAATTAAAATAGAATTGTGAATCAATTTTTTTAAGTGGAGAATAACTTTTAAAATTAATAAATTGTTGATAATAAAAAACAATTTAGATTTTTTATCGATTATAATATTATTTTTAAAAATGAACATAAGAAAATAATAATATAAATTATTTTACATTCTCAAATTACATAATTTTTTTTAACTAAAATTAGATATAAATATGTAATTTAAAAAATAAATATATATATTAATAATATGTATGTTAATTTAGTTGAGTATCAGTTTGTATATTTTAATATCTTAATCGATTTAACACGTTTTAGTTTTTGTCTTTTTAAAACCAAAATTAATATATTTGAGTCCATAAAACATAAAATTAAGTTGAATCCGGTTCGATTTAGAAAAGGAAAAATAATACAAAAGCCTAATGATATTTGGAAGGAAAAATAAATAAAAAGTTAAAAATTGAAAATATAACACAAAAAATTTTAAAAAATGAACAGTTGCTAAATTTATATGAACCCATAATGCTTGTAAAACATAAGCTAAAATATATACTTAAAAAATAATAAAAATATTTAAATAAAAAATAATATCTTTATACTTAATTTATATATTTTTATTATTAAAAAAATATAAATTATTATTTTATACTAAACATGATATAATAAAATATTATTTAAGTTGAATTATAATTATTTAAATTATTAAATATTAAACATCGTTCAATTTATGTTCATTCAATATTATTATTATTATTTTAATTATTATAATTTGTAAAAATATTATATTATATAATTTTTTAATATATAATTTGAAAATTAAAAAGCTTAACATAAAAATATTTAAGAAATTACTAGTTACCAAATTTATATGGAATCTAACGATGTTTGTAACACAGAAATTAAAATATATAATTTGAAAATTAAAAAGCTTCATTAAAACATTAAAAAGTTACTAGTTACCTAGTTTATACGGAAGACATGATGTAGGAACACCCGACAGTTTACTAACAAGTTGGTCTGTCAAAATTTAGGAAGCAACTGTATTTAGATTAGTCATATTATTTTGATTTTTTTTTTTGCAAAATATTTATATTATTTTACTTTAATAGTTTCTTTTTATTAAAATAATATTTTTCAACATAATTAAAATACAACTAAAACACAAAAGTGCAATTATATGGTACACAATTATGGAAAAAAATGATATTTTTTAAAAAGTGTTATTTTAAATTTAAAAATGTCAAACAACATTTTATTATGAAAATAATACAATATTCTATAAAAAAATATAAATTTTATATTAAATTTCACTTATATACAATTTAATTAAATTTTATTACTTAATATAAAAATAATTATCAATTTTTTACAAAATGAATGAAACAAATCACATCACTATTAATTCATGCACTTTACATATACTGCATAATTTAGAAGACTATTCTCATATTTTTTTTAATTCCTAAAATTTAATAAATAACAAAAAAACCATTATTTTATTTTTTTATCAAATGATATTATTTATGTGATTTAAATTTATACTTTAAAATAAAAAATGAATAAATTTTACCACTAAATTATTAAATAAATCACATTATTTTTATTTCTCTAAGGCTAAAAAAATTCTAATAACGGAGTGATACCAAAAACTTTAGTTTCAATCCCATTTTAATGTTATATTGTTATTACTTAAATAAAAAAAATATACGGCAGGCACACAATCATGTTTAGTTTTAATATTATTTATAGTATAAAAATTATAACTATAAATACGCTGATAATATTTTATCATATTATTATTTAGTATTTCAATTTCCACAAAACCTTATTCTCGTTCTCTCCGCCTGTGTCACTTTCCTATTTTCTTTAGAAAACGAAAACGCTTTTCCTTTCCGATTTAACCCAACAAATCGGATCGGTTATTGTCTTCCAAATACTTCCATATTCTCTCCTCACCGTTTCCCCAAAATCAATTTCTTTTTGGGCCTTCATATTTTATTTTTAATTTTTTTGCTTGCAGTTTGTTTTGCGAAATGAGCATGGGCGAGCTTCTCAGCATCGAGCCTTTGGAGCTCAAGTTTCCATGTACGTGCATTAAAGCGGTCGTCTTCGTTTCATTTTCCGGATCTTCATTTTTATTTTTGTTTTTCCTCCTTAGGGTTTGTATTTTTTCTGTTTTGATTTTAATTTTTGTTTATTGTCATGATTTTAGTCGAATTGAAGAAGCAGATCTCGTGTTCACTTCAGTTATCTAATAAGAGGGATGATTATGTGGCTTTCAAGGTAATCTCTATTTCGCTCACGTGCTCTGATTTCTGTCTTTGATGATTTATAAACTTGGTGGGTCAAAATGTAAGTGTTCCGTTTGTTGTTTGGAAATTGAAGATTCAAAATGCTAATCATATGTTTATTTTTTTTGGGCTGAAGTTAAATTTTCAAATTATTGCGACCCACATAATATGCAAGTTAATATCCAAATCATGCATCTGAAACATCGAGTTTGGTTTTAATTTTTCGATTTTATCAGCCACTGAAGAGTAAAGCTTGGATCTTGGATTTTGTTGATAATGTTATTAACCTTTTCCAGGTCAAAACTACAAATCCGAAGAAGTATTGCGTTCGACCCAACACCGGAATTGTCTCACCTCATTCTGCTTGTGATGTTATAGGTGATTCACCGCGTCATCTATCAATTTATCAGTATTTTCCATGTTTCAGCCTTATATTACGATTTGTGATGTTTTGTACGTTTCAGTCACCATGCAAGCGCAAAAAGAGGCTCCTCCAGACTTGCAATGCAAAGATAAGTTTCTTCTTCAGAGTGTAAAAGTTTTTAACGATGGGATATCTCCAAAGGATGTTACTGCAGAAATGGTAAATTATGTTAAATATTATTGATGTTCCTGGGTTTGTGCTATATGTAAACTTTTATTGATGTAAAGTATTGGGTGCATAGTTCAATAAGGAGGCGGGACATGTGGTGGAGGAGTGCAAATTGAGAGTTGTTTATGTTTCTCCACCTCAACCACCTTCTCCAGTTCCAGAAGGCTCAGAGGAAGGGTCATCACCCAGGGGTTCTGTTTCAGAGAATGGAAATGTCCATGGTGCGGAGTTTGTGAATGTGAGTAGAGCAATTAACATTTTGAATTCTGGGATGAGAACCATTTTTTATTGACAGAAATGTTTTTGACATGTTTGTTGATGATCATGATGTAGGCTATTAAAGCTGATCGATTGGAGCTTCCCAACAGATCTTCAGAGGTAAATGTGGAAAATAAATCAGGGAAATTACCATACGTCATGATAGTTGTTAGATTTATTTATGATTTCAGTTATTTGTGACAGAGGTGTCATGTGCATTTAGGTTATTAATCCATTTCTCTTCCCATATTCCTCTTTTCTTTTTTTATAAAGATTTTCCGCCATTACTTTTCATTTGTAGGGTTATTTATGGACACCGTTTGTCAATATATGAAAGCCACTATATTCATTATTTTTTCGAAGTTGATGCAGTGCTTTTTCTTTTTTTCTTTCTCTTTTTTTTTGGGAGAGGGGGGGGGGGGTTTCTTCTTTTAGATGTACCAATCTAACTGTCCAGATGTTTTATTTGCTGTTTCTTATCATTATTTCCTTTCTAAATTGCGGACATATGTTTCCAAGCTGTATAGTCACGATAAAAGTCTCATTTTGGTAGATCTGGATGGTTGTGGGGTTCCATTGAGAACATTTCAAGTTTCCTTGGAAGAAAAAAAAAAGTATTAGACAGTTAATGATACTAGGAATATAATAATCAAGACTGTTGATTCAACAGTAAGGCTGAGCCTTCTTTCTTTGAAACTTTTACTATTTTAATTCATCTGACATCTTTGCTGCTCGAGGCCTTAACTGATTGAGTGTATTATGCTCACATCTTTTTATTTTTGAAATATATAATTGTGTTAAATTCCGATTGCTTGCTTATCTGAAATTAATAGGAAAAAGGGAAACAAAACATGCATAGCATATTTGGCAGGGTTTCATTGTCACAATTGACAGTTTGAGTCCTACATTTGCCATCAATTAAAATTACTCAATACCCTCCAAGGCGTTCCATTTGGTAGTCGGTTATGCATCGGTGTATGTACTTGATAGTTTAAGTCTTTAAGATGGAATGATATGCATGGGAAATTGTTATATTCTTGACAAAGCTCTTAGGAAATTGTTGTACACATAATAAATTTACATGTCACTTTCACTGTGGATTCTAGTTGGTATTGGTTTGAAGTCGTTTGAACCTGACATTTTAAATTGAAGGTTCATTTTCAAAAGTTAATGTATCTACCTCTTGTCTATTTTGTGGATAGGGCTTTCACTTATCATTTAAACATCTTCAAATGATTCTTTGTAGTTGAATCTATCATATGGGAAGCTAGCTTTTGAGCTATATTTTAAAATATTTGCTCATCTAATTCCCCAAACCTGCTCTTTTTCTAAGCATTGCCAAATCATATAACTTGTTAAGACTGATGCTTTTTAGTGCTTTTTACTCAAAATTCAGCACTATGTTCTAACTTTGCTGTCCATTCTCTTGGAAATTTCAAGTGATATATGTGGGAGAGCACCTCGTCTCTGATACTGTTAAAAACTATATTGTTTGGGCCTTGCGGATGGGGGACAAGTGTTCAAAACTAACTGTTGATAGCTTGGGAAGAATGAATCAAAATTATGTTTTAGGAATTAGCATATATTATATTTATTCCAAGCTGACCCTCAACTAAAATCCTACTTTACTAGAAGGCATATGTAGTGGATATTTAATATGTCCAGCTGCACTCAACCACTACGTGATTGTATTTGACATATTTTGTAAATTACTTGTTAGAAATTGCAGGTAAAAATTTCAAGACTGACTGAAGAGAAGAATAATGCAATTCAGCAAAATAACAAACTTCGTCAGGAACTGGTAAGGCACACTTTGAAATGACTCTAGATATTTTCTCGAATAGCTCTTTAACTTAAAATAAAAGAATATAATGAGATATTTATGTTGGTTTTGCCAAAGGTTGGTGAGTGAATGATATATCTCTCCATCTAGTTTCGTGCTCTACAAAAAGTTAAATGCTAATAATATTTTCCTATCGGATATTTCTTTGAGATTGAGGCATGAGAACCACTCAAGTATATTTTAATTGTTGCAGGAATTGTTGAGACATGAAGCAAACAAAAGCCGAAGTGGTGGTGGTGTTTCATTCCTCTTCGTCATTATTGTCGGTCTGATTGGCATTCTTTTGGGGTATTTCATGAAGAGATCATAAGCATTCTAGTTTATGAAACTTTTGACACACTTTTTACATTTGGAATCCTTATTGGGAAGAAAACAATTAGGATAATGGTGATGATGTTCTTTGTTGGTCTTTAGTTGCTAGCAATGTGAAAGTGGCAAGTTAGGGGTGGATTCAAGTAGTTTGTAGTCGCTGGACTTTGTGTTAGTGTTTTGGCAAGGGATGGTTCTAGTAACATGCATTCTTTTTGTAACTTAAAATGGATTTTCATTTTGCCTTCTTTATGGTTCAAGTAAGGAGTTTCTGGAAAGTGTTAACCCTATCTCCGTTTCTTCTTAATAATATACCTTTCTGAGTGCCCTGCATTTTTTTCCTTTCCTTTTTATAATACTTGTGGTTTTATTACTTGTTTTGTGTTTGAAGTTCACTCGAGAACAGAGGGTGTATTTGAAGTCGGTTCCTCATTTGAGATCTACGTCCCAGATGCTCTGCATTTTTTTGTTTCCTTTTTATAATACTTGTGGTTTTACTACTTGTTTTGTGTTTGAAGTTCACTCAAGGGTGTATTGAAGTCGGTTCCTCATTTGAGATCTATGTCCCAGGCCAATTTTTTTTCTCTCCCCTTATTTGTAATAATTGTTAAACCAAATCATTTTGTTTTTAAGAGTTTTTCGTGTCTGGTTTAAGCTTTTATTACTTTGCCAATTTTGGCGCTTTGTGATGCATGACTCATTATTGAATCGCTTTCTGTGGTTCATTAGACCTTTTGAAAAATTATTGGTTGGACGGTTAGTAAAGTTGATATGAAGGTGCAGAGCAATCGATACGTTGTGAATTTTGTGTTTTTATGGAAGTCCTCGGTTGAAATCTGGTCGAGAACAAAAGTTCTAAGGCCGCTAAAACAAACACTTTAGTCCTTTCTAGTCAGTAGTCGTCACCGAGAAGAAATATTCAATCATGTGAATGAGACTGACGTTCTGTGAAATTTTCAAAGAAATAGCTAACATGATCTTCCGAAGATTTTTTATTTATAACTATAATGCAATATATATAAAGAAGAAGAAAAGTTTGCAGTTCAAGTTGTTGGGATAAAATATTCTCTGAGGTACTCAAATGGATAGCAAACATTGTTCTTGGTTTGAAGGTCATATTTGTTCTTGTTCCAAAAGGCTCCCTTAATGGTTACTTGTTTATTAGGCACGTCAATTGTATACTCCTCTATATCTGTAGTAATGGAAAATAAATGCATGAAAATCCCAAGAACACGACTATAAACTTTATGTTAGAACATCAATTACACTGTTTCAGAAAAATAGTGGTAACATTAACGGTTTAATACAGTACCTGTCATCTTTGACATGATTTTGGACACCCTTTCCCGACAATGTAGACATCCAATGTTTGCGGTCACTACTATTACCTGAAACTAAATAAGCCAAACCTTTCAATTATTAGGGAAAAAAACATCATCGATTGTAGCGCTAATTTCACTTTTTATTGTTAGAAGGGAGAGAGAGAGGAGAAAAAAGAAGTGTCTAATAGTGTACTGAAAAAAAATGACATTGGAGATATTTATCTAAGCCATGCTTCCTAAAAATATCATTAATTCAGGAAAAAAAAAACACCATTCATAGTAAAAATCGAACTATCAACAGAGTCTGCGAAGGCAGGTTCTTGACAAAAACAATGAAGTGGTACGTACACCTTATGGGAATATATGTATATATATAGCAATAGATTTGCAGAAAGAAAGAGGGTAAAAGAGAAATTGTATAAGTTGATTCTCACAGCTGGTGGATTCAGATTCTCAAAACACATGAGAGATTGCTTGTTTCTCATTGCAGGTTAAGGCAGGCTCTGTGTAGTTGTAGCGATGCATTGGTCTTTTCGATCATGTGTATTCTGTATTTAGACTTTGTTTAATTATAATTATAGATTAAATAGTCAACTTTACTCGGTCGTAGATTGAATAAGTTGTATAGTGACAAGGAAATTAAGAGTTGAACTTGCTATCTATCTTTGCATCACGCGAAGTGAGAGAACAACTTGTGCTATTATGATATCCTTGTTGGTGAATTTTATTATTTATTTATGAATTATTAGTTGTGGAATTAGTTGTTAATGGTAAGAGCATTATAATAATATTTGGAAGGGTAAGCACGTTGTTCCTCACCAAAATTGAATCGGCTTTGAGCTTTCTTTCTTCATGCCAAGCAGGCTTATGGGCTTCATGTTCTTCTAAACCTAATCTATCCATGCTTTATTTATCTATCCTTATTTAAGTAAAATATTAAAAAAGAAAGAAAAAAGAAATGGAATCAAAGAGCTTGCTAGTTAACGTTATTAGCATACATGGATGTCCTAACTGTTTGTATTACAGGATGGAAAAATTGAGAGTTTATTAATTTTATAAAACAATTATTTCTCTTTATTAGCTTGTTGATTGACTTTCTAACTTGACGCTTGAATAACAGATGTACCAGCAATTATTTTCTTGTCAGGAGTCAAGTAACTTTCTACACCAACATGGCGTGTTAATCTATTTATGAATGTCATATTTGGCTTCATTATATTCATGGGATGTTTATGTGTAAAAACTTAATCCACCAAAATATATTATTTGAAGTAAAACAAAAAAAAAAAACCCTATTAAATTTATTTTTGTAAATAATAATAAAAAGTTAATCAAACGGGTTATATGTATATTCATATATACTATTTGTATTATAATATGAACGATTTAATTCAACTCAAATAATCTAACTCAAATTAATCTATTAATTAATTTGGATTTATAAATTATATAATTATTCTTAAATCTAAATTAAAAAAAAAAACTGATACAACTTATATTTATCATATTATATTTTCAATCATAAATTGGTACATGAAAGCATAGTTGTTCAAAATTATTATATATATTTTATTTTGAAGAGGTTGTTTATATTTCTCCGATGGATTAAATGCATTAAAAATATTGAATATTGATATAAGGTTTAATTTATAAAACTATTTAATATTGTTATTTATGCTTTCGTATATATTTGATCAGAGTTGGAGTTTTTTTTTTTGTGGTAACAGACACGTTATGCTTATTTCCATTGTTGATAAATGCTTACTTGCGTATCATTCTATATAAGTACAATCTATGCATTTCTTTAAGTGTGTTGTTTTATAATAGAGTAATATTAATACTTTTTTTCTTTTTCCTACTTTGCATAACTTTTATGAATAACTTTTATGAATAATTTGTAAGTTGTGTTCGAAGATATCATATAGACACATCATGTTATTTATTTAATCACACTTTTAATATTTAAATTAAATACTTACTTATACATCTAACCTATACTTAAAATAATAAAAAAATAAATATTTATATTAATTTTTATGCTATTTAAAATTTAAAATTGATTAAATAATCCTTGTTTATTTATTGTTAAAAAAAATATAATTCTTTTAGATTATAATTTTAATCAATCATTGAAACATAAAATTTAATACAATAATTAATTAGTTATTCAAAACAAATATTTTTTTTAAAAAAGATTCCAATAATAATAAATAAATAAATAAACTATAACACAAACCAATCTACTAAATTGGAAGGGTTCAATTTAGATTTATTTCATAGATTAGAGTAGGTCGAATAGATATTATCTTTTACAAAATGACATTATTAATTCTGTTACATTTTAGCTGTGATGGTATATACACCCCTAGTCATGACCTTCATCTAAGAGCCATGTTGTATTCGAATCTTTTAAGAATGACCAAAAAAGGTTAATGCATCTCGTATTATTATTATTTTTAGTCTTTACCAAATGGATATTCAGTTCACTTAGTTTAACTAAAACATCAAATGCTTTTTCATTATCTCAATTGAGCTTCCTCCCAATATTTAAATCAATTTGCTACAGAAAAATAAAATGATGTAGGAGGTGTGACCACAACAACCACAAGCAATATATTTCTTCCAGAGAATTTATAAAGCTTCCGCCTGTACATATTCAGTTTTTATAATTCCACATCCACTTTTAGAGTCCCAAGTAATCGAAGCTCAACACCGACTTGAAAAAGGAAAAAAATCAGTTCTCATAAAGATTGCTTTGCTAGTACATTTATCGTACTTCGAAGGCATTAGTTAGTTACCCCAGAAAATACTCTCCTTGGAAGGAAAACTACTCCCATTAATCCAGACTTGAGCAAAACTTGCATATCCAATTTCATTTTTCTTGCCTCAAATCCTGCAGAAAATAGAAACAATTATTCTAATTATTCATCTATCAGCATATTGCAAGCTTATAATTACGATGGATGCTACCGCAAAACAATAACATACTATGAAGTAAAATGTAAAAAATTGGATGCATGGATTTGGCAGATTCTAACACACAAGTGTAACTGTAAACCAACTTGAATCACCGAGCTGTTGAAAAGTTAAATAAAACGCGAGACCTTACTCCTTTCTAGCTATTCTATTATTTACAATCTTAGAAGGCTTCATAATTTAGTAATGCAAAGCTACCCATGAATGGAAGTTCCACGCATTGCTGATAGCTGAATAAACACTACCCCAAAAATCAAATAAGAGAGAAAAACAAGAGCAGAAATTGTTAAGCTTACCTCCTAGACTGTGGTCTACTTCTCGAGAAACCTCCATCTCTACGGCTTTTCTCCATTATCAAAGCACGTTCCCTTTCCTTCTCTTTCTTCTCCCTTCTTAACCGTTCCTCTCTCAATTCTTCCAAAGTCTTCTTACCACTCTTCTTTCCCTCTCCTTTCCCTCCTCTAGACAATCCATTACCCTCCTCACTCTTACCATCATCGTCTTCGCTTGGTTTCTGGAGATACCATGGCAATTTCACGCCTTTACCAGCAAGACCATAACCCAACCTGTACTTCTCATCCTCTGCTGTGATAACCTTTGAAATCACCTCCTCTTTCTTCATCTTCTTCTTTTTAGATCCGTCTCTGTCTTCAGGTCCCTCATTCTCTAACACTTTAATTGGATCAAAAATCTTTATCCCCTCGAACAAATTGATATGGCCTGGCGTTGGTTCCGATTGGACATTGTCCGAGGTTGGATCTGATTGGGATTGTTCTTCACCTCGGATCAACGGAGCCAAGCCACGCGCAGATCTAAGCTGCTCGAGCCGGAACTCAGCGTCTCGTTTACGCGATTGTTCTTGTTTGAGCTGCTCTTCTCTGGCGGCGGCTTCTTCATCTCGTTTGACTTTCTCTCTGTTCTCGTAATTGTAGACGTTCCATCGCTTCTGGGGTAGAATATTCAGACCTCCATGTCCTCCCATTGTTAACTAGATTTACAATCACCGTTTACTGGCGTCTTGTTAGGGAATTTTGGAAAAGAAAACTGTTCTAGGGTTACAAAGATTTATCTCAGAGAAAAAAAAGCTTTGAATTAGGGTTCTTGGCTTGGATACATACAGAAACAGAAAAATCTCGATGTGAACGAGAGAATTTCAACCAAATCACATATCTATTCTCAAAAAAGAAGAAGATTAAAAAAAACACGCGATTTGACTAGCGTGGCAGGGTTAGGGTTTTGGGACGAGAATTTTCATTTCGAAGGTTCAACCCGGAAGGCTATTTTATATCTCATATTAGATTTTAATTAAAATGAAAATACTATTTTATAAAACAATTTTCCAATATAATAAGGAAATATAAAAAAACAAATATATAAGAGAAAATAATAAAAATAAAACACACAAAATTTTATATAAATAACACAAATTATATCGAAAAGATATTAAGTTATTTAGCCATATTTCAACGTGAGATAAACATGAATACCGAACCTATTTTTAAGTAAAATATGTATTATAAATTTGTTATTATAAAAAATAAATTTTATAATTATTAAAAATAAGTATTTTAATTTTATAATTACTTAAAATTATATGTTTTAATATTTTTTTACAAATATTTTATTTTTATAAATTAAAAAAATAAATTAATCTATTTTATATAATAATAAAACACTTAATATTTTTATCCCTTTACATATATGTAAGTCTAGTTGTATAAAAATAATAATATTTTAAAAAATCAAATTATATCTCTTTCCATTTAAAAAGAGAAAATATAGGAAATATATCAAGTAATATCTTATATTTTGATTAACGATGAAGGGAGAAGTAAACTGTCTATTAAGTATTCATATTTAACTTAATAAAAGATAATAATAACAATATAACATTATAATTTAAAGGAATAGTACTTATATAAATGATCTAGAATTTTATACGTGAGAAAGTTTTAAAATGACCTAGAGTTGGATGGATTCAACTCAAGTTTTGAAGATTCTAGAATGTTTCAGAGTATACTAGTATATGTCGTTAGGTGTTAGAAAAAAGTTAAAATATTCTAGAATGTGCTGTATGGTTTATGAATGATATAGAATTCTCTATAAGTTTTTAGAAGATTACGGAATATCTTAGAACTTGCATGAAAGAACTAGACAATCTTAGAAGACTCTGGAGTTGGCTAGAAGGTTCTAGAATCTTGTGACATATTGTAGATAAAACTAGAACAATCTTGTACATTCTAGACATATAAGGATCTAGAAAGTTGTGGCATAGTCTTAAGCTTGGTGTCACACTATAAATAGACATATTGGTCTTTATTTGTAATCATCTTGCGAAAGCTTGGGAAATTGTAAGATAACCTCTCTAAAGATAAATATAAGGCATTCTTTACAAGCTCTCTCTCTAGTTCTTGCTTTATTGTTAAATCCTCTCAATCTCTAAGTCTCTTTCTAATCTCTTTGGAGTGTTTTGTTCAAGTAGGAAGTCAGACTTAATGCAACGGACTGTGCTAAGTACCGCACGATCGCTATTTGAAATTTAAGGTCGTGACAGTTGGTATCAAAGCTTTAGGTTGAAGCATTACTATCCTTGGCATAATGAAGAATAGTGCCACATATACACTAAGCGTAGATGTTCCACCAATAGAACGTGGGTGTGAGGAAGTTCGAAAACCACCAAAGGAGTCTCGAGTCAAGTTGAAAGACATGCTTTCTAGCTTAGAAGCACGTGTTAGGAGTGTGCAGGACAACTTAGGGGAGCTGTTCGACCGGGTGGACAACTTGGAGGAACGTTGCAACGACTTGAAGACTGAGGATGTGAAGATCCATGCAGCAGTAAAGATGTCCCTCAATGAGCTAGATAGTGGGTTAAGGTAAGAGATTGATGGGTTGAAGGCTGAACTTACAAAGGTAAATGATCTTATCCAAAGAGAAATTGCTAATGTGTTGCTTAGAATGGAGGATATGGGTGGTGACCTAGCTCTTTGCAAGTGGGCTATGGCCTCGGGAACTAGCACAACCATTATCATTGAAGCCAAAAAGGTGGATGTTCCCAAGCTAAAGACCTTCAATGGTGCTAGAAATGCTAGGAAAGTTGAGAATTTCTTATGGGGGCTTGAACAATATTTTGACGCTACTGGCATAACAGACCATGCCAGCAAGATTCAAACTGCTGTCATGTACTTGTTTGACATCGCTATGCTATGGTGGAGACAGAGGCATGGTGATGTGCAACAAGAGGTATGCACAATTGAAACCTTTGATGATTTCAAAAGGGAGTTCAAAATCTAATTCTTTCTTGTAAATGATGAAGAAGAGGCAAGAGGCCGATTACGACGATTAAAGAAAATAGGTAGCATAAGGGACTATGTGAAGGAGTTCACAACCTTGCTGCTAGAATTCCCTAACACATCAAACAAGGATGCCCTATTCTTTTTCATGGATGGTCTTCAGTCATGGGCCAACCTGGAACTCAAGCGACGTGATATCGAAGACTTATCTTCGGTCATTGCGGTTGCAGAAAGCCTTATTGACTACTCCATAAACAAAGAGAGCTCAAAGGCCACATATAGAAAGTTTGGTGGAGGAAAGATTGGAGGAGGGCATGCCAAAAGTCAGAGCCACAAAAATAACAAAGAAGGCTCCTCATTCAAATCACGAGATGAGAGGAAGGAAATGGAGGATCGTGGTGCCTCGAAGCCCCGTGTGACATGCTTCATATGTGACGGACCGTATTGGGCACATGAATGTCCAAAAAGAAAGGCATTGAGTGCCTTAGTTGCTTCCACTCATGATCAGAATGGAGACGAGACAGATGAAAGTGCAAATATGGGTTCTTTGCGCCTACTAAGTGCATTGTAGAGCGCCCTAAAGACCCCCAATGGCTTGATGTTCGTAGATGAAACCATCAATGGGAAGGTTTCCAAAGCTTTGGTTGACACAGGTGCATCTCAAAGCAATTAACTCGGAAGCACTACCTCTCCAAGGAATTGCTCGGGGAGTTAAGGTCAGTCTTGGTGCTTGGACTGGCTAAGTGGACTTACCAGTGGCACCTATGGATGACTTCTAGGTAGTATTCGGCATAGAGTTCTTGGACTAGGTTAGAGCTTTCCTTATGCCATGCTCAAACTCTATGTGCATCATGGATGGATCAAAGACTCGTGTGGTACCGACGGAGAGGACCACCAGACCTACTACCCAAGTTTTCTCAACACTTCAATTCAAGAAGGGATTGAAGAGAGATGAAGAGAGTTACTTGGCCATCTTAAATGAGTACGACGATGAGGAGGCGTCACCAAAACCAAACTTGTCGACGAAAGTACAAGTTGTCTTAGATAAGTTCCATGATGTGATGCTTGAGGCATTGCCCAAACGGTTACCTCCAAGGAGGGAGGTAGACCACGAAATTGAGTTGAAACCTGGCACCAGGCCACCAGCAATGAACCCTTATCAAATGGAGAACTCAGAGTTGACAGAACTACAAAAGCAACTCGATGAATTGTTGGATGTTGGCTTCATAAGGCCCTCCAAAGCCTCTTTTGGTGCCACATTGCTCTTTCAAAAGAAGAATGATGGCTTGCTACAGATATGCATTGACTATCGGGCTCTAAATAAGATCACAGTAAAGAATAAGTATCCTATCCCACTCATTGCTGACTTGTTCGATCAATTGGGGAACGCAAGATACTTTTCAAAATTGGACTTGTGGTCATGATACTACCAGGTACGCATAGCCAAAAAGGGATGAGCCCAAGACCACATATGTGACCAGATACAGTGCCTATGAGTTCCTTGTCATGCAATTTGGTCTCACTAATGCACCTGCCACCTTTTGCATTCTAATGAACAAGATTGTGATATATAGCTGGACTTTGGAAGAACATCTGGAATACTTGGGGAAGGTGTTCGAGGTCCCGAAGGAAAATGAGCTATATGTCAAGAAGGAGAAATGTTCATTTGCCCAAGATAAGGTAATGTACTTGGGGGGCATAAGATAAAAGATGGGAAGCTTATGATGGATGGAACTAAGGTGAAAGCCATCCAAGAATGGGAACATCCTACCAAGGTCCCCGAGTTAAGGTTTTTCCTTGGACTTGTGAACTATTACAAAAGGTTTATCAAGTCCTACTCAACAAGAGCAACCCCACTGACTGACCTGCTCAAAAAGAACAAGTCTTTGGAATGGATAAGTGAATGCCAAACCTCATTCAAAGACTTGAACAAGTCCATTAGTGGAGAACCAATACTTTGCTTACCAGACCCCTCCAAGATGTACAAGCTATATACAGATGTATCATATTTTTCCATTGGTGGAGTGTTGATACAATAATGGCGTCTGATAACTTATGAGAGCTGCAAGATTAATGACATCGAATGCCACTACACAGTGCAAGAAAAGGAAATGAAAATTATCATTCATTACCTGAGGGTGTGACGACACTACTTATTAGGTTCTCATTTTGTTATCATAATAGACAATGTAGTAACCAGCTACTTCCAGACTCAAAATAAGTTGAGTCCCAAGCAAGCTCAATGGAAAGAATTCTTGGTAGAGTTTGACTATAGGCTAGAGTACAAGCCCGGTAAGGCCAATGTGGTGGCTGATGCGCTAAGTCAAAAAGCAGAGTTAGCAGCTTTGAGTAGACTAAGTAGTCCCTTGTTGGAAAGAACCAAAGAAGGGTTAGAGAGTGATGCCTTGGCTCAAAACCTCCTTGCCCTCATCAAGGAAGGAAAGACAAGGCAATTTTGGTTGAGTGACAGACTACTCTACGTCAAACAAAATCGTATCTATGTGCCAAAGTAGGGAAACTTGAGGAAAAAGCTGATCAAAGAGTGCCACGATTCACTGTGGGCTGGACACCCAGGAATGAGATGCACCCTTGCCTTAATCAAATCACAGTTGTTTCTCAAGCACATTGTGAAGCATTTGAGAATTCCATCCAAAATTGTGAGTGATCGAGATTCTCGATTTACAGGAAAGTTTTAGACGAAATTGTTCAAGTTATTGGGATCAAACTTGAATATCTCTATAAGCTTTCATCCACAAAGCGATGGACAAACGAAATGTGCCAACGCATTGCTGGAGCTTTATCTCAGGCACTTTGTTAGTGCTAACCAACATGATTAGGCTAAGTTTCTAGATGTAGCCCAATTCTCTTATAACGTGTAAAGAAGCGAGTTCACCAGGAAGAGTCCCTTCGAGATCATCATGAACAACAACCTATGACTCCTCATGCTTTAGCCACAAGCTATGAAGGAAAGAGTCCTGCTGCCTTCAATTTTGCTAAGGCATGACATGATCAAGTGGAGCTAGCACGAGCCTATTTAAACAGGGCATCTAAAAGATGAAGAAATTGGCTGACAAGAAAAGGAGGATGGTTGAATTTTAGGAAGGAGATTTGGTTCTTGTCAAATTATTGTCCCAACAATTCAAGTCTTTGTGGAAGGTTCACAAGGGGTTGGTATGGAAGTATGAATGGTCATTTCTAGTCCTCAAGCGGGTCGGTAAGGTGTCTTACAAACTACAACTCCCTCTAAAGCTTAAAATCTATCCAATTTTTTATGTAAGCATGTTGAAGCCTTATCATGGAAACGAGAAAGATACAAGTCGGGGAGAATCAAAGAGGGTGCCTACTGCAGTAGTAACCTCCTTCGATAGAGGAGTGGACTCTATCTTGGCAGAACTTCTAATTCGGTGTAGGTGTGTACCAAGTTATTGGGAATACTCGGTCAAGTGGAAGAATGCCCCGGACATAGAGGCAAGCTGGGAACCTGAAGACTCTTTGTGGCAGTTCAAAGATTACATAGAGAGGTTCAAGCTTGAAGACGCGACAAGGGCATCGCGAACTTAAGTAAGGGAGGGTGTTACCTCCAGCTCAAAATGTCCCTTAAAATCCAAAGAAATAATGATTACCTGAAGACTCTAGAATGTCTAGCATGTGCTGAAAGGTGCTAGAAGAGGTTCAAATATTCTAGAACGTGTTGGATGGTTTATGAAGGGTGTAGAAGTCTCTAGAAGATTATGAAACATCGTAGAACTTGCATGAAAGAACTAGACAATCCTATAAGACTCTAGAGTTGGCTATAAGGTTCTAGAACCTTGTGGCATATTGTATATAAAACTAGAGTAATCTTGTACATTCTAGACATAAAAGGATCTAAAAAGTTGTAGCATAATCTTAAGCTTGATGTCACACTATAAATAGACCTATTGATTTTAATTTGTAATCATCTTAGAAAATTTGGGAAAATTGTAAGATAACCTCTTTAAAGAGTAATACAAGACATTCTTTAAAAACTCTCTCTTTAGTTCTTGATTTATTCTTGAATATTCTCAATCTCTAAGTTTTTTTTTTATTTCTTTGGAGTATTTTGTTCAAATAAAAAGAAAAACTTAGTAACGAATTGTGTTAAATAATACACTATCGTTATTTGAAATGTAATTTCGTGAAATTATGCTTTGATATATTTTTTTTCTTTTTACATATACGAACAAAAGTTTTGGTGAAAAGGATTTTGGTCAAAATTGGGTTGCTTGAAGATACGTCACCAAGGACTACAGCTATCAAAACTGTTTCCATTCCTAATAGACAAGACAAAAATTAATCAATTAATTAGAAAATTCAAGCAATCATCATTTATATGTCAAGTCCCATTAGAAATGTTCAGCATCAGCACAGACATAGAGTATCGATAGTTTCTTAAGTTTGAAGTCCAATGCAGAAAACACAAAGGGGCATGTTATCGAGACTTTCAACCCAATACTTACATACTAATTATTCATTATTTTTTAAAAAATATACGGTGATATAATATTTTAAATTAATATAATTTTATTTTTTTAACAAAATAAATAATAAATACTTAATAAATATACTCTAAAAATAAATAAATAACACTTCAAATTTATATATTGAAAACCAACCAGCTTGATCCCAAAAATCTGAAGTGAATATAACGACCATTTGAACAAGACTGAAAATGATTTTTGACCAACTAAAGTAACGTGCTGCCAAATCTTCTGCATATCTCTCCAGACGACACCGACCAGAGTCCAGAGCTCTCCATATAACTTCAAACACTAAAAAGTCAAAGACTGCTCCAAATATACTAAAATAAAAAATAAAAATAAAAATTATCCCCTCATTAGTTATTATATGTTTATCTTTTTTTTCTGCGGTTATAAATGGGATAAGGAGAATTAATATAATAAAGCACCTTTAACCGGAGTAAACGAAGAGTAATCAGCTGCTACAAGAAGATGGGGAAGCTTGGGTGCAACCTCGATGGGAATCTGAATGATGAAAAGTTCAGTGCACCCATGCCTTGGATTGGCATCTATGTAACAGCAGCATCCCTGGCCTGCCTTGCTGCGATGGCAGCAGATGTCATATATTGTTTCAGGTACCGTAGATTCTGGTTTCCTTGTAAATTTTTCTCCATAAATGCAACTTCATTGACTTTGCTAGGTGTAGCAATTAAATTGTCAGTGGATCTGAATACCTTGATGCCTAGCCGTGAGGATCAACTAGCAAAACTTAGCAGTGCTGTCTTGATGTGCACAGTAATGGGTAACTCTATGCCTTCACTTGGAATCATGGAAAATGAAGAAATTATCACCAATATTGTGGCTTTGGGAATACTAGTTGTTACCCTTATTGTGAATATCTGTGTCCAGTTAGCTACTGGCGCAATCTTCATCTTCTGGAAAGAACATGCTTTTGTTATGCTTATCATGCTTGTTTTGCTGGTAATTTTGAGTTTTTCAGCTTTTACAGTCCCAACTATTAAGTATTATTTAGAATACAAGTACAACAAGAAGTATGAATTAGCTCTGAAAGAAAACATATATGCTACTGATAAAATAGGTTTTAACAAACTTAGAGAGGATCTTATGAAACATTGGATGATGGCTCATACCTCATGTCCTCAGTTTGTGATGGCTCGTTCAGTAACTTGCACCGCTTCTGGAGCATTATGTCTTCTGAGTGCAATGGTTTTAGCAGAAAGCATGCTTCGATCTTACCTTATGCCCTGGTCCTTCAAATTTTGCAGAGGCAAGTCTGAATACAAGTGGTCAACCACTATAGTTCTCATTACACAGGCTATTGCAGTAGGAGTGGGTACCATCGCTCCAGCAAGTAGATGGTTATTTTCCATAAACTTCAGGTTCCCAAAAGGAGGGAACAAAAGTTGGAAAAATGAATTTAAAGTAGAGAGTTATTGGGTTCAGAGATTTGTAGAGATGAAAGATTGTCAATTGACTTTTGGTATTCTTAAGTGCAGAGATAGGCGCTGCAGGAAGATCACCCATGACGTGAAAAATCAATTGTTGGATATATGCATCGTCATGCAGAGAGGGATTGTGATAGTGAGCAAGTTGATTAGGTTGATTTCTATTTTATTTGTAAGTCAGATTTTGTTCTTCTTTGATAGTTGCAAACAAATGAAGAAGAGCCTCAGTTTCAATAACACTGTTTCAATCCGTGAAACCGTACCCGATTTACATTCAGAACCAAAATTGGATCTTGGTCGTTTTGTGCTGCATCTGGAAGGTGAGGATGAGCTTGTTGGGCTAATGACTAAGTGCAACTGTGATTGTACAGATCACGGGTTTCTGATGGGGAAAAGGAGAGAGCCTAAACATCTCATACAACTATTGGAGGGTGCTTCAGAAGGATTCAGGGGAGTGGGAGACTTTGACAGCAACCAAGTACCTTCTCTTTGTAGTGAGGAACCATCAAATTGTTGGGCTCTTCCTGTTGTCACACTGACATGTATTGCCTTTGCATTTCCAAATGTTAACCATAATTCTATCCAAGAACTGTTATGCTGTGTACATGAAGGTGTTATGTATGTAAGAGAAATAGAGAAACAATTGCACACAAAAGCCGACCTGGCCAACATCAAGAAAGCAGCAGAAGTCGTATGGACAGGTGTTGACTTCTATCAGAAATGGATGGATCTGGATCTTCATAAGATCTCACTTCAAGGGCAGAGTCCAAAAGAAGTACTGGAGATACTAGCAGAAACTGCAAAGAACAGGTTTTTGGAATTCAAGAAGAAGTTTATGAATCTTTGCTACAAGGAAAACCCTTCAAAATGGCCTGTTGAAATGCTGGCAGCCAATTCCATGTACAGAATAAGCAGCACAATTCTGATAAATTATGGAAGCAAAAGTCACCTTACAAATGAGAAGTTATTTAAAATAATAACTTGTATGATTGCTGATACACTGGGAGCTTGTCTGAGCAACTTAAATGAAGTTATAACCATGAAGTGCATGAATAGTTCCATTGAAGAGAGGGCAGCAAGTGTGGGTGAAGCAATATTCATTCTTGGTAAAACTGAAAAGATTTTGAAAATCCTAGAGAACAAAGCACTTCCTAAGATGGAAACTCACCGGATGGCATGTATCGATGAATGGTGCTTGTTGCAGAAGCAAGACATCCAGTGGGACTGTCCCACATCTTTTTCATCAGCACAGGACACACACTCTTCTGGTTCAAGTGATGTGTACCTATCAGTTGATTAGAGTTTATAAATACTTTCAGATCACAACAAGCTTATTATAAGCATGAATGTATATACCTTAAAGAAGTCACAATTTTTTGCTTCCTGTATGTTTTTCATGTAAATTATTACAGCTTAATCTTTTCTGTAGCTGATGTTTGTTCTGAAATACTGGGAATAGACAGACTTTCTTGATGTATTTTCTTCTTCTTTGTAACCAGTCCTGAACCCATACAGGAGAAACATAACCAAGTACTGGCGATAACAGAAATAGTAACAGAATGGAGAAAGAAGAAGAAAGAAATAAAATGAAAATGTATTCTCATGTATTGTATCATGATATTGTATCTTGTATTTATAGTACTTGATGTATAGTGTGGAATGGCGCATTCTGTTATAACTATGTTACAAACTAATACTCTAAATACATTACAATTGTAACACAGTAATATTATCTAACATCCTCCTATAATTCCAGCACCCTTAAGGTCTTCTTAGCACAGTTAACTTTGTTCTTACAAATTTTGGGCCAGGCAAAAACTTTGTCATGATTTCATCAATTTGCTCTGAAGTAGGAGTTTAGTGCACTTCTAACTCTCCTATAGGAGGTGTAGGCAATACAATTTGCAACTCAATTAAGAGTTTTTGAATCCAAATAGCTTCAAAAACTGTGAAAGCTAATGATCTAAATTCATCTACATTGGAAAAGCGTGAAATTACCTTATGTTTGCTTGAATTCCATTAGATACGTGAGTCTCCAAGATAAAAACAATTACCACTTGTAGATCTTTTATCATTTTGACATGAAGCCTAGTCTACATCAATGTATACCATAAGAGTTAAACAATCAGATTTGAACAACATTATCCCATGATCTAGAGTCCTCTTCAGATATATTGACAATCTCTTAGCTTCTTTCCAACGAGAATTAGCAAGAAAATGAAGAAATTGACAACTTATTAACAGTGAAACTGATCCCTAGCCTTATTAAGGTGCATTATTGAAGAGCATCAATAACAGTCCTAAACATAGTTACATCATCAAGAGGGTTACCATCATATTTAAAAAGTTGCTTACAAGTCATCATTGGAGTAGAGGAAGATTTTGTATCATTGAGTTGTACTCGAAGCAGGAGATCATAGACGTATTTAGTTTGACTCAAGTGAATACATTCTGAAGTTCTAACTGCTTAAATTCCTAGAAAGTAATTTAGCTCTTCAAGATCCTTGAGAAAGAAAACTGATTTAAGATGAACAATGAGATCTTGAATAAGACTAGCATTGTTACTTGTAACCAAATGATCATATTGTCATCATTGTTGTAGATCATCGTAGATGTATCAAAATTAGAACAATGGAATCCCTACTGAACAAGACATCCACTAAGCTTTGGAAACCAAGTCTTAGGTGCTTGTTTAAGGCAATAGTTTGTAATTTTCAATTTAAACACATAGTAAGGATACTGAGCATCCTCAAAACCGACTGGTTAATATATAAAAACCTCTTCTTCAATGTCACAATTCAAGAAAATTGTACACATATTAACTTGTCTTATGTCCCAATTTTTGTGGAGAGCTAGAGTGAGCATAATATGTATAGAAGTTGATTTAACATCTAGACTAAAATTTCAAGTATAATCTATGCTAGTTGTTTGTTGAAATCCCTTTGCAACCACACAAGATGTAAATAACACGAGACGTAAATTTGTCAAATGTTCTATCAACTATGAGTTTAGTATGATGCAACCATTTATTACCAATAATCTTCCCGTGCTTTGGAAGGGAAACCAACTCCCAATTTTGATTGGATAGTAAAGCATTAAACTCTACATGCGTAGTATCTTTCCAAGTAGGTATGGACAAGGCCTCTTGAATAGATGTAGGTTTCAGTAAAATTATAGTAAAAAATACTTGGGTTGGAAAATGCATGATTTAGATCTAGTGAGCATATGATGTTTATTGGTAGAAGAAGGTTGGTGATGGGTATTAGGAATAGTGAAAGGTTGAGAAGAAATAAGCTAAATTGATAAAAGACGTGAAAGAGAATCTGGTTAAGTAAAGATTTATGGGTCAAGAAGTGACAAAATAGCTGAATTAGTTGGAGATGTCTGTGATATGTTGATAAGTGAGTTAGTAGTATGAGGTATAGAAAAGGAACCAATCATTCAAGAGGAAAAAAGCAACATTGTCATCAGACAAATATTGAGTTGTATTAAAGCTATTAAATACAAAAACAGGGCCATAAATTGTAGGTATAAAAATAGTAAATGTTTCAAACAAAGAACTAGAAGCACTAATGGAGTTGGTTTATAAAGCTAGTGAGTTATGAAGAAAAGAGAAAACTGCTCATTAAAGATAACATGAGTAGACATATACACCCTAATATATATAGGTTCCAAGCATTAATAACCTTTATGTTGAGAAGCATAACCCAAAAACACATAAGTTGAAGACAAGGGCATAACTTATTGTTGTTATAAGGTCTTAGGTATGGTAAGCACATGTATCCAAAAAAATTAAAGGAAGCAAAAACAGGTTTTTTTATCAAAACAAAGTTCAAAAAGGTTGTGGTAGAGTTTTAAAAGACATTCTATTATGAATGACTATTTTAAAGGCATATTCCCAATATAGTAATGGCACACCAACATAAATAAGAACCGACAATCCTATTTTTATGACATTATATTATTTCTTTCCACAATATTATCTTGTGAGGGTGCATGTGGATGATGAACGAAAACCGGCATCGCCGATTCCCGCAAATACTTTGGTTTTAATATTTATAAAACTCTCGCAAGTGCACGAATCATTTCGAAGAAAATGATAAGTATACTCCCAAGGTCGATCTAAGGAAGGAATGTATGTGGTTTTTAATTTATTATTCAAACTTTTAAAAACGAAATTAAATCATAAACATCCTGTCACGATAGTTTGGTTTTTGTGTTCCTAATCTAATGACATAAAATAAACATATATATACAGATTAATTAAATATAATCTAATAACATAAAAATAAACATAGATACAAATTCAATAAATAATTATCTAAAAATAAACATATATACGGATTCAATAAATGTTCATGCAAATTTTTATCATTTATATTAGCGGAGTATTTATGGATATAATAACTAAATTAATTATGCTTGCTCATATTAACTAGGTTATTAAAGATATAAATTGATATTTTATTGATTCTCTCTTTTTTATATAAATACCACCTTTGGTGGGGTTAGATATTCTTTGTTAACTAAACAAATCAATTAACACCTATGGGTGGGGTTGATAACTAATATGCTTAATTAAATTAATTCCTTTTTCTAAGAGATTGAAAATGAACCATTTAAATGCCACCTTTGGTGGGGTTAGACAATTTAAACATTATTCAAGGTGTCCAAATTAAACATAAGAATTTAATTATCCGAGTACTAACTTTCAAGTTTTAAAACCACTATTGAAAACATGTTGTCAATACATTTTCACATAATAATTCTTATAAAAACTTTTGAAATAGAGTTTCACTCTAACTACCGGGCGATTGTACCAACAAATAAAAGAGCACTACTCTAAATTAGACCGGATAACTAAACCTTAAAATCTAATTTTCAGTTTTAAGTTTGTAATGAAAAATAATATATTTCTCTCTAACATTCTTAATATAAAATCTTGAATAAAAACAAAATCAATTCATTTTAGAAATTTTCACCTATTTAATATTTCGCAAGCATAACAACGTCGTTATTACATTATTTTTACTAAACAGCTAGCATAGTTAAATTTAACCATAGACAAATTAAATATAACATGTAAGAATAAAGCATAAAAATAACTGTAAAGAAAATAAAATCCTTACAGAACTTCGACGCTATTCCCGTTGCTAGAAAACCTCCGAGATGAATTTGCACTTCCATATATTGAATCAAAAATCTAAATTATTACAAAAACATTACAAGTTCCTCTCAAAAAGAGAAGAACACTAAACCTAAGAGAATTGAACTAAAAACTAAGAGAAAAACTAAGAAAAGCTTAGAAACTTAGAAAGAAACTAAGAGAAACTAAAAACTAAGAAATGAGAGAAAGAAAGAAGAGAGAAGTGAGTTTTGAAGGTGTGGTTTGAAGTGAAGGGAAGGGGGGTATTTATAGGTGAGGATGGAGAGAAAAAATGAGTAAAAAAATGTTAAAAAAATATTTAAAAATGTAAAAACACGTATTGGAATTGTTGATGTCATCAATGACGTCAGCATGACGTCACAGGGGCTGCTGCACGTGAAAAATGGGGCGAAAACGCGTTGGGCGCGCGGATGGGCGGCTGCTGGGCGCTGCGCGCGCGCGCTGGGGCTGTCGCTGCGCGCAGCTCGGCGCACGTGAACAGTGCCCGCGCGCGGAATGGGGCGTTGGGGCGCGCTGGGGCGCACGCGGCTGGGCGCTGGGCTGCGGCGCGCGATTTCCGTCTTTTTGACATTTTTGACCTTTTCGTCCGATTTTTCCATGTTTGTTGACCTTTTCTCACTTATTTATTGATATATTTGTGATGTATTGCTTCAAATATTCCTCTTTGAGTCTTTACATTGCGTTTTTAAGCCAAAATATCTGAAAAACAATAAAAATACCCGTGATTCCGAAAAAGACAAATTTATATAAATATATGATAAAACATATAAATATATGTATTTTTAATCAATTAAGGTACATAAAATCCTGGTTATTTTAGTGCTTTTTGAGCACTCATCACAACCCCCAACCAGCTTCTTGCTAGTCTCTTAGCAAGAGAAGCGATAAAAGCTAAAAATTAAACTATCCTAAATCACTTTCGTGGATTGAAACGGTTGCATTTAGCCTATGCAACAAGCCGTTAAACCCCTAGGTTGCCCTAGTGGACGAGTTTGAGTCTCGTGAGGGTTTTCAGTAATGATACCCACAAACATTGAACTAAATGTAAAAATAAAAACAATCAAATCAAAAATTAAAATTACAACACAATCAAAAATTAATTTAAGAATAAAAGAACACAACATATCACAAAAATATCTCATACTTTTTAATCTCCTTTAAGATCATAATTAAAATCTCAAGCATAAGTTATTTTAATCTCTTTAAACAATCATGATTTTATTACAATAATTAGTCGAAAATCATTTTCATATTTCATTTCAAAAATGTATCAATTTAATTTTACCCAATTTCAGTGTCATGAATCAGAATTCGCTTCGACTCTATTCCTCACAAGTCAATACTCTCAAAGCACTGAATCCTATGGGTTCAAACACTCATACTAATTTATATGCGAAAGAGTTGATGTATAGAAATGAACTAATATGTTCGCATATGTATAAAGAATAAAGGCTCAAAGTGTTATTTTAACATTGATCTCATGAAAGGAATCGAATGTATAAATTATAAAGATATCATATACAAAAATTATTTTCATGCATAAATCAAACTCATTAAGAAAGAATTTCAAGATATATGCTTTTACAAATGAAGAAATTGCAATGACTTTTTAGGGAATTACTTCCTATATCTTTCTTTTGTAATTAGCCTTTACTCACAACTTTGTAGGCAATGTGGGTCATAGTATGTAGATGATACTATTTTTTTATCTCTCTATTTTTTTTCTGTAGATATTTTTCAATATATGTATTTTTTAGAGAGTCAACCCATGTACAGATTGTACATTTTTTTGGATTTTGGTGAGTGGTTAATTTTGTGGCTTTTTTGTTTGATCTTGGTTTAGGTAACCCCAGATATGTCTTTTTGTTTTTGTAACGGTCATGCATAAATGAGATATAAGCATATACTATCAATTTCTACTCAAATCATTTAATCTAAGCAAAAATAATAATCAAAAATATATGATACTCTATTAAGATGAGAAAAAATTCATACATTCAATGCTAATACCTATAGAGATCATCTAAATTTTTTGAATAAATAAGAAATGTGTTTGGAGTAGAAAAAATATATATTTCACTCTGAATAAAAGAAATTAGGCTCAAATTATATCTCACAAGGGTAGTCTCCACTAAAAAATTCATAAACACCGATTTTGGGTTTAATATAATTTCCACATTTTATCAAGAAATACTAGTTATGACAAAAACTAACTAATTATCAAAAATAATTACACAATATTTCATGATATGTTTTCAAAAATTAATCTAACAGTACCAAAGACTTAACTATTTACTTAAATTTGATTTAAAGAAATGATAAATTTTTGTGAGAATTTTTTTTATTTTTATTGTTTTATTAAGCATGGTAATTTTTCACCACCCCCAACCTAGAACTTACATTGTCCTCAATGTAACAACTGCAAATTAAAGATAAAGAGAAAAGAGTAGAAAGATTACCTATTTCTTGAGAATGTGTAAGTAGTAATGAAGGAATGCAGGTGCATCCATCATATTCATCATTAAAGTGTGTACAGACAGATCGCTGTGAACTTCTAACATCTCAACAAATATTTTTAGTTTTAACAATTTTTTTTTTAAAAATTATTCACATATAAGTAAACTAAAATAAACAATAAAATTAAGTAAATAAAACAAATAACAAAAAATTACCTAACATGATGGGTTGCCTCCCATCCAGCGCTTAGTTTAACGTCTTAGCAAGACGTATCTTTTTGGTGCTAAGGGTTACTCAGCCAAATGCAATCCATTTCAGCAATGTTGTTTGGTTCTTCCACATAAGGCTTGACACGATGGCCATTAACTTTGAACGTTTTTTGTGTCTTGGAGTCCAATAGTTCTACCACTCCATGTTCAGATACCTGAACTATTTTGAATGGTCCATCCCATCTTGATCTTAGCTTTCCTGGAAACAATCTCAAACGAGAGTTAAATAAAAGAACTTTCATTCCAGGGTGAAGAGTCTTAGGAACTAGCCTCTTGTCATGATAGCGCTTAGTACGCTTCTTGTATAATTTGGCATTCTCATAGGCTTCATTCCTAATTTCTTCCAACTCATGAAGCTGGAGTACTCGTTTTTCACCTGCTTTATCTAAATCCATGTTTAGCTCTTTAATTGCCCAATAAGCCTTGTGTTCAAGTTCAATTGGAAGGTGGCACGCTTTCCCAAAGATTAACCGGTAAGGGCTCATCCCAATAGGTGTTTTGTAAGCGGTGCGGTATGCCCATAAGGCATCATTTAACTTAAATGCCCAATCCTTCCTTGAGGGACGCACAGTGCGTTCCAGTATTCCCTTAATTTGCCTATTACTTACTTCCACTAAACCGGAAGTTTGAGGATGATATGGAGTAGCTACCTTATGTGTGATGTTGTACTTGTTTAGTACTTCATCAAAGAGTTTGTTACAAAAATGGCTACCTCCATCACTTATTATAGCTCTAGGCGTTCCGAACCTACTGAATATGAAATCTTTCAAGAATTTCACAACAACATTAGCATCATTGGTTTTGGTGGGGATAACTTCTACCCACTTGGACACATAATCCACAGCAACCAAAATGTATTGAAAACCATTAGATGGGGGAAAAGGACCCATAAAGTCAATCCCCCATACGTCAAAGAGTTCAACAACTAAATTAGATGTCAAAGGCATTTCATCTCTTTTGCTTATGTTTCCTGTTCTTTGACATCTATCACATTGTGCACAAAACATATGAGCATCTTTAAAAAGAGTGGGCCAAAAGAATCCAGACTGTAATATCTTACGGGCTGTCTTTTCTCCTCCAAAATGACCCCCACAATGAAGTTCATGACAAAAAGTCAGAATGCTCTTATGTTCTTCTTCAGGTACACATCTCCGGATGACTTGATCTTGACCAATCTTGTATAAATAAGGGTCATCCCAGAAATAGTCCTTAATAGTTTTAAAAAACCTTTTCTTCTCCTGATATGAAGTGTTAGGTCGCAAAACACCAGTGGCAAGAAAGTTTACAATATCAGCGTACCATGGGTTCGGACCTATGAAAAATAACTGTTCATCAGGAAAGGTTTCAACTATATCGTCATTACTCTCATCTTTAAGAGAATTAAAGTCAGAAATCAACCTAGACAAATGGTCAGCTACTAAGTTTTCACTGCCTTTCTTATCCTTGATTTCTAGGTCAAATTCTTGTAAGAGTAAGACCCACCTGATTAATCTTGGCTTGGCATTTGGTTTACTTAATAGGTATCTTAAAGCAGCATGATCAGAATGCACAATCACTTTAGATCCTACTAAATAAGACCGAAATTTGTCTAAAGAGAATACTATAGCCAAGAATTCCTTTTCAGTGGTGGTGTAATTCATCTGGGCATCATTGAGTGTTTTGCTAGCATAGTAGATGACATGTAAACGCTTATCCACTCTTTGTCCCAGGACTGCTCCTATTGCATAATCAGAAGCGTCACACATTATTTCAAAGGGTAAAGACCAGTTTGGTGCCATTATAACAGGGGTAGATGTGAGTTTATCTTTCAAGGTATTAAAGGAAGTAAGGCAGTCATTGTTGAAATCAAAATCAGCATCTTTGGATAGCAAGTTACATAATGGACGACTTATTTTAGAAAAATCTTTAATAAATCGTCTGTAGAATCCTGCATGTCCCAAGAAGCTTCTTATCCCCTTCACAAATGTAGGGGGAGGTAGTTTGGATATCAATTCAACTTTTGCCTTATCAACTTCAATACCCTTGTTTGAAATTATATGTCCTAAAACTATCCCTTGTTGAACCATAAAATGACTTTTCTCCCAACTAAGGGTTAGATTGCATTCAATGCATCTTTCTAAAACCAAAGTCAATTTATGTAAGCAATCATCAAATGAGTTCCCAAAGACAGAGAAATCGTCCATGAAAATCTCAATGAATTTCTCCACCATGTCCGAGAAAATGGATATCATGCATCTCTGGAACGTGGCAGGGGCATTACATAACCCAAATGACATTCTGTGAAAAGCAAATGTCCCAAAAGGACATGTAAATGTGGTCTTTTCCTGATCTTCTGGTGCTATGGGTACTTGATAATATCCAGACAGTCCATCCAAAAAACAGTAAAATTCGTGCCCAGCTAATCTTTCCAACATTTGATCAATGAATGGAAGAGGAAAGTGATCATTTTTCGTATATAAATTTAGTTTCCTAAAATCTATACACATTCTCCATCCAGTGATTATTCTAGTGGGCACTAATTCACTTTTGTCATTCTTAACAACTGTTATCCCTGATTTCTTTGGTACCACATGCACTGGACTAACCCACTTACTATCCGCAATAGGATAGATAATCCCTTCTTCTAATAATTTAAGAATTTCCTTTTTAACTACCTCTTGCATGTTTGGGTTTAGTCTTCTTTGGGCCTCTCGTACAGGTTTAGCACCATCCTCCAAGTTGATCTTGTGCATACACATTGTTGGACTAATGCCTCTTATATCCCCTATACTCCAACCTATAGATTTCTTAAACTGTTTAAGCACTTTGATGAGTTCTTTTTCTTGTGGTTTGGTCAAGGTTGAAGAAATTATCACTGAATAAGTTTCCCCTTCTCCCAAAAACACATATTTTAAGTGCTCAGGTAAGTCTTTGAGTTCAAGTTTAGGTGGATTGGCCTCTTTAATAGATGAAGAACTGGGTAGATTTAAAAGTGTACTAGATTTTGTCATCACTTCATTATTGTCTAGTTGTTCAAGGTACCCCTTAATTTCTTCATCTAAATCTTCTTCAACCTTTTCAAGTGTAAGAACGGTTTCAAGCTTGTCTTCTATTCTGGTTCGGAAAAAGGTGTTTTGGACAAGATTATCCAAAGGATCAACATCGAATATTTCATCGATGGCAGAAATAAAAGGGAAAGGTGAAGAATCAAAAACTTTAAAATGAACAGTCTCTCCTAAGACTGTCATTGTCAAATTTCCATCTTGGACATCAATAATAGTTTTAGTAGTTGCCATAAATGGTCTACCAAGCAATATTGTGTGCTCTCTGTCCAATGCTGGATTTTCTTGCATATCAAGAACCACAAAGTCAACAGGTATTATCAGTTTGTCTACCTGTACCAAAACATCCTCAACTATTCCCTCTGGATATTTAAGAGATCTATCTGCAAGTTGAAGGGACATAGTTGTGGGTTTTAAATCCCCTAGATTGAGTTGTAAGAATATAGAGTAGGGCATCAAATTTATACTAGCACCTAAATCAAGCATTGATTTAGCAACCTTCCTATCCCCCATAGTTATGTTTATAATAAAACTGCCAGGGTCTTTCAACTTAGGGGGTAGTTTGTGCTGAAGTACAGCGCTAGAAATTTCTGATACTACTACTCGTTCATTCAGTTCATACCTCCTTTTCTTAGTATTCAACTCTTTGAAAAACTTGGCATATGAGGGCACATTCATGATCACTTCTAATAATGGTAAATTGATATTTACTTTAGAGAGCATATTAAAAAGATCATTGAATTTCTTATCTTGTTTGGACTCTTTTAACCGGTGGGGAAAAGGTACTTGTATCTGGTGTGGTTCTGTTGTCTTTTGAATTTTGGGGGTGTCAGATGACCCCCCAATGAGTTTTTCAGAAGGCTTGTTAAGTTTAACACTTGTTTCTCCTTTTTGCGAGATTTGAATATCGCCTTCTCTGTTACCTGAACTACAAGGTAGATTGTTAGAGATTTCAGGTAAACTGGTATTGACTACCTTACCACTTCGAAGGGTTCTAACATCATTTGCTTGTTCTGGTTGACTGGGCAACTTTCCTGGTTCTTTCTTTTGCATTTGTTCAGCCAGTTGCCCAACTTTAGATTCAATTCTTTTAACTGAAGCCTCCATGGTGTTCAACCTTTGATTAGTCATCAATTGGTTGTCACGACTAACTTGAATAAAAGCATTCAAGCTATCTTCTAAGGTTGGTTTAAAAGATTGGCTTGGTGGGTAATGGTGGTTGTTATCCGACCTTAGTGTTGGATATTGGGTGTAGGCTGGGTGATTATAGGTGTTTGGATGATACCTTTGAAAAGATTGGACTTCCTCTATGGCATCGACACTAGAATCACAAGTATTTGAACAATTATGAGTACCATGCCCAATTGAACAACACACTTCACATACCTCTTGATTTGAAATTTGGTGGGAAGTGAGGAATTTCACTTGTTTAGTCAATTCACCAAGTTGCAAGGTTATCTCATTATCAGAGCCGACTTCATTGACCTTTGTTTTCCTTCTACCACCTCTTTGTTGGGAATTAGAACCCAATAGCTCATAGAGATTATAGGTTTCCTCTGCGGTCTTTTCTCCTACAGCACCTCCAGCAGCATTATCAACCATGTATTGACTCTGTAGTGTCAATCCATCATAAAAGAATTGGTTTTGTAGCTGTAATGGAAAGCTATGATTTTGACATTGAATGAAAAGGAGTTTGAATCGTTCCCAAGCTTCATGAAAGGGCTCTTCATACATTTGAGAAAATGTTGTTATCTTTGTTCTTAGATCAACAGTCTTTTGATGGGAATAGAACCTACCCATAAAAATTTCATAGACTGCCTCCCAAGTTTTAAGAGAACCTGACTGTAGAGTAATGAACCATGACCAAGCTTTATCTTTGAGAGTGTAAGGAAAACACCTCATCCTAAGTTGATCTTCATTAATTGCATGTAGTGGAAAGGTTTGGACAATAGCATAGAATTCTCGAATGAAATTTAAAGGGTCTTCATTAGGGATACCGTAAAAGGAAGGTAACAAAGAATAATGAATCTTTTTCAATTCATAATTCCTTGCAGCCTCTTGTAATTGGATACCGGAAGTTACATTGCCAATGATTGGCATTGTATATTCTTTCATCTTTTTCCGCCTATCTTCAGCATCTCCCATGGTTGTTTGTAGTTGAAAATGATCCTCCTCCTATTGTGTATCAACAATTTGCTCTTAGTAGATATCTCTAAGAAATATTTATAACTTGATAAAACGTAAAAGCAAAAAGTGCAAGGAACCTAAATTTTTTTTATTTTTTTTATTTTTTTATTTTAAACGAATGGACAGAATGTTTGAAACAAACGAATTTTATTTCATCTGAATTTTTATTACACGCAAACTAAAACAAAGGAAAATACAATAATGGGTGACCTCCCATACAGGACTAAAATTTATCGTCTTCTAGTAAGACGTTGCTTGGAGATTGCAGAATGAAAAACTCAATGTCTCCTCTTCATTGAATTCGTTTAAGTTTCAAATTAGTCTTTGCCTTTTTGCAAATGTTCAACTAACTGTTCAACTTGAACTTCCACCTTTTTGATAGAAGCTTCCACAGAGTCCAACCGTTGATTGGTTTTAGATTGATTATCCCTACAGACTTGAATAAAAGAATTCAAGTTGTCCTCTAAGGTTGGTTTATTGGGAATGCTTCTTGGAATAGGTGGGTGGAATTGCTGACCTGCCTGGTTTGAGCTTTGAGTGAAAGGAGGGTTGTTTTGCCTCCAAGAGAAATTTGGATGACTTCTCCACCCAGGATTATAGGTATTTGAGTTGGGATCAAACCTTGGTCTCTGTTGATATGCTCCCAACACATTGACCTGTTCAGGTCCAGTTGTTTCTCCTTGATATGGACAGGCTTCAGTACCATGTCCCATGTTGCTGTACAAACCATATTGTTCATTATTGGTGTTGATTTGTGTAGCGAGAAGGGCAACTTGCTTAGTCAGTTGAACAAGTTGTTGTTGAACTTCATTACTGGAGTCGATTTCATGAACTCCAGCTTTTCTCACTCGGGAGCTTTTCTGTTGGGAATTAGCACCCAACATCTCAAAGAGGTTATACGTCTCTGAGGCAGTCTTTTCTCCTATTGCTCCTCCTGCAGCGTTGTCGACAATGAACTGACATTGTTGTGTAAGTCCATCGTAAAAGAATTGGTTCTGCAACTGCAGGGGAAAGCTATGATGGGGACATTGAGTGAGAAACATTTTGAACCTATCCCAAGCTTCATGGAATGGTTCTCCATCCATCTGAGAGAAAGTAGCAATCTTTCCTCTCAACTCTGATGTTTTTTGATGGGAATAGAATTTTCCCATGAATTTATTGTAAATGTTACCCCATGTCATCAGAGAACCTGGGGGAAGTGACATCAACCAAGCTTTGGCCTTATCCTTTAGAGTGTAGGGAAAACATCTCATCCTAAGTTGATCCTCGTTTAGAATACCGAGGGAGAATGTTTGGACCGTAGCATAGAAATCTCTCATAAAGGAAAGAGAATCTTCATTAGGTAACCCATAAAAGGAAGGAAGCATAGAAAAATGAATATTTTTAAGGTCATAATTCCGAGCAGCCTCTCCCAACTGGATAGCGGCAGTTGCCGTGCCAATTACCGGTCTTGCAAACTCCTTCATCGTGGTTTCCCTCATAGGTT
Organism: Hippophae tibetana; assembly: GCA_037013495.1. Taxonomy (NCBI): domain Eukaryota; kingdom Viridiplantae; phylum Streptophyta; class Magnoliopsida; order Rosales; family Elaeagnaceae; genus Hippophae; species Hippophae tibetana. Next base: position 4,845,932 of record CM072804.1, on the reverse strand, counting down.
GGTTTTCCTCCATTTCTTTTGGTTCTAGTAAAGGATTAAGACTTGGTTCTAGTAAAGGATTAAGACTTGGTTCTAGTAAAGGATTAAGACTTGGTTCTATGTTTGGCTCAAAAATAGGTTGATGGGTAGAATCCAGTTTTGTTGACACTTGTTTAAATTTATGAAAATTATTTACATATGGTGTTAGGGGGTTTCCTAAGGATCTCCTACCACGCATAGACTATTGTAAACGTAAATTTAAAACTCCTGTCAACAAAATAAAAAATTTAGCGAAAATTTACATGTTATTTAATACAAAGCACTAAACAAAACTAGTTAAATTCTAATTAAATTTTTATAATATTTTTTTTATATTTTTTTTTATTTTTTATTTTTTATTTTTTATTTTTTTTATTTTTTATCTATATTTTTAAATTTTTTTATTTTTTTCATTTTTAATTTTTTTATTTTTTGTAACATAATTAGTATTAACCAAGAGTGCTTCCAGGAAAGAATGGTGGTGCATACGGCTCCTTAAATACCATTCTCCTAGCCAGAGCAACGTTCCCAAGAAAGACTAGTGGCACAAAGGCTTCCAAGAACTAGTCTCCTAGACAGAACTCCCTTAGATTTTTACTTTTCATGTTATTTAGTTAATTAGATATAAATTCAAGTAATGTTTTTTTTTCATGAACGGTAATTTTATTTTACTATTCACGCTCTATTATTTCTTATAAACTTAAAATTTATTTTGAAATTTTTAATTTTTTTAATTTTTTTTTACTAATGAATGGTAATTTTATTTTACTATTCACGCTCTATTTAACTTAAAATTTATTTTGAAATTTTTAATTTTTTTTTTACTATTCATGAACGGTAAAAAAAAATTTACTTCAAATTTCAAATTTCTAAATTATTTTACAATTTAAAAAAAATTATTTTTTTTATTTTTTTTTTATTTTTTTTTATTTTTTTTTATTTTTTTTTATTTTTTTTTATTTTTTTTTATTTTTTTTTATTTTTTTTATTTTTTTTTTCAATTATTTTTATGAATTTTGAAATTTGATTATTGTTAAAATATCACAATTATTTACAGCACAAAAATGTTTTTAAAATTTTGATAAATAATTTAAAAACGCTATTCCATCCCCGGCAACGGCGCCAAAAACTTGATGAACGAAAACCGGCATCGCCGATTCCCGCAAATACTTTGGTTTTAATATTTATAAAACTCTCGCAAGTGCACGAATCATTTCGAAGAAAATGATAAGTATACTCCCAAGGTCGATCTAAGGAAGGAATGTATGTGGTTTTTAATTTATTATTCAAACTTTTAAAAACGAAATTAAATCCTAAACATCCTGTCACGATAGTTTGGTTTTTGTGTTCCTAATCTAATGATATAAAATAAACATATATATACAGATTAATTAAATATAATCTAATAACATAAAAATAAACATAGATACAAATTCAATAAATAATTATCTAAAAATAAACATATATACGGATTCAATAAATGTTCATGCAAATTTTTATCATTTATATTAGCGGAGTATTTATGGATATAATAACTAAATTAATTATGCTTGCTCATATTAACTAGGTTATTAAAGATATAAATTGATATTTTATTGATTCTCTCTTTTTTATATAAATACCACCTTTGGTGGGGTTAGATATTCTTTGTTAACTAAACAAATCAATTAACACCTATGGGTGGGGTTGATAACTAATATGCTTAATTAAATTAATTCCTTTTTCTAAGAGATTGAAAATGAACCATTTAAATGCCACCTTTGGTGGGGTTAGACAATTTAAACATTATTCAAGGTGTCCAAATTAAACATAAGAATTTAATTATCCGAGTACTAACTTTCAAGTTTTAAAACCACTATTGAAAACATGTTGTCAATACATTTTCACATAATAATTCTTATAAAAACTTTTGAAATAGAGTTTCACTCTAACTACCGGGCGATTGTACCAACAAATAAAAGAGCACTACTCTAAATTAGACCGGATAACTAAACCTTAAAATCTAATTTTCAGTTTTAAGTTTGTAATGAAAAATAATATATTTCTCTCTAACATTCTTAATATAAAATCTTGAATAAAAACAAAATCAATTCATTTTAGAAATTTTCACCTATTTAATATTTCGCAAGCATAACAACGTCGTTATTACATTATTTTTACTAAACAGCTAGCATAGTTAAATTTAACCATAGACAAATTAAATATAACATGTAAGAATAAAGCATAAAAATAACTGTAAAGAAAATAAAATCCTTACAGAACTTCGACGCTATTCCCGTTGCTAGAAAACCTCCGAGATGAATTTGCACTTCCATATATTGAATCAAAAATCTAAATTATTACAAAAACATTACAAGTTCCTCTCAAAAAGAGAAGAACACTAAACCTAAGAGAATTGAACTAAAAACTAAGAGAAAAACTAAGAAAAGCTTAGAAACTTAGAAAGAAACTAAGAGAAACTAAAAACTAAGAAATGAGAGAAAGAAAGAAGAGAGAAGTGAGTTTTGAAGGTGTGGTTTGAAGTGAAGGGAAGGGGGGTATTTATAGGTGAGGATGGAGAGAAAAAATGAGTAAAAAAATGTTAAAAAAATATTTAAAAATGTAAAAACACGTATTGGAATTGTTGATGTCATCAATGACGTCAGCATGACGTCACAGGGGCTGCTGCACGTGAAAAATGGGGCGAAAACGCGTTGGGCGCGCGGATGGGCGGCTGCTGGGCGCTGCGCGCGCGCGGAATGGGGCACTGGGGCACGCTGGGGCGCGCGCGGCTGGGCGCTGGGGCGTTGGGCTGCGCGCACGGCTGGGCTGCGGCGAGCGATTTCCGTCTTTTTGACATTTTTGACCTTTTCGTCCGATTTTTCCATGTTTGTTGACCTTTTCTCACTTATTTATTGATATATTTGTGATGTATTGCTTCAAATATTCCTCTTTGAGTCTTTACATTGCGTTTTAAAGCCAAAATACCTGAAAAACAATAAAAATACCCGTGATTCCGAAAAAGACAAATTTATATAAATATATGATAAAACATATAAATATATGTATTTTTAATCAATTATGGTACATAAAATCATGGTTATTTTAGTGCTTTTTGAGCACTCATCAGTGGACACGTGATTTCTCATGTGTAACCTCTTTGAAGCCGACAGAACTCCAAAGCTTTCAGCTTATTTCCTCCATTACTATGCAATGCTTTAATAAAAATATTAAACTATTTAGTCACCATAACATCGAAGTGCAAAAATATTTAAGTAGCTTGGCTTTTACTATGAAAAACATATATCCATTGAAACCTATAATAGTCATTTACAAACAAGATTAAATAGCTAATACCATGAATGAAATTGACAAGGATAAGTCCTTACAAATCAATATCAAACATACATTTGGATCTTGTATATATGAACATGAGATAAAGATAGTCTAAGAATTACTAAGCTGCAAGCAGTACAAAGAATGGGACAAGTATTAGGTTTGAACACTTTATTTAAACTTTTTGCTACTTACTGTACTAAGTCAAAGTCTATTGTGGTGAAAGTTTGAGTGATTGAGAAGAAGTTGTAGAAGAGTCAGTGATATAATCTTTTATATGAGAGATGAGTTCAGACCCCTTAGGCTTTTGATTGGAGGAATTATGAGTAGATGCACTGTTCTTAGATTTCATGTATCTGAAATAGCATTTTACAACATTATGCCCCATCTTCTTATAAATTCGGAACTAAGTTGAGTTTTATTCTTTTTAGAGTCTATTACAACCTAATTTTGTGACATTTGTTGTGGAGATCCTTGTGAGTAAGATTATGACTGATTTTTATGAATCTGTGAAGGAAATGATCCTGAGTTTTTAGAGTAGTATGCTTGAATTGAGGATGAATCTGGTACATTCATATGTTCACATTGCTTCTCATGTGTTATTAAACGAGTGAAGACCTCATCAAGGCCAAGCACATGTTTATTGCTTGTTATATTTGTGATGGGTGAGACGTAGTTAGAATCAAATCCTTCAAGGATATAAAGCATCTTCTCATGATCATTGAGATGATCACCTGCAACAAGAACATGGTCTATAAGATCATTTGCTTTACTTATGTATTTCTCCATTGTAAGATTGTCTTTGCGTAGTGATTGAAGCTGCCAACGTAAATCCATCAAACGTGTTTGTGAATCATCATTGAAGGATTTTGCCAAGGCATTCCAATACTCATTTGTAGTTTTCTTGTCTATCGCATAGCTGATATGTAGGATTTTCATCAAACTCATCTAGAATAGTTGTCAATCCATTAATGTTAACTGTTGTAACAGGTTTCCTCACAAATTGTACCGGTAGTTTTACCGATCCGTCTATAAATACTTTAAAGCTATAAACTTTAATAACATGGTGTAATGTTTCATTTTATATGAGGTTATTTGACTCATCAAGTTTTACAATGAATGTAGGTTAATAGGATACGAAGGTGAAAAAAAATTAGAAGATAAATAAGATTTTATAGTAGTATCAATGACAGAACACAATGATGTGGAAAGTTTTTGTAAGGCACACATTCTATCCGCAAGAAAAAGATCCATAATGGAGAGAAGAAGAAGAAAGAGATATATAGAGAGGAGGAATAGATTGAAAGTGTATTCTCATATATTGTATTATGATATTGTATCTTGTATTTATATTACTTGATCTATAGTGTGCAATATAACTATGTAACAAACTAATAATGTAAATGCATTACAATTGAACCACACTAATACTGTTGGTGTGAACTTTAGAAGTCAAGTTTAAGCTTCCCTTTGAAAAGCAGTCGAAACACAATAAGCTCTAGCATTATACTACAAAAGCAAAATCATGCATTTTTGAAAAATGAATTGTTCTTTAAATTTGCTTGAACTGTGTTCCTTAAGAGTCTAATAGTCAAGACAGTGAGACATGAAAAACTTATTCACCAAACCAATGTACGAATAGGAAATATTTTAATATTAACAAATTAGACTCTAGTACTTGGGAATCATACCAATCCAATAATGATATCGGTAATGATCGGCAATTATAAATAAAGATTGCATAGGTCCTTGAAAGTTGAAAAGTGATAGAGAAACTTTTACAATGAATTGGGCATTGTGTAATTTACACGAATAGCGTAAATTAATGCATGAAAAAAGAAGTGAACGGACAATAGAAGCAACTAGTTACTCAGACGTCCAACAATATTATGATCTTTGGAATGAAAATTAAAAAAAGAGATTACAAAATCAAGCCGACTAGAACATAATTAATTCGAAATGCATAAGGAGTCATGTCAGAATGAAATTCTGTACGTAAGACTCATAAGCCCATGAAATGCATGCATCCATATTATAGGTCCAGCAAGAAATAAGCCCAATGGAAAATATAGTTTTATTGGACTTCTTACATATATCTTTCTCCTTTCTTTCCTTCGATCAAAAGAAAGATATAGTAATAGGCTATAATGAAGATAATCTCCTACGTGGTGGGGTTAAAAATCTAAGTTTAAAAAGTAGTTTCAAATTTCTGGAGTCAAATTAAATGTAGACACTGTGTTGTTGGGTTTACGGTATGGGTTAAGAAGTAAAAGGAACTTTACCAGATTCTTAGCTGAAAGAACAAACACCACAACTCCATATCTTTCTAAAAGTATGATAATAACTCCTGCAAATTTAATTCCTTTGGCTTGTCTTATTAGGTTACATATGGTCCAAGTTCAATAATGCGTGTACAATTTCAGTGCTACTTTTGACAGGACTTTTTCCCCCCCTCTCTCTTAACATGTGAAAAAAATAGTGTCGTTTGATTTGCAATGTGGTTCATATTAATACTTTAGTGTTTAGTCTGCTTCATGTTTAATGTGTACATGAAATTATTTTATGCACAATTTATTTGCAAGATGTGGAAAATGGCTTATATTTCTCTATGTCCTTGTGTTAATTGTTACCCTTAGTCAATAATTAGGTTTATTTTAATTTATTAATAAGAATAATTAAATAATTTATTAATTTTCATAACAATTTCATCTTATCTCATTAAATTAATTTTTCATGAAATAAAATGATAATAAAAATATTATTAATTAAGATATTTTATTTTTCATCTAATTTTTGATGGAAAATAAAAATAAAATTTATATATACAATGTGAGATTAATTATACTATTGAATCAGCAGAGTTATACCATATTTAATTATATTTTCCCTTTTCAAATGCATGAGTGCTTACTTTTGGATTTTGAAGAAAAAAAACAATGAATGCGTTTTTTCTTTTTTTTTACGCTAACCGAGACGGGATAAAAGAGAGAAAAAAACAAAGGAACCTTGTAAAGAGATAATAATGGCAAGGCATCTACTAAAGACAGAAGCAAAAGATTGTGTGATGACAAACTTCTTTTTGCACACTCATCAGCAAAAGATTGTGTTTCCCTTGTTTTTTTCTTTGTCCACGTGGTAGATTTAATTTACAACTTAATCTTTGATATTTTGGAAGCAGAAAACACTAATATCAAAAAAATTAAATATTAAAACCTAACAACTTATATCTCCTAAATATTATATACTTACTGTTGAATAAGTATTACACTATTACTAGGTGACTTTGCTTTTGCGGATTTCTCTGGCCACTCTCTATTTGAGCAGTCTCTATAGTATAGTCCGTGATATTTTGTGAAATTTTCTCATTCAGCTCAGGTTTCTCAGGCTTGGAACAATGCATGGGATACAATTGAGAGTTGAAGTTGGTCAAACTATATATTTAGGTCTGGTGATTGCTACATGCAGCAGTTATGTAACAATCGGAGCTCTCTCTTTTATCAGATTCTGAGCTCATGTTTCTCCTGCTAATTCTGGAAGTAATTATCTATTTCCCTTTAGATGTTTGTAAAGGTGAAATTTTTAAATGCTAAATGGCTTGATAAATGGTGAGTAGTTGAAAAAGGTGGGGACTTGAGTGGACTAGTAGGCTGGATTGGTGGTCATGAAATGTAATATTTTTTTTTTTCCCTAAGCTTAATACGTGATTGAAGGAAAGACAAAAAGGTTGTTGATGTCTCATGAGAGCATCTATATTAATAGGGACGGACGCAGGAAGTGCGGGTACTATGCTAATGAGCATAATCAATCAATATGCATTGGTTTTGGGTAGATTAGTAATATATGTTTATTTTTATTTTATTTAAAAATATATATTAAATCTAAAAAAATAGAAAATAATGTAAATAATTTAATTTTAATATTTTAATTTTTTTAATAAATTAAATATTAACCAAAATCTATTATTTTTAACAAAAATATACTTTAATCTTCTATATATTAAATATTACAACACAAGTTTGTTATCTTTATAAAAAAAGATTATTTTATTTTATAAAATAATAAATTTATATTACCATAGTTGGTGATTTAACACAAATTCATTACTTTATAAAATATTTTTTATCAAAATAACATATTTATATTATCACACCCCATTAGAATAAATTTTAAATATATTTTTATTAAAATTAATAAACTTAAATAGTATTTTATATTATATACATAATATTTGGATATATTAACCATAATTTTTAAATTTCGATAAATGATGTTTAATCAATTACATTTAATTTTAAGTGAAAACAATGGTTAAAATTTTGCATATAATCCAATTTCAATTATGCGCATATAACATGACGATACCTACCTATATATGTTGTCGAAATTAACCGAATCCTAACTCCTAGGAGCCTTCTTGATGACAAAAGCTTTCCCTACTTACATTGAAAAGTAGTGCGCTGATCATTATTACTTTCCATGTTGTTTATGAAAGGAGCTTAGCCTTAACAAGACGTTTAGTCATTAAAAGCAGAGTAAAATGAAAATGATTTTAAACTTTATTATATTTAATTGTACAGTAGATTATAAATAAAATAGAATCTATTATTAAATTAGAAGTAATAACAATTTCACGCTCATCATTATAATCTTATTATATTCTTATATCTATTTTTTATCCTAATTTTATTTTTAAAAAAAACATACAAATAAATCATAATCCAAAAAATTATCAAAAATATTTTTATAAAATTAAATAATATTTTATGTAATAATTATTTAAAAATAATAATTTTAGTAATATATTTTATCTGACGAAAAAATAACAATTAAATAACATTATTTAAAATTTATTAAACATAAATGTATTAAGATAATATACAATATTTTTTATTCTTTTCTACTTGTAAACCAAAAAAAATTTATACTTATTTTTTTTAATTTCAGTGATCAAAACAAAAAACTGTAATAATAATAATAATATTTCATTTATGTACTGTTTTCAATTTAATTCATTTTTTAGTACGTGAACCAAATATCTCCGAGTGATGCTTTATAGAATATGATCCTTTTACTATATTTTAGTGGGTTTAGCGACTATGAAAATATGAAATGGATTTGGTTATTTGAGTGCAAATCACGTGTATCATTAACAATAGAAGATAATTTATGATTTTTTTTAAATAATTAATTTTGTTATTTTTTAAAATAATCATTATTATATTTAATAATAATTTTTACTGGATAATCTAAAAAAATTAAATTTTATAATTTGTTTGGTAACACTTTTTATATTATTTTTTAATCATTTTCTTTTAACATTTATACTACAAAAGTTATAAGACTTTATTTACTCCCAAAAATATGTCCGTTGAACATTAAAAAAATCAAAAATCAAAAATCAAATTTAATAATTTTTTAAAGATTTATGAATCATTTTATATTTTGGTAATAAATTCATAAAATATGAAAATCAAAATAAAAAATTATTATCAAATATATTTGATTAAAAAATCAATTGAAAAAATTAAAAATAATTATCCAAAACACCCTTAATGGATCATAATTTGTTATTTGTTTTATACTTTTACTAACTTTCATATCTCTTTATTTTAATTTTCTTCTTCGTTTAAAAAAATGATATTTGCATGTGTTTCTATTTAAAAGTGAACATTTTTTTTTCAAAAATCAACTAATTTACGTTTATTATCAAATCGAACCTATACTTTTCTTTTTAGTAGTCAATTGGTCCAAATAAATCTAAAAATTATATAAACCAATTTGGTATTTTTGAAAGTAGATTTCAAAAATTATAAAATCTACAACACCAAACTAAACCTATTATCTTAATAAACTACTTTTTAAGTCTTTTTTTTATATATTTATATATTATAGTTTCTATTATTATTAAATTATATTTATAATTATATTAAAATTTCATCAAAATTGTACATAAAATTAAAAATGTAACTAACACAAGGCTTAAAATATTATTTAAGGAATATCAAACTTTAACATTCCAAATAAATATTAACAAGTTTTTTTATCAATATAACCTTAGCTTATCATGAATCATTCTTTAAAATGAATGCGAGTGTTTTTTATGTCAATTAACATATTTATTTATTTTCTTTTTCTTTATTTACAAAACTATATGGTATGTTTTTTCTATTTTAATTAGAGAATGCTTGATAGCTACTTTTGGAGAAGAAAACAAGATGAAGAGGTCTTCAAGAAAAGTATAGCAAAATACACAATAAAAATGATCGATAAATAACAAACTATTTATAACATAATAAGCTGTTTTTAAAGACTTGTTTCATTAAAATGTCATTATATAGGTATAAAATTATCAAATCAGTTGCCCTCAAGTCAACCTTGTGTGCTTGGCTTGAAAATTGATTTTTAGAGTTATAAATCGGTTAAGGTTTTAGATTTTTCAAAACCGCCGAGATAAGAACAACTTCTAAAATATCACAATAATCAACCTACCCAATATACACCCACCCCTATTTCTAATGTAAGATTGAATTGAATATATTATTTATTTGTTACTAAGATTAGGAGTACTTCACTTAGTGGACGACTCAAGTCATCGATATTAGACTGTTTACCATGAATCACATCATTCCATCTGAAGATTGAGTAATAGAGGTTACGCCTGCCCGTGTATCAAACCATGTACTAAGAGTCACATCATCCCATGTGAAGATCATGTATTAGATGTTATGTGAGCCCATGTATTAGGTCGTGTACAAGTGTCACATTAACCCACGATGAAAGTTGTGACCAATTACATGCTAGGTATGCTTCGAACCCCAACGAATGCTCTATAACAATCAAAATATTTGTAATTTTCTAAAGAAATGTATTATGTGTACCCTCATTATGTATAATTAGAGTAACCATGAATGTTATAAAAAAAAATTAGACCATCATATGGTGTAATCTTTTTTATAAAACCTTTCAAAATATTACTTATATTTATTTACTGTGGAAATAGTATATTTATTGCATAATAAAACTAATTAAATGAATTTCATTTAATGTTATTTTTATAAATCAATGGGATGTAAATAATTTTAACATTTTCTCTTTGTCTGGCATTTAGTTAACAACTAATTCTCAATACACATTGTTTTCAATGTTCCAACTATTGAAAATCTGACCATTTTTTCATATTAATAAGACATTTGACTTTGCTGTGAGAACCAAACATGCATGTCATGGAAATGCAAACGCATGTAATACAGTTCAGTTTCATTCCTTAACCCATGAATGCAGTATTATCCGAGCTTGTTCCATGCACCTAATTAGCATCACCAAGTTCAAACCCCCTAACATGTAGCAAGCTAAGTAATACAACCCAACACATATCCACATGAACTGTAACATAGCTAGTCATGTGCTCATGATGTAGGTTGTTTTCTTTATTGTTAATAATTAATTAATTTATGAGAAACTATATATGATTTATTAGCTAGTTTCTAGCTCTACTTACTAATGAAATCTGTGGACAATATTACACTAGAGTCCATGTTTATTCATATTCTTTTTCATTTTGTTCTTTGGAATTTATTTATAGACAGACTATTAAGGCATATATAAGACTATATATATCTTTCGAAAAAAAAAATGAAGAAGAAGAAAGAAGATGATGACTAAGACATATTTAATATATATTCTGACCATTAGAGAACTATATATAGTGGCTCAAATGTCTTCCATTAGGAAACATTACGTACATCCTCAGCATTTGGTCATGTTCAATGGAATTTTTTATTTTGCTCAAAACGTTTTCAATGGTTTTAGGTAGACTATTGTTTATCATACAATTGTGTGGAAGTTAATAATATGCTCGAATAAATTGTATAACTTGTCGGCCAAAATTATATATTAATAATAAAATTAAAAATAAAATAAAATAAAATTTCACAAAACGGGAGGTGGATATGTATCACATGTAGTTAATGGCTATGGTAGTTCCCCTTGGTTTTCAAAATTGACGAATATACTTTGCTTTTTTCTTCTCTGCACAAATCTCTTGTCTTTTCCCTGTTCTTGGAAAGTTGCTACGCTATGCATTGTTCTGATAACATTTTGTTTTCCAAAAACAAAGATTAAAAAATTAGAGTTTTATTTTTAATTATCCATCATAAAAAATCATGTATTTTTTTTATAACAAATATATGTTATATGTCATATATATTTTAGGAGTATTAAAATTGAAATCATATTAATAAGTGAATTATATACGAAGTGAAGTGAAAAATAATGAATTATAAACCTATTAACTGCCTGCCAATAGGATATCTTCTTAAAGTTGATCTTGGTCATTCTTCAAAATAATGACTTCTACCAATTGGCTTCATTTTATATATAATACACTTATTTAATTGATTTTTTTTTCTTTTTGTTTTGTTTAAAAGAATACATGTTTAATACTTTATACATTTTTAACATATATTTAATACATATTTTTTATTATATAAATATGTTTTAATAAATATAAAGATTAAAAAACATTCCTCTTATAAAACATTTAAAATTTTAATATATGTTAACCATATGCTTGTTATTATGTTATAAAAAATAAAATATATAATTAAAGTAAGGGAGATAATTAAAAATAAAATTTTAATTTTAAAATAATTTATGCTTATTTACTTAAATCTTATAAACTATGTCAATAAGTGACTCGAATGCACAACTCCCATTACCAATTCTTCGGAGTGGTTGGGGTCAACGTTTAGTTTAATTTTGAGTCGTGTATTATGTAATCATGTCACTTAAAAAGCATTTAGCTAAAAAGGTTAGAGCCACTTTAGAAGGAGACGGAGAGAGTAGCAAGGGATTTGACCGGAGTGGACCACTCAGACATCCAAAATAACATAAATGGTTAACAGCTCTTGTGCACTCACCATTGGGACACTGTCGTTTTTGAGTAATGTATATGACATCAGTTTGCAAGCAACTGACATAAGTATAATTTTAATCATCAATTAAATTTTAAAAAAAATTAAAAAATTATTAGATAAATGATACATAATTCACATTAATACGTAAATAATATTACTAATCATTTGCTGTCTTTTTTTAGTTTTTTCTCTCTCTCTCTCTCGAAAAGAGGTTAACATTTGGGGATTTGTCAAATCAGACTATGTAGTAGAGGGTGTCATACCGTATTTATTAACAGATTTTGTATTAGGCATATTTAGCAAATGTGTCATAATAAGTTAATTTATTTATAAAGGTGTTATATAAATCATTTAATTAAAAAATTTATTACAAATTTAAAAAATTAGTTGAAATTTCACTAGGTAACATTCATAATTAACAAGTTGAAGTAGCATTTTTTTAGTTTGATTTAGTTTTTATCTTTTTAATTTTAATAATTTTATCTATTTTAAACTAAATTTTATACGATTAAAAAATTAAGAAAAAATCAAAAAGCTAAAAGTATAATATTGGCAAAAGTTAAAATATGATAATAGTTATTTTAACTTAATAATATAATATTTATTAAAATGATTAATTTATGTTTTCGTACCATATTATTATATTATTGTATCTTTATCTTATTCAAAGTATTTATAAGATAAATTGTGTGTTTATGTTATATATATATATATATATTGGTAATGTGTGATGTCACCAACTGCAACCCGGACCTTAGAAAGTCTTGACAAAGAAATATTTAAGAAAATAATAAAAATTTATAACATTATTAGCTCTCAGTCACAGAACTCAAACATTGGTTTCCTCTGATAAGTAGATGTCATATTGTCACGCCCACATGAACAGCTGTTTCAAAAACGACGCGCAGTTTTAGACCTCCAATGATAAAAAGAAAATCAAGTGTGGCCTTTTCTTTTCAATGTATACCCCATGTTGAAAGTGATGGGGAAGGGATTGCCTTTTAAAATCAAGTTCTCTTTATCTCTGATTACAAGCTTTTAGCTTAATTATATAATTTAAAAATAAAAATTAATAGCTTAAAGTAGAAAAAAACTAATTATCCAACAATTTAATATTTTACTTAATAATTTTTTAAAATAAAACTTTTGCCATGACATCTGTTCTGAAAATAAATCTATCCTAGAAATAACCCCACCACCAACATATAATATCATCCTAATCAGTTAATTAATGAGCAAAAGCAATAATATTTACCTGTTGAGAAGCTTTCGAGGAAGTGCCAACTGCTAAATCCAAAAGAAATCTCAGGGTGAAAAAAATAATACTTTATTTATGATTAACTAATTTAAAATTTGTTCTACCTACAATAACATTAACAACCATAAATAAACAATAAGAAAATGAAGATATTAAACATTTGTCAATGGATTGTATATTTTCTTTAGATAATTTAAAAGGTTAAGAAAGATAGATTTTTTAATAATATTTTTAGGCCTATTGAGAAGGTTTTATTTCTCATCAACTACTGATTGTGTTTTTATAATTTGATATGTTAATTTTTATTCTTTTGCCCTTTAGAGTTTAATAACCTATTTATTTTAATTAAGTAATATTCAATTAAAAATATATATTAGCACAATTTATTTTATTAGCTTTACATTGTATTTAATGTTAATTTTTTAAGTTGATAAAAATCTCTGTCTTTGTTACATTTATTCTATATTAATTCAATTAATTTTATGCTTTTTACTAATTTTTTAAACTTATATTAAATATAAATATAATATGAAATCGACAAATTAAATTGTGATAATAATATAATACCAATATAAATTATTAATGTCATACAAAATTTTTATTCTTCATAAATTTCTTCAAAAATAATATCATTAATATTAAATAAAATAAATATTTTATATATTTTTATTATAATAAAAAAATTATTGTAATAATATTCACAATTATATATGTCAGAAGTAGTCATGTCCTTAATCGTTTTCAAAGAAACCGACGTTTTTTGTGATTAATTATTTATGCATGTAAATTTTAAAGTGCTTAGAAAATTGGGAAACCAGATAAAACCTCTGATTAATCTTTGTCGTTGTGCATACTAAGCATGTTCCCCTGAATTTTCTAATTTTTCAATTATTCATTTATTTATGAGCATGTTGAAGTCCATTTATGCCTCTTTGTTATAATATAATAATATTACATGAAATTCATTATTATAACTAATTTTACACATTTTTATTGTATAATATATTGACAAAAAAAATTAATTAATTTTTTTTTTACCATTTTCATATTTACACCACTTGCACATGTCACATCATAGAATGCGTGAATGCAAATTAGAGGTGAAAAATTAAAAAGTCATGTAATGTTATTAATTATTATTTAAAAAAAAATTATATTATCTCAAAATATTTCAAAAATAATATATAATTTCTTATTAGAGTGTCCCTCAGGCAGAAATGCATAAAATATTAAAACTACCAAAGTGGAGAAAGAAATAAAGTAATAGGAACGAGAGTTCAATCAAAGATGGCCCATGTGACTTGATCAGTAAATGTATTAAAAACAAAGTAGCAAAATTCAATGAACTCTAGGGACAAGAAGCTCAGCAGCTGTTAAATGTTAATAAAAGTCTAAAATAAATTGTGTTCATAAAGGATATTGATTTTTAAGCAAAGAGGAGAATGACGCGTTCAAGTGTGTTTTTTTTTTTTTTGTAAGCCATGCAGCAGGCATAAGGAAAATAAATAAAAGAACTCACAGAAAAGTGTAAAGACAGAATTCAATGAAACCATGTTCTAGTGGTAGTAGAGCCTGTAACTGCATGATTGTTAGGAGACTAGATAAAACTAATCTAGTTTAAAAGACTACCACTAATTTATGAATATAATTTAATATGAAAATTGTTATTTTTAGAGGAAAAAATACAAATGATGGAGCAATTAAAATTTTTATTCTACCAATTTAATGCTAAATATAAAAACATGGTTCTAACACAAGCGAAAACTACATTGTCAATAGACTATTCTTTAATTTAAAGAAACATATGCTATGCTTCACAAGTTAGTATGCTAGGAATGCATTTATGACTAATTGATCATGGCAGTCTTGATTGCAAAATTGATGACATTAAGGAAAAACACGTGCATGGAAAAGAAAAAAAGAAAGAACCATTTGTACAAATAGAATTACGAAACAGTTTTTTTCAGCACAAAATCACAATTTCATTTACATGTAAACCAAGTATCAAGATGAGTTTCAGTGTCCTATTTCTGCAATCAAATCCTTGAAAGAAAATTAAAAAAAAAATTATTTCTACTCAGCCCAAAAGAAAAAACAGAGTCAAGACAATATCAGTACTCAATGTTATGTATAAACCTTTCTACAAAAGAACAATATTTAACTAGGAATTAAATTAGTATGGCAAAGTAGTAGCATGAAGAGGAGCACAACGATCTAAATTCAGTTGTCAATCACTGTCAAGTGTACAACATACTGTCATCATCTTGATCATAATAATTTGATTCTTAAAATTGAAACATCAAAATAAGATTGCAGAAATAAGCATGTCTGAAAGAAATAAGGCTCTACTGGAATTTCCTGTTAAAAGGTTCTCAGTTTCAAATAAAATGCTGCTTCATCTAGACTTATAGATAATATAATTAGAGGAGACTCACAATCATAGTAGTTCACAAAAATTAAGACATATCAGAGGTTTCAACAAAATTCAAACTTAATTTATTGACTTAATACCGGTGTAAAGTTGGAACCTCTGCGATAAATTGTGAGTTGCTAAAAAATGAACTCCCTGCTTGAAAAGCTTCTTATACTCAGCATCTCCATGCCGAAGCTGAGATGAGTTCTCGACGCTGCCAGCACAATACAATTGATTCCTGATGCTTCTCAACATGAAATCCTCGTAATGGGGTCCTCCTCACTACACACTCTGCCTGAGTTTCAGTGAAGTTACTGAATGGTACAGGGCTATATCCAGCCGAGGCAAATAGTGTTTTCCAAAGGGGCATCTTTTCTGGGGCTCGGAGACGCCCCAGAACAGTGCTTTCAATCTTAGGCTGAAAAAGGAACCTCTCAATCTTGTGCACAGCATCTGGATTCACATTAACTGCATCCAATGATTCCAGAAGATTTATGTAGGACTGCAGGGCCTGCAAAATATGTTGAGGGAAGGGGAGATCATTTCTATCACACCCTCGGTCTAAGGACACAACAATTTTGGGTGAGAGCTGCTTTACAAAGCCAAGGATATTAGGCAATGCTGCAGGCTGATTTGAAGAGGACCAAATAGGGAAATTTACCACAACAGATTCGTTCTCATTTGCTCTAAAAACAGGCAGGGAATAAGGAGTTTCGTCCAAAGAATCAAAGTTAAAAACTTCAAGCTCGAAATCTATACCAATCTCATTAGCAAATTGTGTCAGATTGTCACGCATAAGCCCGAGCTCTACCTGATGATGGGTGGAAGGAGAGGCAAAAGCAGTGATTTTCAATGATGGAGCGCCTCTACTCCTCACTGGAAGCTCCTGCATAAAAGAAGCCCACTGAGCACCAAATCCAATATCAAAATCTACTATATGAATCCGGTCAGCATCATCAAGGGCTTCGAGAAGAGCCTGGTTGCAGGTAAAGTTAACAAATTGAATAAGTGGAGAGACCTCTGAGAACACTTTGTAAGCACCCATTTTGAAGATGACATCAAAAGGGGTTGGGCTCTTAGGTGGAGGAGAGGTAAATGGGTTGTTCATGAGGAGAAGCAATTGCAGAGCCTCCTTGAAGTAAAAAGAAGCCCTTTGAATGGGCTTTCCAACTGGTGAGAGTTGATGATTGAGCCGCGCCAATATCCCTTGCGCGAGTGAGAAATTTCCAGTCCCTATAAACTCTGCAGCCTTATAGAGCTGGTCGAGCAAAGCATGTTGATGCTGTTGCTGGGTTGCCATTTCTTCACCATGTGTTATCATATTCTGCTTTGGTACCATCAATGGCTTTTGCTGATGATGAGGCTGCTGAGGAAGAAACTGCATGCCCTGAGGCAAACCCATGTGTTGTTTCCTGATCAAAAACTCATGCCCGGGGTCAGAAAAGGGTACTTTTGGGATATGAGAACCTGGGTCAACACTACCCAAGTTGTGGCGCTTTGATTGGGGCTGAAGTAGTTGTTGTTCAAATGGAATAAGAAAGTTCGGACCTTGAGAGAGCTGAGACTGAGACTGTTGTGGGTTCATAAATACACGTGGATTAGGAATTTCTGGTTTTTCATCTGGGCTTTCAAACTGACGTTGCATATAAGAAATTGTGGGAGGCAAAGAAACCGGAAGAGAAAGATTATTCACTAAATTAGAAAAAATTGGGCTTTGCTCATCACAGTAGCTGCTATTGTTTCCACTCAACCCACATCTAGCAAACTTGTAATTGAGCCC
The DNA here is from genome assembly GCA_037013495.1 of Hippophae tibetana. Classification (NCBI taxonomy): domain Eukaryota; kingdom Viridiplantae; phylum Streptophyta; class Magnoliopsida; order Rosales; family Elaeagnaceae; genus Hippophae; species Hippophae tibetana. The sequence continues at coordinate 4,828,233 of CM072804.1, read as the reverse complement.
CCCAGAAGAACTGGGAGAAACTGACCCAACCTTCACTCCACCATTGTTGCTGCTATTATTGTTGTTTGGAAACCCAGAATCAGAAAAGGTCAAATTTTGACTAATACCTGCTAAATGAGTACCAGTACCTGAGACTTCTTCAACCACATTAGCGTTCAAGTGATTAAATCCAGGACCTTGATCAACGATTCCCAAACCGGCATTGCCATCAAACTCAAAAGGGTTGTTCCCACTCTGCAAGAGCTGTTTGAGGCCAAACGACGGGTCCTCAACATCACCGGAGATCCACCGAAGAAGCGAGTGGTCTTGAACTGGTGAAATTGCCGTCTCGGATAACATACTCTCCCAATCTTCCATTTTAAGGCCACATCTTTCACCTCCTGACCCTGTAATGGAATCTAGACCAGTTCGAAAATGGTGTAACTCAGATTCCCACTCGTCTCTGCGTGGTCCACCGGTAGGTTCAGTTGTGGGTGCGACCGTTGTTTCGAATGGAAGTGTAGCCACGCCTCCGGTGTTGTATCCCCACAGCACCACCACCAAAAGATGAAAAAAGAATCGATGGCGATGTGGGTGGGCTTGGGCTTCTTCTCAGATGAAGAACAGAGGTCAGGTCGTTGTTACTTACAAAGCTAAAAGGCTCGTGTTCTTTCTTCCGCTTAGCTCCGGCACAAATAGATGGAAATCCTGCAATTTTTAACACCCCTTCCCCTAATGCAAAGGAAAGGGCATTCCTCTAATTCCCAAAAGCCCAAAGCTGTAAAAAGTTCAAATAAAGCCCCAGATTTAGACAGAAAAAGAAGCAAGACTGACAAAAAAGAAAGCTAAGTTTGATGAAAGATAGGGTTTAGCTCATGTGGGTTATTCTCAGATTTGCAAACCACGAACAGTTTCTTTTTCTTCATAACATCTTCAGAAGCTTTAGACCCACCATCTTTCCTCCCCAAATATTTCTCACTCAGTTTTTTCTCTTCCTTCTGATTCTCATCATATTTATGGCTTTTCATGAAGTCCCATGTCTCATGAAGGCACTTGGTTCTCTCTCTAAACTTGCTTGATCTCCTTGCTTCTTATAATTATCTCTTCTTCTATCTTTGTGTCGTAGAGCAGTAGTCTGCTCTCTTTTTCTGCTCTGCCACGGATGCGTGCATCGTAAAAAAGCTAATAAAGTTCCTTCCCTTCTTCTTCCATCTCTATCTCACTTGTCCCTATCACTCCTATTCTCTCTCCATTATTTTTTTTTACTAAATTCTCAAAAAATTATCTTTTTTTTTTCATTTTTCATTCACAAATTTATTTTAAGTGGTGTCGGAAATTTAGTGAAATCAATCAGTTCATAATTCATATTTTTCGAATCAAACCAATACAAGATTTTTTTTATTTTATTGGTTTAAATTTATTTTTATTTTTAAAAAAAATTATAAAACCAATTTATATTATATTAACTCGTTTTAAGTTATTAAAATTTTATAAGTATCAAACTAATTTATATATATTTTTATTTTTATTTTATATAATAATTATTTTTAATTTCACTTAATGTTTAGTTAGCAAATTTTTTTATATTTTATTTTATTATTTATAATTCCATCACAATCTATTTATCGAATATTTTTAATAATATTTTATAATTAAGTTTTGCCTTACAATTTGTTAATTTTGTAGTTTGAATATTTAAGTAAAATTTTATATTTTATTATTACGGGACACTAATTATATACCATTTATCCAATTTAAATATGGATAATATTATTAACAATTTGAATATAAAAATTAATAAATTTTATCCAATAATTCATTACTATTCTTTATAATCTATTTGTCTTAGTATTAAATCTTTCTTAGAAATTATGATAAATATAGAAATAGATCATTAGCAATATTTATTAATTTTTATTATTATTATGTAGGGTAGTGAGATAAATTATTGTAATATATAGCATTATAATTAAATTAATATTAAAAACTATAACACAAATTTTTTTAAAAAAATTAATAAATAAAATTCAATAAAAAAGAATAAAAGTACTTGAACCAGGTCAAAAAATCAAAAATAATTTGATTTTAAATATATATATATATATATATTTAATATAAAAAATATTTGTTAGAGTTCTTAGTTTTAGAAAATATTTACTTTAATTCTTAAAAATTAATATTTAAAGATTATAGTGCAGCTTTATAAAAATTTTAAGGATTATAATGTACCTTTTTAAAAGCTAAATGAAACTTATAGCTCTTTCCCTTAAACCGGACCCGTACTAATGTATATATCTACACTTTTAGGTTCCAAACACAATTTAACTGTCACAAATTAAAATATAAGGAAATGTTTATTATATATTATATTATATCAATTATATTATATTATAATTAATTTATAAAATATTTGATAGAAAATTACACTATAATTAAATAAAATTAATTATAAATATTTTAATAAAATAATTTTTATCATAAAATTTATTTAATTTATTTTTATATTTTTATTAAATTTTAAAATAAAAATATTATTTTTAAATTGAAATAAAAAAAAAATTTAAGATACATAATTTTATAATTAAAAATTTAGATAAATTAAATTAAGTATAAAATACAATTTAAACTAAAATTTATAATTATATTAAATTTCTACGCAATCATACTATTTTTTATATTTTACTATCTACTGTGATTCTATATAATATTAAAAATATATTTATTTTATGTTAAAAATATAATGGATATTTTTTATAGTATAAAAACATATAAATTATTTTAAAATAAAAATAAAAATAAATTTATATGAATAACTAGGTTGTTGGAGATGTCATTCCTTATATAAAATAGGCATTGTAATTTTATTATTTTTAATTGAAGTATTTCATTTTTGTAATTTTAAAAAAATATTTTAATTTTAAAAATTTGAAATTATAAGATTTATATATATAACTTTTAAAATTAATATATATATATATTAAAAAAATAAAACTATAATATCGCACTTAAAAATTATAAAATTAATGTATTTTTTACTTCAAATTACGTTATCACTCATCCAATTGATAATGTATTTATATTTGCGTTTCTTGTAGTTGCACTGTTAATGGATGATGTATTCATATTTGCGTTTCTTGTAGTTGCACTGTTCCTCCCTTATTTTACGAGATTAACGGGACACTCCACTTTTTCAGAGTAGAGGGCTAGAGTCTAGAGGCAGCCATCTGTCAAATTACATTACTCTCCCTGACAGATTCTACACTGTTCCTGTTAAACGCAGGTAACCACAGCTATAAGTTTTTGGGAAGTCACAAATATTAGTACTAAAATTTTATAAAACGGTATTTAATATTAATTTAATTTAAATAATATGTGAGTTTTTTTTAGAAATAAAAGTTTATAAATTTGTTAGAATGATTTTGTGATTAATTTTTTTTAATTATGAGCTTAACTTGAACATTTCCAAATTCTGAATTAAAGTTAGATAGATTTTTTAGAGTGTTAATCATTTAAAATAAAATTTCAATCTATGTAAAAAAATTATTTAATTATTAATTTGAATTAAATATAATTACTTCACTAAATTTTAATATAAATGATATATTGGTTTGAAAATAAAAATACAACCAAAGTTTACTCAATCAAAAGTGGATTAAGCCCAATATTAATATATTTTTGGGCTATCTTTCGATTTTACTTTAACTTTAAAAATTAGTATGTCCTCTTACAAAAATATGCCTACAAATCTGGCTAACTTGAACTTAGATTACTAGTATTAAGTAGTTACTTTGTTGTATACTTGTATTAATTTTTTTTGCATCAACTACATGGTAATTTACTAATATATAATAAAATTTGAAACCAATCGGAAGCACTTGAAATCAAACGAGGACGTAATTGAAATTTGAAACAAGTTAAAATCCTCACATGGGTTTGATTTCAAATTGCAAAGTACAATTTAATTATAAAAAAAACAATTACCAACAGCATGAGTTTATATATAAAACATTAATCCACCTTAGTTTTAATTGTTTAAACACTAACAAATTAATTATGACCTTTTGGAGTTAATTTTCGGATAAAAATTCATTTTAGAATATTAAAAATAATAAAATTCATTTTTTTTAGTTCTTAAAGCAAAATTATTTTAAAAATTATAAAAAATAACAATAATAAAACTTATAACAATAAAAATATAACTCTAATAACATTAAATTTGTTCAAATTGATGTTGTTAAATATTAAACAGTTTTAAAAATATATCCATGATTTAATATTAATGTATGTGGTTATCATTAATGCATCACCATCACCGTCAATAATATATCTATACGTTGATTAAGTTCATTTAAATTTGTAAACAGTTATTTTGATACTTGTTTGGTTATTTTAGTAATATTTTAATCTAATTTTTGGTATTCTTTTATTTATATTATAAAATTAACATTTTAATGATAACTTAAAAACATATACCTGAAATTAAAATTGAAAATTTTGATATTTATATGACATTTGATATTTTTTAAAAATATTTTTCTCTCTTCTCTTTCCTTTTTTTTTACTCCCTTCCCTCTCTCATCTCTCTCTCATTATGTGTTATTTCTTATATTTTTCAACTTTAAAATTAATACTATATTAGATATTTTGATATTATATAACAATTGTTATTTTTATGTTTTCAATTATATTATTATTATAACAATTATTACTTTTGTACGTTAAATTACATTATTTATCGTAAAAAAAGATTGTTATTTTTAGAATTTTATTTTTTCATAGTAAGTTTGCAACAATGTATGATCAATCTTTAAATAAAGAAGAAATATTAAAGATGAGATAAAATAAGTTAAAAAACACTAAAATATATATTTAGTGACTTAAAATAACTGAATTTTTTTTTTATATAGAGTCAAAAAAAGACAAAAATATCATAAATACTCTTCATTAAAATTACATGTGTTGATCACACGAGAAAATTGTATCAAAATTGAATTTTTTTTAAAATGTGTGGATCAATAAGGTTGAGATTAATAATAAAGATAAAAATATAGAATTAAATTTCTATTAAAATAAATAATCCCTTCATGATACAACGAAGGGTCGAATTTTTCTATGAGTAGTAATAAATTAGCCAACATTGTTATTAAGTTAACCCACCTGCAACCATTTAAACCTTACATATGTGGGCTAACTATCAATTCAGTATCACTCTTTTTTTTCTTTTTTTTCTCCTTTTCCCATATTTACATCCATCTCAAATGAATTTTGTTTACTTTTGGCCCTTTTAATTGACTTTTTTATCAAAACGTGCTTAAATAATTTTTAGGTGATTGTGGAAGAGTGTGAGAGAGAGAAGTGATATTGTTCAATTTGGCCAGCATTTCTATTAATTAATTTGTTCAATTTCTAGCCAAATTTATGTACTCTGTATATTCATCAAATTTTGGGGGATGTAAAAAGATTAACAGTGTTCTTCCTCCAACGGGTGATTTGATGTTGTATATTTTTTTTGGATTATAATTCAAAAATGGACCTTTTTGATTGGACATGAACCATGGTGTTTAATTCCGTTTCTCTTAGTTTTTGCAGGTGCGATTATCTCTGCTATATATGAAGAAAATAAGGATGAAGATGGATTTCTCTCTCACTTTTGGTTATTAGCAGCTCCAAGCCTCCAACTTTAGAACTTATTGAAAAAGTTCTTGACAGTGCTGACCTGGACCTTCCATTTCACCTTCGTTACCTTGTCTTGATGCTTCTCTTATCTAAACGCTGTCATATCATATATACATTCTGTACGTAAGATCTGAATTCTCTATAAATGGTAAAGGTTCATGCTTTTTGGTTTCTTAATAATTCATTGTGTCAAATCTTTTATTCCGTGCTTATTGCACTACTACAATAAGGGGTATAAAAGTCGGTTTTTAACCGACTTTAAACTAATTTAAAGTCGGTTCGCTGAACCGACTTTAAATTAAATGACTTAAAGTGTAAAGTCGGTTCAAGGTGTGAACCGACTTTACGTTTAAAGTCGGTTCACGCGATGAACCGACTTTACGTTTAAAGTCGGTTCACGCGGTGAACCGACGCTAACTTTTTTTTTTTTTTTTTTTTAAATTTATTCATATTCAACCTGTATTCGTGCAGAAAAAAAACCAATATCAGTTTAGCAAATAGTTCAAATAATACAAATATTTGAAAATAAAATATTAATTAATAACAGAAAAATTACCATGATTTTGTTCTATTTTATTCAAGATCGTCATATTCTTCTCCTTATGTTACATTACAAACCTACATATATAATACAACAATCTATACACATAAATAATAACACATAATAACAGAAAAAATATATGAATAATAGGGGATCTAAAAGATTAGTTAGAGAGGAAGAAAACTCACTAACCGATGTTGGAAATGGTAGTCGTAGGTGGCCGGAAAATGAGAAAGAGTGGAGGAGTGGAGGAGGAGGTTTTCGATTTTTTAGAGTTCTGGAACGCTGAAAATAGTTTCTGTCTGGGAAGAAAGAAGAGAAAATATTTATCCACGTGTGTAGCGTCGGTTGACGTGTCGAACCGACGCTACACCTGGACGTAGCGTCGGTTGACACCTAGAACTGACGCTATCCACGTAGCGTAGCGTCGGTTAACACCTAGAACCGACGCTACGTCCACGCATAGCGTCGGTTGACGTGGACAACCGACGCTATCCACGTAACGTAGCGTCGGTTGACGTGGATAACCGACGCTATCCACGTAACGTAGCGTCGGTTGACGTGGACAACCGACTTTAAATTCATTAAAAGTCGGTTTTTTGTAAAAACCGACTTTAGACATCGACTTATATACCCCTTTTTGTAGTAGTGTTGGGGTAGAGGATGAGACGAATTGTGATCTGATAGCCCATAGAAGAGGATATAGCAAGCAGTGGGATAGAAATATATTGATATTTTATTTTTATAAAAATGATAAAAAGTATAAGAAATAGAGAATAAAAGATTATAAATTAACAAGTTGTAATAAAATATATGTAAGAATTTTTTCCTTAACATGACATGATAGGAATTACCGACTATATATAATGAATATATGGCGCACGTAGAAACAAAGAAGATATGAACATAAGAAGAATTTCAAGAGTTTTGTCATTTCTTTTCACAGAGATTGCCATGAAAAGTATTTCTCGGTTAATAATTATGAATCGTTAGAAACTTTTGAGGTTTTTTAAAATTACAAATATATCTTTTTAAGTTTGAAAATAAACAATAATATCTCTTCTATTATTGTTTTATTATAATATTTTCCTTTCAATTTATGTATAAATTTTATTATAAATAACTCTTTTAAAATGTTAAATAATAATAATAATAATAATAAGATATATAGTTGTTATTTTTTAAATCTACAAAATCTTTTTATTGTTTCAAAAAACATGAAAAAAGTATTTGTAACGAACCTTTATGAATTTAGTTATTGACTAAAAGTTCATTGGTGGAAATTTTGTCATAAAATTGGAAATTTTGCTTGCCTAGGTTATTAGTTAAGTATGATTGGAATCATACTTTAAGAAATAATATCCTCTTAATTTGACTCACCACGATTATAGTATATTTTTTTATAGAATAATATTATAAATTATAAATATATTATAATTATAATTGTAATTATTATGATAATTTTTTATTACATATATCATTCAAGATTCATAGAATTTAAGATATAATTTTTTATTACACCGGACTATATCATTCAAGATTCATAGAATTTAAGATATAATTTTTTTTATAAGCTAGTTTTTTTAATTTTTATTAAAGAAACTTCTTGGTTAATGTTTAATTCTTTTTAGCTTTCTTATTAGTAAAAATATCAATAATATTTTCAAGATTTATATTTGTTGTCACAATTATCTTAACCTTTTAAAAATATAAAGATGAATTTTGATTTTTATAAAAATTAGAGCTAACGGTTGATCAATGACATTTTTATAATATCTTCAAAATCGAACTATATCTTTGATTTTAAATTAAAATATTAAATAATTAATAATACTAAATTAATAAAATAAAAATAAAACTATTACATTTGTATTTTATTCAAATATTGTAAAGTATAAAATTAGAAAAATAAATAAATTTTCATATTTTACTATTAGATAAATATTTTAATTATAATAATATAGTGTATTTAATATTTTTATGCATATTTTTGATATATTTTAATAATATTTAGTAAATATATGAACAAAATGACAAAAATAAATAGTGAGTAAAATGTCATTTTTTTCACTTATTTATCAAACATTAATTAATTGATCACCTAGAATTATTTGCACACAAAAATAACTAAAATGATTGAATATAGATATTTTGATTCACTTATTTGAAAAATATTAATTAATTATAAACATAAAGTTATAATAATATATATTATATAAAAATATTTCTTACATAAATATGGTATAATCTAAATAAAATTCATATATTTATATTTAGTTAACGATAACACAATGCTAGTGTCAAAAATTATAAGAATTAAAATAAAAAAAATCATTATGAGAAACGTAACTTGAAGCTTTGAAGGTATTTGTCGTTCATATCGTCAAATTTATTTTTTTACATTTTTTTAATTACAAGTTTTTATTTTATTAATATTATATTATTTCACATTTTATTTTAATAGTTTTTTATTTTAGTTGTACATTTTTAATATTTTCTCCATAATTTTTCATTCATTTTTATCATTATAAAAAATTGGTTCATTTTGTCGCTTCAAGAATACCAACGAAACAAGAACAAACAAATATATATATATATGTTAGTCTTTTATTTTTTTTAACAATATGCATTTTTAAATATATTTTTTAAGTTTAAAATCATAAATAATATCTTATTCGTTATATTTTAATATGCTTATTTTAGTTTTAACTTTTAATACTTATATATTTATTAAATTATTATTATTTTTTATATTTATATTTATATTATATAATTTTTGTTATAAATTATAATGTTCTAACTTTATTTTTCTCATATAATATGATATTAAAATTTATATTTAATTGAGAAGAATCTATTGTAGCTATTAATCTCTTATTGGATCTATATCATAATATATTTTTATTTTTAAATATTTAAATACATCTCTCTATTTTGTATAAATAAATTATACTTCAAACCCGTCAAAGTATATTTCTAACTTTGCTCAAGTATGTTTTAACAATTAAAAAAATAAAAATAAAAAATGTATAATGAATGTGTTTTTTATTTACCCCAAATTACAAGTAGTAAAGTGATTACTTTTAGTTTGTTTCTTTTTTATAAATAATTTTGGGTCTAACTTTAATTAAATTTAAATGCATACAACCCAATATTAAGGATAAAAAATAAATAATATTTCAATTTTAACATTTATATTGGAGTTAACAATAAAATTAACAAAAATAAATAATATAAAAATATAAAAATTGTGAGTAATTTTTAAGAAAATAAAGTTTATGGGTAATTCATTTTGATTAAATTATAATTAAATTGTTATTTTAATAAATTATTCAATTATTATATATTAATTCATTTTTAATTATGTTAAGTATATGTAAAAGTAAATTTAAAATATTTTATAAGACATTCCATAAATATTTTTAATTTTTTTTTTCTGAATTTAAAAGTTAGATAATTAATTTTCACATCAAATAAATATCAAAATGAGAAAAAAAAATTGAACAATGTAATTTTAAAAAAATGAGAAAAAGATGAAGAGACATGAGTAATATGTGAAAAGAAAAAAAAATGAAAAATATGTGATTCTGCAAAAAAGAAAAATGAAAAAAAATCTGTGAGAGAAACTTGATTAAAAGGTCAATATAGTTAATGATGGAATTATTTATGGTAATACATATAACCTTAATATTGTTAAACTATTTTTTTCTAAACTTAATGACATTTGTGAAGAAATGACAAACTCTAAAGATACAAAAGATTTTTCCCCCCTTATTAACATATTCTATAGTTTTAAGGGCAGACACGTCAATGATAGGGCGTGACGTGGATGAGCTAAGGCAAAACCGAGCATATGTGGTGTGGTGTGGTGTGGGGATGGAGCCAATGATGTCCGACCGAGAAGTTACAATTGATGGTCAGTCCATGTTTCTTGGTCTCCTAATCCAAGGTCCCTACCTCCCATTCCTTTCTAGCTTCACACACACACACCCTCAGTTTTGTTTCACTCGACTCAAGTCTTCCGTTTACAATTAATATTTGTACAAAAATTCATAATATCGGTTCCTATATATATAAAAATTCAATTCCACCCATTTCATCTCATGCAATGTTTGAGAAACCAATAATATCATGTTAGATTTAGGAAGGTTCGGATTCCATAATAGAATTTAGAATACTGCTATTTTTATTTTAGAATTTAAAAAAGGTTGGGTAATTAATATAATAGTATTTGATGTAGTTTTTTGTATGGTTAGACTCAAGTGATATTAGGTAGTTATAAATATGAGACGTCATTTGGAGAAATTTGGAGGAAATATTGTAAAGTATCGTGAATTGGTATTCTTTGAAGGTCTAAGTTTAAGAGGTTAGAAGTTTAATGTAACAAGGATACAGGATGTATATTTATAATTGATGGAGGCTAATATTTTTTTTCTAGATTAATCTAAATATTTACTAATTTTTATTCTAAAATATCCTCTAATTGTATGTTGCTTTACTGTTTTAAATTTTTATGTTATTTAATAAATTTAGATATTATTTATAAAAAAAATTAGGGTATTTTTTACACATTTTTTTATATATATTGAAATCTGATCTATTATCATTATTGTTTTAAAATGTTAAATTTCTAACACATTTTTAGTATCAAAAGTGAATTAAATTAAATACTTATTAGATAAATATCGTATTTATATAATAAGTTATTTAAAAATTATAAATAATTAAGATTAATGAACAATAAAACACATATATTAAATTAGATTTCATTTAATATTATAACTTTTTTTTATTGTATCTAGAAAAAAGACAAACGGTTACACTGTAAAAACACATGGTAGCAGGATGAAACACTACTAATCCATTGTTCTTTAGTAACTTCTTTTTGTCATATACTCCTGCATGCATGCTCTCTCTTTTTCCCTTCTATTTTGTCTATTATCATAGGAACTCAACAAGTTGATATGCCTCCACAATTGTTATAAAATTATAAATTAAATGTAATAAATTTATACCTTTCGTATAATAAATATGAATTTAAATTATATATATATATATATATATATATATATATATATATATATATATATATATATATATTTATTAAAAATAACAGACTTATAAATCTTTTTGTCGTACACCTGCATATATGCTGTCTCTTTTTCACTTTTGTTTTGTCTATTCTCATAAAAACTCTAGAAGTTGATATGCCTCCATAATTATTATAAAATTAAAATTTATAGATTTATACTATCTTAATTAATAAATATGTATTTAAATTATATTTTTTTATTAAAAATAAAGGACTCGGACAACAATTTTTTCTGAAAATATTGTAGACTTGTTCTCAGTTCACAAAGAGCAACTTACCTAACATTTTTATTTTCATATTCTTTGAATACGTAAGATTCTTATTTAAGTTTATCCATTATAATTTTCATACATTTTATCCTGAATTCCCAACATACACACGTGTATATATATATATATATATTTACATGGATATGGAATACATGAGGCTGAGAAAGTAGCTCTATAATCAGGGAAGCTGGAGCCATAAATATTTTTTGATTGAGTTAAGGTGGAAATCTTTTTATACACAAAAAAATTGTATTTAAATATCTAATTCTACGTATGAAATGAATTAATATTTGTTAAAAATGTGAATCAAAATACTTATATTTAATTATTTTACACACAAGTTATTTATATTACTTTTATTTATATGTTTGTTAAATATTGTGATATATATAACAATGTATCAAAATATATAAAAAAAATAGATATAATATATTATTATAAATAAAATATTTTTTAATGTTAAAAATATACCTATAGTTAATTTGCAATCCCAATGATACTCCATTCCTGTCTATAATAATTTTCTCCTTCATATCACTCGTGGAATTATGCGATAGTAACATTGGTCTCCTCTCACCGACTTTCTCCTTCATAGCTCTCGTGGAATTATGTGGCAGTAACACTAGTCTCCTCTCATCTCCTGATAGCAGAAATTTTAAGTGTAATATTAATAGATTATAAACAAATTATACTTATAAAATGAATCTATATTTTTCTCTATTTTTATTTTTAAATTTTTACTAAAAATAAATAATAATATTTTAAAGTGTTTATATAGTTATACCTCCTTGATAAAAATCATGAATCCAACACTATTAACAGATGAGAAGAGGGGGCTTGGGGGACAAAGGAGGGCCCCAATATCTTGAATTTGGTTTTTAAAATTCATGAAACCCAAACACCTGCATGTTCTCTTTATGAAAATCTCTCTTCCCCTGCTCGACCTGCATTTAATGCCCCCTCCTTTTGTTCTTTTATTGCAAATACTTCCTCCTATATAATATTACTAAACTCAGATACAATAAAGTTAACTTAAGCATTTTCATTTTCATAGTCATTGCTAAGACTTTGATCAGTATCAATTGGGAACCCTCCAAAGACCAATGTCTTCTACTCTGCTTGTGATCCTAATTATTCTCTGTTTTTCCTCTTCACTTGCATGCAATGCTCGTCTTCTTGGAATTAATGATCCTAAAGAAATTGGCCCCAAGGTTGTGTGTATCATCCATCTTCTACCTTGACAGATGCAAATTAAGAATATATATATGTAGCATGCATGCCTTATACATTTTATTAATTGATCTCATATGATACTAATTATTACTTAGTTATATAGAGAACTTAACACTGGGTCTAAATTATCAAGGGATCGGTGTAGGGTACTGTACACATGAATGGAAAACTTTCTGGGAGTATAAGTAAATCAAAGCTGAACACCCATGAGACATGTGCAAGTCCAATAACTTCCAAGAATAAGAAAACTCCAGAGGGTCTTCTAAGAAGTGAAAAGCACGCTGATGGAGCAATTTCAGGTTATTGCATGTCTAGATTTCTAAAATAAGCTCCTTGCATTATAGTTAAAACTAGCCTTCATGATTTTAATATGTTGGTCATGTTCATAATGATATTATTTTTTAGTTAATTTATATAAATTTAGAGTAATTCAACTGAAGGATTTCATTAATGATGTAAATATTTGTTTTCAGTTGTGGGAGTTACAGGAGATGATGAGATTCCAAAATCAATTTCTCATATAATTCAGTTACAACAATCTATTAAACTAAAGGTATATATATACATAAGTCGTTCGTATCTTTTATATGTGTAGTGTCACTCCATATCATTTTGAGATTAGTTTATGATCTAGTTGGTATGAATCTTCAATTTTACTATCATGAACTCAAGTTCGAATTCCATCAATATAATGTTTCAATTATTTATTAAAGTCTCTTTTTTAAAAAAGAAAAAAAATGAATGAAAAACCTTAAGATTTTTTTTCAGGGAATAGAAAATTTAGAGTGCCGTCGACAGTTGATGCTGCTGGAATCTGCTCCAAATGGTGACAATGCTGAAGCTGAAAACATAGTAGTGATGGATTATGCACAACCTCACCGTAAGCCACCTATTCACAATGAGAAGCCCTAGAACAGCAACATTCCTATATTGATATATACATGCATGGCTTTGAACTATTGTTTGATTTCAGTTAACTTATGTCATTCTGTTGTTCTATCATGTACTGAACATTCATTAAACAATGTTTTTATAATAATCTCATGCACTCAAGATAGTCGCAACTTTGCAAGACATAAGTTAGTTAATTGACGTCAGACAATAGGTCAGGCTCATGCCATATATAGATGTTTATACTTGTTGATCTTTTAGCCTTTTGTTCCCTTATAAGTATGTTATGCAGCAATTTTCCATTTTATGAAGAATGATATTTATGCTCGATAGAATAAAATTCAAGTCAATGAAAAGTCCTAGACTTTGTTGATTTATGGATAATAGCTTCCTCTTGTAGTAGTACCACTGTAGTTTGTATTTGTGTAATAGTTGGAATAATGATTTGGGACTGATGAAGTATGTATGTGTTATGTACGTAGACATAATGTCTTGATAATAAATGTTTTGTTTTGTGTATGTTTCTCAAATCAAACATAATCGGGTTGCCTGTTTCTACCCTGCCCGTTAACTGTCAGTAGAGACTTCCCCAGTTTTTCTTACTTCTTCTCTCTCTCTCTCTCTCTCTCTCTCTCTCTCTCTTTCATGACACAAAATACATGAATATATGTTTTATCTTGATCTCTTGAACCTTTAGTTTTTGATTTATCTATTTTTGCAGATTTTTATATACATTTTCATCCATGAATCAATTGACCTGTCCGATCCATTTTCATGCAAAACAATCAAAATACGAAACACTTACTGGAATCAAACATTCAAAGAGCTCGGATATGGCCAATCTTTTTGCAACCTTTAGTTTTAGCTTGCTAATAGCAGCTATGCTACTTACCAAACTTTCAAAAAGTTCACAAAAACATGAAGTGAAAAGGTAGAATGAATAAGAATTGAAATTAAATGGAAGAATATTATTATTTATTATTTTTGTTAGTTATAGAAATTAAAATAATAATAAATATTATAAAATTATAAATAAATCAATTTTTTTTATGATTTTCAAATAAGATATAAAGAAATAATAATAACTATTAACATTTAAAATAAACACAATAATGACATAAATCAATCTATCTTTATTAGATAAAAGTTTATTTATCTTAAGTTTAAGATAAAATTTAAATAAAATAACACATTTTTATTAGTACGTAAAATCAAATTTATAGGATTATATCAAATAAAAAATTAATTATATATATATATATAAATTATTATGATATTTTAATATTTTTTTACAAATTAAATAAGTAAATTATTTTATTTTTATATTTTTAAATATTTTAATCATTTATTGATAATTATTTTTATAAAAAAAATTTAAATTTAATCAAATTGAATCTTTTCACTAGGAAGATAATAGATGTTTTAATAAAAATATTTGAAAAAGTTAAAAAAAATTAAAAATTAAAATTAATTTAAAATATTTAAATATTTAAAAATACAATGATAAAATAACTAAAATATATAAATTTAAAATAAAAATTAAGAATATATATCATTGTAAAAAAGTTAACAATTTATATTTTTTCAGTACTGTAGGAAGAAATGATGGCTTCTTCACAATTAAATTTCAATGTTTAAATAGAGACGGATTAAAAAAATAAACAAATAAACCCTGCTTTAATGGACAAATCAGATAGGGCAGAAGGTTCATCACAATATTGACAACTGAAATTGACAATTGTCAGTGCGAGGAGTGGCAGGAATACTCTGTAATTATTTTTATTTCCACGAATAAATTTTATTGGATGAAATAATTGTCTATATTATCATATATTATTAATATTATAATATAATTTTTTACTCAGGTATCAGTATTTTCCCTTTATAATTTTACATAAAAATTCTATCAATTAATACTTACTTACAAAAATTAAATTTTAAATCATCACCTAATATAAAATCAAAACAAATTAAAAAATATTATGAAAATAAATAAAGAATATTTTTTATTCTTTATTTCAATTTTGTGAGGAAATTTTTTTATTTCTAAAAATACATTTTATCATAATTTAATGTATATATTAATCCATATAACATAATATATTATTAAGTAGTTCCACGAGTGAGATAAAAGATAAATATAATAATTTTTATTAAAAAATACAATTATTTCTACGATAATTTATGATTTAAATTAATATAAA
The DNA here is from genome assembly GCA_037013495.1 of Hippophae tibetana. NCBI lineage: Eukaryota > Viridiplantae > Streptophyta > Magnoliopsida > Rosales > Elaeagnaceae > Hippophae > Hippophae tibetana. Next base: position 4,812,348 of record CM072804.1, on the reverse strand, counting down.
ATATCATATTACTTAATACTTAATTCCATAATAATAATTTTTATCATTATCTATTCTTATAAGTTCTAAATTTAATATCCAATAAAATAATGTCACCTAAGGCATAAAGTATATCCATTGTGGTTATAAAAGTAGTGTTATATATATTAAATAATATATTAGTTATTGATCGATGTAAAATTAGAATATGTAATAATAAAATTAGTTATTAAATTAATTAAATTTTATTACATGAAATGATTTGCGGATAAGTTAATGATAAAAAGCATTTTGTGGTTTATAACGATGAGAATAGTCTTTTATGTAATATATTTATAAGTTGAGGGACATCAGTTTTTAAGTTGAGGGCAGAACACCGAATATTTATACTCTTATATAAAAGAGAGTTATTTAAAATTATTTATTTGATGGATTTAATTTATTTGATATTTTTTATTATATATAAAAAATTGTTATCTTTTTATTTTTTTATGTTTAATTAATAAATATTAAAATATTATTATAATAAATATATAACTCTCTTATAAATATTAAAATTTGGTAGTTTTATTATACATTATATATTTTGATAATTATTTTAATCAAATGAGTAAAAATGTTAAAATTTTAATTGTTAACATTAATGATAATAGTTCGTGTAATTCTTGATTATATATTAATCATATTTGAGTTTAACAAATCATTTCGCATTGAAATCATATCATGTTTAATATCAATTAAATAATAATCAATTAATAGGTATTATTTTTAATTTTTTATAAAAATACTTATTAAATTTGATAAGATAATATTTATTGTGTTAATGTCAAATTAACTCCTTTATTAGAAATATTAATAAAAAAGTTCATTATTATTATAATATTATATTTAACTTATTTATTAAATAAAGTTATATAGATATATTTGAATTATATATTATTATTGTAAATAATTACCCATAATATCAATAAAATAATAATAATTTCATATTTATTATTCACTAAATATTAAATTAAATAATATTACTTTTAAGAGTATGCCTATAAGCATTTTTATAAAAAAAATTAACATCAATTTTTTCACCTAAATTATATTTAAAGAATTTATAAAATTATATTATTCTCTAAAATTTTTTTGGAGAAATAGTAATTAGGATAAATAGTAAAATTATTATATTTGTTTTGTTTATATCGTAAAAAAAATTTTTGTTTCATTTATACCACCCGAATATTATATTTGTTTTATTTATAATATTTTATTATTTTTTGAATAACAACGTCACAGTAATTAAGTAATAGATTATTCCAAATATAACATATAACTATTTAAATTATTTAAAATCTATCAATTCATTATTTGAGATGTGACGATATTATATGAATACTTATATAATGTTATAAATACAATAATTATGTGTATAAATAATATAAAAAATAATTTAATTTATGAACGAAATAAATGTAATAATTTTGATTCTACAAAAAAAATATTTAAATCGATATGTAAAATCAATTTTTGGGAAAAAAACTGACTTATAATGAATTTACAGTCGGTTCGGTGTAGAACTGACGCTATCGACGTAGAACGTATCGTCGATTGAGGTGTCGAACCTACACTACACGTGGACATAGCGTCGGTTACAGGTGTCAACCGACGCTATCCACATGGCATAGCGTCGGTTTACACCTAGAACCGATGCTATGTCCACATTTAGTATCGATTTGACACGTCAATCGATGCTACGTCCACTATGGATAGCGTTGATTGACATGTAGAACCGACACTACATACGTGGATAAATTATTTTCTCTTCTTTCTTCCCTAGATAAAAATTATTCTAAGCGCTGCATAACTCTAAAAAACCCAAAAACTCCTCCACTCTTTCTCATTTTTCAGCCACCTATGAGTACCAATTCCAACGTCGGTTAGTGAGTTTTCTTCCTCTCTAACTAATCTTTTAGATCCTCTATTTTTTTAGCAAAATACTCAAAAACATTTATACCCATTTCTCACTTATAAAATACCATTTTTCATTTATTTCATTTTGTCACTTCATTCTTGTAATTATTTCTATTAATTTTATGCACTTATTATTCATATTTTTTTTGTTATTATGTGTTATTATTTATGTGTATAAATTTTTGTATTATATATGTAAGTTTATATTATAATATCAGAAAAAATATGATAATCTTGAATAACATAGAACAATACTATGATAATTTTTCTGCTATTAATTAATATTTTATTTTTTCAATTATTTGTATTATTTAAACTATTTGTTAAATAAATTTTATTTTTTTCTATTATTATTTAGTAATTGAATACAGATTTTAATTTAAATATTATAAAAAATGAGTATATTTTGAAGAAGAAAAAAATGGTGAACCTACAACAAATTTTAAATTTTAAATCATTTCATTAATTTTTTTATAGTAGTGGATCCATAATATTTTTATAAGTTTATTATAATAATAATTAATATTCTTATATATTTATTGAAGATGTATTAGCAACATTTTCACATATCCAAAAGTATAATAGAGAGTGAAAGAGAAGCACTGCAAGTAAGAGGACAAGATAAATTTTATCTGTCCCAATTGGTGACAAAACACACACGACCCAAAAAAATAAAATAGGGACTTTCAGTGTTTCAGGTTTTACTTGTTGCTGGTACACAAAGCAACAAAAGTAAAGATAATTGTTTGATGATTCAAGTTGACACAGCTCCAGTTTAAATGGCAAGATCCTACACACACGGGTCATACACTCGAAAGCTTAATTGGCCGAAGAAATAGGATACTGCTATATAATTTTGAATCCAAAAGTGTGACAAATATGTCAAGGGACCCTATAGTTGTTGCTTAGATCCAATATAATTCTACGACCTAAGTTGAGGGAAGCATCACAATAATAGGATATAAATTCTCCCAAGTGAAACCTGAAATTTCACTCGGTGAAGCTTAAGCTTAAATCATAATTTTTTAGTCTAATATATTTAATTAATCACAATAAAATGTCCATCATTAGCTCTCTTTTCCTGCAAACACTTTTTTATATCATGCACTCAAGTGAAACAGATCGAGTAACTATAACGTTTCTTGTATTTCCATCGTGAAGAGCTCTAACATGTAGAAACCCAATAACTACGGAAAATTTTCATCACTTCATTTAGGCATCAGTCACTTTTAGCTGTCTAATTACCTGGCTACATTATTTCAACTATCACAGTCAATCCATGTTGTTTTGCAGATGTAGCACACTGGCAGGAAAAAAATATTGATTGGGGCAGTTAATACAACAGACCTACCACATCACAGTCCAGGGCTAGAGTTTTAGAACAGTAGTACGTGGAGCCAACAACTGGCAAGAAGGTTGGAAAGATTCAAATCACATAATGATAGGTTTCATGGTTTGATATTTACATTTCAACATATGGCGTACTCCTTTCTGCCACTGGAATACATGGTTACAACAATGCATTTAAACCAGGCACACTGGCTTTAAGCAGCAGTACGTCCCAGGCAATTAAACCTCAGGGGCCTATATGTTACATCAATATCTAGCATGAAAGGACAATCAAGTAGTTGTCTCAAGAGTATGTACAAGAAGTTATTGCAAAACAGAAAACCCTTTGACATGCTATGTTTCAGGAATAAAAGCATGACATAGAAGAAGAAAAATTTGAATTTGCAAGTGGATGTAAATAATTTTGGATAAACAACTTGTCCTTTCCGTAAAGGGTTGTCCAGAAATGTTACATTTCAATTACTTCATTGTTTGTAATTTTACCGATGCTCTATATAGCAAAGACCAATGCATATGACTTGTTTTCAGGAATATTCTAAGCAAAAGAAATGTAATTTTACCGATTGTCACGACCTTATTTTTCAAGTAGCGATCGTGTGTCACTTAGCACCGTCCGTTGCATTAAGTCTGTCTTTGAATCCGAATGAAACTCCAAAGAGATTAGAAATAGAGTTTGTAAAGAATGCTTTGTATTGTTCTAGAGAGAATCTATCTTACAAGATGCTAAGAATTCTAAGGATTTCCTAAGATTGTTAGGAATTTCCAAGATGAATACAAATAAAGACCAATAGATCTATTTATAGTGTGACACCAAGCTTAAGAGTATGCCACATCTTTCTATATCCATCTACTTCTAGAATATACAAGAGTGTTCTAGTTTTATGTACAATATACCACAAGGTTCTAGGATCTTCTAGCCAACTCTAGAGTCTTTTAGGTTTGTCTAGCTCCTTTATGCAGGTTTTGGGATGTTCCGTAAGCTTCCAGTGGCTTCTACATCCTTCATGAACCATCCGACATGTTCTAGAATATTCCAACCCATTCTAGCACTCTTTAGCATGCTCTAGAACATTCTAGGGTCTTCAAAGCTTGAGTTGAGTCCATCCAACTCTAACTTATTCTATACATCTCTAGGCCACTCTAGAACCTTCTCATGTAGAAAAGTCTAGATCCTTTAGGCAAGCACCATTTATTTGGATTTTGAGGGGAATTTCGAGCGGGACGTGACACCCTCCCCTACTCAAGTTCACGATGCCCACGTCGCGCCTTCAAGCTTGAACCTCTCTATGTCATATTTGAATTTCCACAAAAAATCCTTAGGTTACCAGCTTGCTTCTATATCCGGGGCATTTTTCCACTTGACCAAGTATTCCCAATAACTTGGTATGCCCCTACGCCAGATCAAGCGGTTTGCCAAAATTGAGTCCACTTCCCTGTCAAAGGAGGTTACCACTACAGTAGGCGCCCTTTTGGATTCTCCACGACTTATGTCTTCCTTGTCTCCATGAAAATGTTTCAACATACTTACATGAAAAACCAGATAGATTTTAAGCTTTGGAGGGAGTTGTAGCTTGTACGACACCTTACTGACTTTCTTGAGGACTGGAAATGGTCCCTCATACTTCCATACCAACCCCTTGTGAACCTTCCGCAAGGACTTGAATTGTTGGGGCAATAGTTTGACAAGGACCAAATTGCCTTCCTGAAATTCCACCACCCTCTTTTTCTTGTCAACCAATTTCTTCATCTTCTTAGATGCCTTGTTCAAATAGGCTCGAGCCAACTCAGCTTGTTCGTGCCACTCCTTGGAAAATTTGAAGGCAGTAGGACTCTTTCCTTCATAACTTGTGGCCAAGACATGAGGAGTCATGGGTTGCTGCCCCGTGACAATCTCAAAGGGACTCTTCGCAGTAGACTCGCTCCTTTGTAAATTATAAGAAAATTGGGCTACATCAAACAACTTCGCCCAATCATGTTGATTGGCACTAAAAAAGTGCCTTAGATACAACTCTAGCAATGCGTTGGCACGTTCCGTTTGTCCATCGCTTTGGGGATGAAATCTTGTAGAGAAGTTCAAGTTTGATCCCAACAACTTGAACAATTCCGTCCAAAACTTGCCAGTAAATCGTGGATCTCGGTCACTCACGATATTGGATGGAATCCCCCAATGCTTCATAACATGTTTAAGGAACAACCGTGTTGTCTCATCTGCCGTGCAATCCGTTGAGGCAGGTATGAATGTTGCATATTTGCTGAAGCGATCAATCACTACAATGATGCTGCCAAAGCCCTTTGATTTTGGCAAGCAAGTGACGAAATCCATAGAGACACTTTCCCATGGTATCTCTGGAGTAGGCAGCGGCTCTAGCAAACCTCCAGGTGCATGCTGCTCTGTCTTGTCCTGTTGACATACAAGACAAGTCCTCACGTAAGCTTCAACATCGTCCCGTAGTTGAGGCCAGTAATAGATTGATTTGATCAAAGCAAGGATGCGCCTTATTCTTGAGTGTCTAGCCCATAACAAATCATGGCACTCCTTGATAAGTTCCTTCCTTAAGCTCCTCCACTTTGGCACAAAGATGTGATTCTGCTTGGCATAGAGTAGTCCATCACTCAGCCAGAATCTCCTTGTCTTTCCTTCCTTGATGAGGGCAAGAAGGTTTTGAGCAAGGGCATTATGCTCCAACCCTTCTTTGATCCTTTCCAATAAAGAACTATTTGGCCTACTCAAGGCTGCTAACTCTGCCTTTCGAATTAGCGCATCAACCACCACGTTGCTTTCACTGCGCCACTCTGATTTTTCTCCCGGATAAGGGCTCATTGTTGGTGGTCTTGTGTCAAGATCCAACTCAACTTTTTGGTCCACCTCCTTCCTTAGAGGTAACCATTTGAGCAATGCCTCCGGCATCATATCATGGGACTTATATGAGACAACTTGCACTTCCGTCAACAAGCTTGGCTTTGGCGACCCCTCATCGTATTCTTTTGAGATGGTCAGGTAACTCTCCTTTTCTCCCTTCAATCCCTTCTTGAATTGAAGTGCCGAGAGATCTTGGGTCGTAGGTTTGGTGGTCCTCTCCGTCGGTACCACACAAGCCTTTGGTCCATCCATGATACACATAAAGTTTGAACATGGCACTAGAAAAGCTCTAACCTGGTCCAAGAACTCTATGCCGAATACAACAGAGAAGTCATCCATGGGCGCCACTGATAAGTCCACTTGGCCAGTCTAAGCACCAAGACTGACCTTGACTCCATTAGCAACTCTATGTAATGGTAGTGCTATCGAGTTAACTGCTTTGAGAGATCCCCATCCATGGACTACCTTAAGGTCGAGTCTCCTTGCTTCTTCTACTGAAACAAAGTTATGAGATGCACCTGTGTCCACCAAAGCTTTGGCGACCTTCCCGTTGATGGTTACATCTACGTACATCAAGCCTTTGGGGGTCTTTTGGGCACTCTACAATGCACCAAGTAGGCGCAAAGAACCCATCTTTGCACCTTCGTCCGACTCACCTCCATCTTAATCATGCGTGGAGGCAACTAAGGCACTCAAGGCCTTCCTTTTCGGACATTCTCATGCCCAATGCGGTCCGTCGCATATGAAGCACGTCACATGTAGCTTCGAGGCACCACGATCCTCTTTTTCCTTCCTCTTATCTTGTGGTTTGAATGAGGAGACATCTTTATGATTTTTGGAGCCCTGAATTTTGGCTTGGCCTCCACCAAACTTTTTATCTGTGGCTTTTGAGCTCTCTTTGTTTGTGGAGTAATCGATAAAGCTTTCTACAATCGCAATGGCCGAAGATAAGTCTTGGACACCACGTCGCTTGAGCTCGAGGTTAGCCCACGATTGGAGACCATCCATGAATAAGAATAAGACATCCTTGTCAGATGTGTCGGAGACTTTAAGTAGCAAGGTTGTGAACTCCTTCACATAATCCCTTATGCTACCTGTTTGCTTTAACCGTCGCAATCGACCCCTTGCCTCCTTTTTAGCATTTACGGGAAAGAATTGACCTTTGAATTCCCTCTTGAAGTCATCAAAGATATCAATTGTGCAAACCCCTCGTTGCACATCACCATGCCTCTGTCTCCACCACAACATCGCAGTGTCGGAAAAATACATGGCTACAGTTTGGATCTTGCTGGAATGATTCGTTATGCCAGTAGCCTCAAATTATTGTTCCATCTCCCATAGGAAGTTCTCAACTTTCCTAGCATTCCTAACACCATTAAAGGTCTTAGGCTTGGGAAAATCCACCTTCTTAGCTTCAATGACAGTGGTTGTGCTAGTTTCCGCGGCCATAGCCCGCTTACATAGAGCTAGATCACCACCCATATCCTCCACTATAAGCAAGACATTAACAACTTCTCTTTGGACAAGATCTCTTACCTTGGAAAGTTTGGCCTTCAACCCTTCAATCTCTTGCCTTAACCCACAGTTTAGCTCGTTGAGGGACATCTTAACCGCTGCATGGATCTCCATATCCTCGGTCTCCAAGCCAATTCAACGTTCTTCTAAGTTGTCCACCCGGTTGAACAGCTCCCCTAAGCTGTCCTGCGCACTCCCAACTCGTGCTTCTAAGCTAGAAAGCATGTCTTTCGACTTGGCTCGAGATTCCTTTGATGGTTTCCGAACTTCCTCAAGCCCATGTTCCATAGGTGGAACATTACCGCTTGGTGTAGATGGAGCAACATTCTTCATTATGCCAAGGGTAGAAATGCTTTAACCGAAAGCTCTGATACCAACTATCACGACCTTATTTTTCAAGTAGCGATCGTACGACACTTAGCACCGTCCGTTGCACTAAGCCTTCCTTTGAATCCGAATGAAACTCCAAAGAGACTAGAAATAGAGTTTGTAAAGAATGATTTGTATTGCTCTAGAGAGAGTTTATCTTACAAGATGCTAAGAATTCCCAAAGATTTCCTAAGATTGTTAGGAATTTCCAAGATGAATACAAATAAAGACCAATAGGTCTATTTATGGTGTGACACCAAGCTTAAGAGTATGCCACATCTTTCTAGATCCATCTAGTTCTAGAATATACAATAGTGTTCTAGTTTTATGTACAATATGCCACAAGGTTATAGGAACTTCTAGCCAACTCTAGAGTTTTTTAGGTTTGTCTAGCTCCTTCATGCAGGTTCCGGGATGTTTCGTAAGCTTCTAGCGGCTTCTAGCGGCTTCTACATCCTTCATGAACCATCCGGCATGTTCTAGAATATTCTAACTCATTCTAGCACCCTCCAGCGTGCTCTAGAACATTCTAGGGTCTTCAAAGCTTGAGTTGAGTCCATCCAACTCTAGCTTATTCTAGACATCTTTAGGCCACTCTAGAACCTTCTCATGTAGAAAAGTCTAGATCCTTTAGGCAAGCACTATTTATTTAGATTTTGAGAAACAATTCGAGCGAGACGTGACACAATGCTCTATAGTAATAATTACTCGTTTCATAATTTCTCATAATCTATAGAACTATTAAGTAAATAGAAACTTACAGTTAAATTTCTTTTTTGCTATCTTGCACTCGTTGAGAGAGTAGAGGAAATTCTTAACAGTTTCAGCATTGAAACGAGCCCTATAATGCAGAAGGAAATATAAAAAAGAAACAGGAAAATATCTTCAAATGTTACCACTAAAGTAGTAGACAATATAGCCAACCAATATGTTGGGGCAAATACTCAAAGTATTCTATCATAACATAATACGGTCTCATTCATCTTCAAAGTTCTTCACCTTCTATCCAGAAAATTATGAATCCTAACACGCCATCAACCCCTTCTTCTTCCCACCTATCCATCATCCCACCCTCACCCATTTTCCCCTGCTACCCATCCCTCTACCTCCATCCTTCATCTTCCCATCCCTTCACCCAATGTTGCCCACCATTCACCCTTCTGCCGGTCGAGGCCTCCACCCATCTGGTTGCAATTCACCACCTCCCATCTGCTCGCATCTCCGATCATCTTCAACTGACCCTTTTTTTCCTTTTCTGTTACTTTTCTTTCCAACCCCATCAGTTTTGAACCACTCTAGTTTTCATTCACCAATATTCATTTGTTATATTTTTCATATTTTTTCAGGAGTATCACTACAAGTAAAACTCATCCCTAGTATTTGTTATTTTAGATTTATTTTTCCTGGTTTAAGTTTTAAGTGAATCAACAGTGGAGAAGACCAATGAAAAAGACAATGATGTTGATGATGATTTTAGATGCATTTCGATCCTTTGTAGCACCCATCTTTTGGTGATGTCTCCTTGTTCCATTAGTGTCATATTTTTATTTAGTTTTGTTTAATTTTAACCTCTGTATTGTATTGGTTTGTTTGATTGGTAATATTATATTATTTCTTTTGGTACGTTATAATGGTATACGTTGACCTTTTTGTTAAAATCAAGTGTACAATCTACTTATTAGATGGATATTTGGATATATCATAAGAGTGTTATATTTGGCTTTAGTGGTTATTCTACGATCACTATGAGTGAAGTGTTTAGATGAGAAAAATTAGGTCAAGGTTTGGAAAAGTAATCTTCTACAATTGCTATGAGTTAGTATCTATTGAATAGATTTGTGGACGTGGTAATGTATTGTTTGTATGGCTTTGTTATGTATCAAATTTTTTACGATCTTAAAGAAATTCTTTCTTTCTACAAAAAAGGAAAAAAAATGTTGGAGCAAAGGAACCTAAAGTATCTAAACAAAAAGAAGATAGTACTTTGAATTGTTGCGGTCACTATAATTAATAATATTGTATGGGGCTTGCTTATTCACCTAGGATAAAAGAAAATTTTAGTGCCAAACAAAAATATTGCTATTAATTTTTTTATTTTTGTTCTAGAAATATGAACTTAATAAAACAATATATATAAATATATACACACATTTATCACTGCAATGATGTTTGTCATGAAAGATTCTATTCTGATTAGAATCATAAAATAATTAAGGAACAAAAATATGATTGGGAAAACAAGTCTTATATAGTGCAAACATGAAGGAAATACATATATCACATCCAATTTAAACTCAATTAAAATTCTAACACATGTAAGAAATTAAAGAAACCAGTTAACTTTATCGACCAAGAATAATAGACAATTCACATAATTAATAATCCTTGGGAAAAAAATATTTACTAACCACTAATCATTATATGTAGCCAAACATTCTTTTTATATTGAATTTATAACATTAGTAGCAACCACAGCTAAAGCACTTGATGCCTAATACATAATGATGCATGTTACCATTTAATATATCACAAAGAGTATGGCAAGTAACATCACTATGTCTAACCTTATTACAGATCTGATAATTTTCTATGCTCATTACCATAGTAAGGTTTGTTACCTTGAAAACTATACTATTTATCTTTGTTCTTTTCTATACTCATTACCATAGTAAGGTTTGTTACCTTGAAAACTAGACTATTTATCTTTGTTCTTCCCATCATTTGCAATCTTTTGTTGAATGAACTGAGAAATAGATGGAGAGGAACCCACTCACATTAGATAAAGAACTAGGAGAATTATATTCTTTACTAGAAAATCTTAAACCTAACTATCCAGATCTATTGGAGGCAAGAGTTGCCTGAAAATTAGACTCAATTGAATAATTATTCTATCTCATGATCATCTGACCACATGCTTCAAGATAACTATGAAAAGCATTCAGTGTAGGTCTAGTTTCATTCATATTCATAAGAAAGAAGTGTAACTAGGACCTAATCCTCTAAGGATCTATAATGAACTTGGCTCGGTTGATGTATTCAACTATAGATAGATTGATAGTACTCATTATTTGCGTTTGAGATCGCATATCAAGAATATTTGATTGTGAACCAATTGAAAAAGAATATTTCAAAGCTAACCATAGATCTCTAGCATTAACTTGATGTGTGAGAAAACCATACATTAATGGTGATATTGAGGCATAAAACTAGTCCTTCAAGAGTGAATTCATGTGTTTTCAGGGAAAGAAAGCAAGATTAGAAATAGTTCTAACAATATCAAATCGTCAAGACCAACAAAAATTATATAACTCTCGATTTGTTCAAACCATTTAAAATAATTGTGTTCATCAAGCTTAATTGAGATAGAAATAAAAGTTGATGGAACAATTGAGTAATTTAAAAATATTGTATAAATTGAAGATTCGAGTAAAGTAGATGTGAATCCTTGAGATGATTAATGCATTGGATTATGCTGTGGAGTTGAAACAACGTCTGGATAAGAGATGTTGTTCTTGATAATCATTAGAGATGTTTGAAGAAAAAAACCATGTCAAAGAATTTTCAAGCTATGATATCATAAAGAGATGAATACAATTGAAAATATATATTGATCATACATGTCATTCAATACAAGAGTGATGTGCACCAAAAAACCATAGAAAATATCTAGTAACTATGTTAACAAATTCTAGCACATGTGTATTGTGTATTATATGTTAAAAGTTGTTGTAAAACCAACTCATTCAAAAATTTAAGTTATTGGGATAATGATCAACTATATCTTTATATATTTATCAGAAAACTACCATATGAAAAAACTATATCCAAGCATCAATGAAGCATTAGGGTTCAATTTCTTCCACCAAATAAACTCTATACTAACAACACTAGAAGAAAGGAAACAAATTTGATGAAAACCTTTAAATTATGATATTATTCAGATTTTATCAATAATATTAAAGATATTTTCATCATTTCATTTATATAATTTTTTTTCTCTTTCATTTTATTTGAGTTACCTAAACATATTATACAAAAGGGGGTTTATCTCTATTATATAAAAATAAGAATTGCATTATTAGTTAAATTTAAAAATAGATTTAAATAACCTTTTTAACACTCTAATGTATTTTGAAAAAAAAGAGAAAAAAATTTCACCTGTGAGTGAAGCAAGAATAATATATAAAGTAATAAAAATTAAATTTAACTCAAGAGTAAAACAAAGAGAATTATATAAAGTGACCTTTTATCATAAAATAAAATATATATTTTGATAGTAATTATTATTATTTTTGTTATTTATATATTATTATGTTATATTAATCATCAATTTTCATTTATTATCATTAATTTACTAAAATTTTTAGGTTTAATAACTAAGTATTAACATAAGAAATTGGAAATTTTCATTAAAGTATAATATGATCGGTGACATTACATATATGGGAATATTATGTTCTTTTAAATTTACATTATACATGATTAAATTTTGTAATAATAAATAATTTGTTATTTTAAAAATATTTAATTATGTATCATATCACAATAAATTTTTATATATGGTATTATAAATCTACTAAATATGAAGAATATACTAAAAGCTCAAAAACAAAAAAATGTAAGAAATAAAATACATAATCGTGCATATTTTTTTGAAAAATTATATATTCTCAAAATTAATTATAATTTAAAAAATATAAATTTTAATATATATTTAAATGTATAGTAATTAATTTTAAAACATATAATAAATTAACATATATATATATTTATATATTTATGTATTCTATTTTTAACATTTTTGAATTTTTAATATATTTTTTTATAATTAATAAATTTATAATACTTTATTCAAAAAAATATTAAATTTTTACATATTTTAATTAATTTTCATTCTTTTATCCTTTTTCATATATATATATATATATATATAAGTTTGTTAAAAATAAAAAATAGAAGACAGTTTTGTCAGCGTTCCCTACGTTGACCGATGAAAATCCATAAACCTAACAAACATGTCGCTCCCGACCTCATCTTTTTAACTGCTCAAACTTGTTTATAAGTCCATTTCCGCATTTACTGACTGTTCTCCACAACCACGCTAAACGACCCCACAGACAGATTGCAAAAACTGAAAACAAAGTAATCAAACCAAATCGCAAAACCATGCATAAGAGTGGATCAGCCTCTTCATTGGGCCCAGGTGGACTAGACCTTAGCCAGGCCTTCTTCAAATCCATACAAAGCGCTTCTCCACCATTTCCGACCAAACGCCACACTAAGATCTCCGTCATCGGGGCTGGAAATGTCGGCATGGCCATAGCCCAAACCATTCTCACCCAAGACCTCGTCGATGAGCTCGTCCTCGTCGACACCAACGCCAATAAGCTTCGCGGCGAGATGCTCGACCTCCAACATGCCGCTGCTTTTCTTCCCCGTACGAAGATCCACGCCTCAGTCGATTATTCCGTTACCGTTGGTTCCGATCTATGCGTTGTCACAGCCGGTGCGCGTCAAATTCCCGGCGAGACTAGGCTGAACTTGCTGCAGAGGAATGTTGCTCTGTTTCGAAACGTCATTCCTCCGCTAGCACGCTATTCCCCGGACTCCATTCTGATGATCGTCTCTAACCCAGTTGATGTATTGACCTACGTCTCATGGAAACTATCCGGGTTCCCTTCTAACCGGGTTATTGGGTCGGGAACCAATCTGGATTCTTCAAGGTTTCGGTTCCTTATTGCTGATCATCTTGACGTCAACGCCCAGGATGTGCAGGTGGGTTGATTTACTTTTTCTTTTTCTTTTAATTTCAATCAACTTTATGCTCAGGGCATTTTAGGGGGCCGAATGATGAAATTATATTATGAATTTTTTATTTAATATTTAATATTTAATTATCCACACTCTCATGTTAATTTAATATAAAAAATATGAGGCAAGTATTATAGAAAAATATATTAAATTTGATTTCTAAAACTATATGGTATATATATTTATCAATTTTAATTGAGAAAAAGGAAAAAAAATAACGATGAGTTCAATAAATTTTATATAATATATAAATCTAATAAATAAAAATATTATAACTAAATTAATATAGAAAATTATTTCTCTTAAATAATTATAAAAAATTATGATATTAAAATTAACATTCAATCAATTTTTTATTTATTAAAGATATAACAAATAAGATTTTTTTTTTAAATAAATTTGCAATTTTACGTAAATATAAAGAAAGCAAAATTGAGAAATAAAAGTTAGCAAACAATTAATATATTATATATTATTTATTTCACTTATTTTTTTATTGATGGCTTTAAATGTAAGTTTTATTCTCGTACAGTTATACATTTTATATTGATATTAATCTTAAGATAGTTGTAATTAACGTGGGTTGCTTTACATTGCCTTATTTTTTGTTGTCAATTTTCTTTTAAATAATACCTTTAAAATTTATAATAAAAATAATATTCAATAATATTGAATGAAGATAAAAATAACACCTAATAATATTGAATAAAGTTTAAGTAGATAGCGTTCAACGTTAAATATGTTTAAATAATTGTAATTTAAATTTAACAGTATCTAATTAGATGACGTTTAAAATTAAATAAGGTGTCAAATTTTTTTTAACAATAAAAATATACGATGAGTATATAATTGATGTTATTTTTGTGGTTACTAGTTATAAAATTGATATTTTTTTTGTTCTACCAATTTTCTTTTATCTAATATATACTCTTTTTGGAACATTGTGCACTTGAGGCTTGATTTTGAAAATTGAAACTACAGCCTACTAGTAAAACATAGTGCTTGAGAAATTTCTAGTTTTCTTTTTTCATTAAGGAACTGCTTCCATTGGCATAGAGATGACTTTGTGTAGATAGTAGATACAATAGAAAAATTAAACTCTATGAAACAATTCGTCAAAGCTAGAGTTAAAAACAAGTAGGAGGAAGTGAGACAAATTTAGCAAACATGAACAAGCCCTAGTGTTGCATCTTGTCAATTCTCCCTGAAGTAAATACAGTCTAATTTTTGAGTTTCAGTTATTGAAGTGAAAAATGAGTAATTGGAAATAGAAAAACTTTGTACATGAGGATAACAATGTGGCTTAAGAGAATTGAAAGTTATGTTTAACAAAAAAGAAGGAATTGAAATGTATGCTTCTGGAAATACTAGGGGCTTGTTAACCAATTAAGTTTTCAAGTTATAGTTTTTGAACCAAAGTTTTTAAAATGAGTGTTGCTTAGTAATTAATTTCATTTTTAATTTTAAAATTAAGTTTGAACTCAATTCTATTTTTACACTTGTTATTGTTTTTGAAACCTAAAAAAATGTTTTTGAAAACCATAAAATAAAACTTTTTACCAAACAGAACTTGAAAACATAACTCTTACAAAGCGAGTCATAGGACTTCTATTGCTCCAAGTTTTTGCGCCGGAACAAAGAAATGTCGTTTTGAGAGCCCCTTCAAGACATGCCCTACGTTCCATCATCTTCAACTGATCTCCACCTTTTTCAGTTGATTCCACTGATTAATCCCATATTCCCACCACTTTTCATCAAACCTCCTTCCATTTTTGTCTCTCCGAATAAGAATTTAGGATTATCTCTCCTCCTCAAAACTGTTGGGTTTTTCTCTTGATTTGGAGGAGCCCAAGGGAAGCGCATGTGGCTTAAAAGCCCATGGAGTAAGAAGAGCAATTATGTCATGTCATTGCTTTAATTAATAAACCCATTTAGGGTTTGTTGTGTGAAAAATCTGCAGAGAAAAAACGAGTGCAGAAAAACAGTAGCTGCTGCAGAAAAACTGCTCTCAGTTTTTTAGTTTCTCCTTCTCCAGCAAGCCTTCATCAAGTGCTCCAATCGAAGGTCGTTTGTGGTCCGATTAAGCTGAAATTTTGCAGGCAGGTTCACGACTCAAGACTCTTTAATCTGTGCAGTGGGATTTGGATTTGGCTCACCGGTTTGAGAAATTCTGAGCAGTGAACAGTGACTACGAATTGGGTTAGATCTCTCCATTTTTCTTGAAATAATTGTTAGTTTCCAAGAAGTGTATTCTTGATGATGTTGTTAATTATTTGTCTCTAGTTTTACCTAGAGAGAACTGTTGTACAATTGTTTCTTGATAGTGGAAGTTTTGGAGAGGAGTGCCGTGGTTGTTTTCTTCCTAAACCGGGAAGGTTTTTCCACGTAAATTGCTTGTGTTGATTTTGTGCATGTTTTCATTTTGAGTTCTATTATTTGTTTCCTAAAAGATTCACACAAAGAAGGAGAATAGGTTTAATTCCGCTGTTTAGAACTTGATTAAGTTCTTAAGAAAATTGTGATTCTCCTAACAAAAACCTGTCTACATTATCGCTATTTTTCTACTCAATCTCCATTCATCCCCCATTTTTCTTGTTTGGTTTCCAATTTGCAATGTCAAAGTGACCAAAAAAGTTGGAGGCAACCCTGGTTTGTAGTTTTGCAAGCTTTGGAGATTCCCCTGTCAATTTCAAACCCATATCCATTCTTCACTCCATCGTATACAGCCAACCGGTTTGATCTCGTTCACTCTCTCAAGCTGCAATACTTTCAAATCTTCCTCTATTGTTTCGTGGTCTAAGTATCAGAGTTTGTTTGTGAACTTTTTTTTTAATTCATTCGATTCTGTGTTTTGGTTCTAGGTCTGAGGTTTGCATATTTTGTTGGTGCAAGATTCTAGACATTGTCTGGGACTTTTGCTTGAAGGTTTTTCTGGTTTGAGGTTTATTGGATTTGCTGGTTTGTTTTGCGATTTCTATGAAGTTTTTGTTGGGCATGTTAAACATTACAAGCAGTTTTCATTGTTTCATGCCATCGGTAGAATTATCATTGTAACACTTGCAACAACCAACGTTGAAGTGAAGAGGTCATGGAGCGAAAATGGAAAACTCATCATTCTCTACCAAATTTCTTTAATATTCTTAGAGATATGTAATTTGATACCTTTTGTAAGGTTACATCATCATGAAGACCTTACTTTACTAAAAAAGAAGAAGAGCTATATGCTTTTCTGCTATAGTTAGTTAAACTAACTTGAAGTTTTTTAAACAAATTATTTGTTAATTGGTAATATTCCTTCATGTGTTTTTGGGAAATGGTTTCAGGCATACATTATCGGGGAACATGGTGATAGCTCAGTGGCACTTTGGTCAAGCATTAGTGTTGGAGGAGTGCCAGTGTTGAGTTTCCTAGAAAAGCAGCAGATTCCATACGAGAAAGAGACACTGGAGAACATTCACAAGGCAGTCATAGACAGTGCATATGAAGTGATTAGTCTTAAAGGTTACACTTCCTGGGCAATTGGATATTCAGTGGCTAACTTGGCTCGGAGTATCCTCAGAGATCAGAGGAAGATCCATCCCATTTCTGTCCTCGCTAAGGGTTTCTATGGCATTGATGGTGGTGATGTGTTCTTGAGCTTACCTGCACAGCTCGGCAGAGGAGGGATCATTGGGGTCACTAATGTGCATCTCACTGATGAGGAAGCACAAAGGCTTAGGGATTCTGCTACTACCATTCACGAGCTGCAGGGTCAATTGGGACTTTGACTCATTCTCCATTCTGCCTTTACTGTTTTGGGGTACTGATGTAAAGTAAGAACAGTCTCGGTTCAGTTTTCTTTTCTCTGGAAGAAGCCAAGTATACTTACTATTAAACTAAATGCCTACGTTTTCTTATAGTGTTATACTGACCTTTTGTCTCATTAAAAGTGTTTTGGTTGTTTCAGTATATCACTAACAAGCTGATCTTGACCTCTGTTGAAGATCGCGTAGTTGATAAGTTTGAAAGGTGCAAGTTTGCCGTTAGAGAGAAGTGTATCAATGGTCCAATAGCTTTAGGCAAAGGAACGTATTAGTCCGACAACTTTCAACTGTATCACTTTTATCTTATAATTTTGAAAAAAACATGCAATTTAGTCTTAGAAAGAGATACTTTAGTCTTAAAAATACTACACATACGTAAGTGTACATTTCGTAAAAGTTATTAGATTTTTTGTACCCCTAACTCCAATATTTATGAAGTAGTTATTTATATAGTTTTACTTTTAATCATTTTTGAAAAATATATGTTTTTTGTGTTATATTTAAAAAAAAAGTGTGCACTATATTTTTTAATATACTTTTTAACATGAAAAAAATATTTCTTAGAATGAGGTTTTTCAAAGGTTTTTTACATTAGAAGATTTTATCAATTAGTTCCTTACCTTATAAAAGGTATCAAAGAAGGATAAATTTTACTTATTGATTCAATATTTTAATAGTTTTTCGATTAAAATATCATAGAAAAATGTCACTTTTATCCTTTATTTATTTATTAATATAATAAAGTATTGAAAAAATAATACTATTTTATTTAAAATATTAATAAAAAATAGTTTTTGTAATTCTTGGGCCATTTTTTTTTTCAAAAGAACTAAATGAACTCTTTAACTTATTGCATGGGATCAATAAGGGATTTACGTGATATTTTTTTTATTTTTTATTTTATATGAAAAAATATAATTACATAAGGTAAAAAGATATTAAAAATATAAATTAATCTGTAAAATATAAATTAAACATAAGTGAAATTTGATTAGTATATTCTGAATTTAAGGTACTATTAAAACATAAACCCCAAACAACGATATTTTGAGCAGTTAATTTTTAACTAAATTCACTTATAGTTCTCAAATTTGAAACTTATAATTTTATTATCAAATTTTTAAATTTTTAAATCTAGATTATTAAATTTTTAAATTAAACGATTTAGTCTAAAATTTATAAGATTTTACACATAAATTTATGCGTAAAATGTTAAAAATTTATAAACTAAATTAGAAGATTTAAAAATCAAATTATACGTTTTAAAATTTTAAATATAATTAAAGTTTGAAGAATAATAATACTATTTTAATATTTTATTCATAATATTTGAAACTTGGAAAGTATATCGAAGAAAATGTTGGTGATGCTTACTTATCTCGGGCAATTATTCCGGAATAAGATTCTAATGCAATAGGGTAGAAATCTATCGAGGGAGATTTTGACTCGAGAGTGCAGGATTGAATATTATATATTCATAAGTCCACATTATAATAACTTAACGGGTTAAGCTCGATTTCTAAAAATACAGGATTCAGAGGTTAGACATAATCACTCCTAATTAGCTTGGATATTTATCAAATTTTATTCCTTGACTATCTACTCCAATACAACTATGATCTTTACATCACGGTGATTTTATACTTGATAAGATAAAGAATGTTAAGTAGGTCTTTTTATTTAGATGTTAGGAATTATTTAGTTTTTTTTTTTAATATGTATTTTTAAGTATATTTATTAGTGAAAAATATGTTCCAAAAATATATATTTAATTTTTCGTTAAATATAAAAAATAATACATCTAACGTTATCTTTCAAAAAGTATACCTATCTAAATATTTTTCGCAAACAAAATCAAATTTAATAAGATAAGTACTAAACAATACATTTGTCCTGGAAAAAAGAGAACACCCGGACATGCATTTGAACCTTTAACTATATACATCATCCAACAGCTTTAATGGATAAATCATAAAGAAGAAGTTGAAATAATTAAGCTTTGGTTTCTCTGAAATGGTACTCTTATCATCTTTTTTATATGTCCACTAGGTTGTGTTTCTCTTAAATTGAAAATAGAAAACAGAGCACTTTCTCAAAACTGAATATGGAATGGCCAAATAATTAAGCATCTGAAGTACGTACCAATTGCATGTGTTTTAGCAATACAACTCATCAATTCAGATTTGAGGCATCCGATGTGCCTTTTTTCTGATACTTGTCTAATTATAGTCCCACTAGGTATTGTAAACAGTTAAACACCATTCATCTCATCATCATCAGGCTACACGACAATTTCAACTTCTGGGAATCACATGTATACTTCACCAAATTCATTCATTGATCACCTTTCAATAAAATATTACTTAATAAAGTAAGCTTTAACTTTCATACTTGCTATATATAAGCAAATATTCTCAGTATTAATTGGAATTTAATTCCCATTTTATTTCTCAATCTCTATCCCTTATAAACTTGATTAACAGTAACTCATATTTTTGCGTTTAATAAAAGTTTAAGTACCTATTAAGGGATCTTCTTGATCTTGAAGCTGCACTCTGCCTTTCCACTGCTGGTCATTAAAGCAAATGTGTTCAGCACTAACCTATGTAAATATTGCATAGATTTCATGCAAAATGAGTCATGAAATGCTAAAAAGTTAAGATATCAAAATCCATGCTTACTTATAAACGGTTACATTAGTATCATTCTTATCAATGTGTGACACGTTAATTTTTATTCTAATATTTTAAAAATTATCATTGGATTGAGCTTATTTCTTAAAAATTATGACAAGAAAATCCCCTCCAATCATCAATGTGCCTAGGTGTTACGGTTTGCGAGTTCGTAGTAGAAATTTTACGATTCAGTGTTAAGACTTTCTTAGTCAAGACAAACATATCACCTTTTCGAGTCTAAAGTATGACACTTGTTCAAATACTTCAATGTTTATTGAGAAAATATTAATAAAAACTACTCTCAACGAGTTTCACACACATGTGATTTAATGATTGCTTCATGGCATCTAGGTTATTCAACTATGCACTTGCCCAATCGTGAGGCTCCACATAATCTAGGAATTATGTCTTACAATTATTCACCCAACTAGTACATATTTATTTATATTCTCCTTATATTTTTCACTTTTGTTTTAGTGTTATATAATTTTTACTAACTGAATTCTAATAAAAAAATAAATATTTAATATTTTTTCATAAATTTTAGTGAAATTATATCAAATAATAACTAAAATTTATATATAATAATAAAAATAACAACTCCAATAATATTAAATCGGTTCAATTGGAAGTAGTTTAATATTGAACAAGTTTTAATAATTATAGTTACTCTTGAACATCTATTTGAACGAAGTTCAATATGAAATAATAAGTTGAATTTTTTTAATAATAAAAATATATAAATGAATATAAAGAGTATTATTTTTATAATTACAAGTTTTAAATTTTAAATTTTGTTGTTTTTTTTAAATTTTACTAGTTTAATTTATTAGTATTTTTAAAAAAATAATACATTTTGTCTAGCATATAATTTAATAATTTTGTGTTACACCACGTATAATTGTATAAATATTCATTGTTATTTATATTATGTAATATCGATCTTATATTTTTTTTACATAATTGATTTTTTTTTATATTTATATTATAATTTATGTTATTTTTTTATTTTTTTATCTGTATAGATATTAAACTATATTTAGTCTAATTATATTTTAATTTACTTAGTTTTAATTTTTTATTTTAATTAGATAAAAAATATACATTTTACATATGACGTATAATATTCAAAAACAATAAAATTTGTTAATTTTTGTAACAGGAAGTATGACTTTTTTATATTATTTTATAATAATTATTCAAGTGACGTAAAAATTATTTATTTTTATTATTGAAATTATAGCTGATGTATATCTAAACATTAATCCTCGTTAACTACCTTTCATTAATTGAACCACAATAAATATGTAGATTCTGAGTTAACCAATGGCGATCACCTATAGCAAACACTTGCGTATTCGTTCAGTACTGTATTTGAGCTACCTAATCTAATTAACAGAATCCACACCATGGCGATGACGGCTTTAGTTGCGCGTACTTGATGGCCTCAACAAGAGTGATTGACATGCCTTCTCCAGTAATTGACAATTAACAGTACAAAACTCTTTTATCAGCGAAAATAAATAATAATAATAATTAATTTCATTTGGAATAAAAAAAATAAGACTATACTTTATCACATATTTATGATAAATAATTTTTTTAAAATTTTACTTTATATATAATTAATTTTTTTCACAGCAATCAGAATTTTTCATAATCTTATTTAATTAGTTAATTTTGTTTACCTACAAGTATAACTGATTTAACCTAACAAAATTTTAATATAAGTTATGATATTATTATAATTAATATGATGAACAAAATATTTATGAAAAAATAATATTACCTGTGTGAGTGTGGGAGAAAATATTTGAAGAAGAGTGACAAAATAGTGAGTTTGTAAAATATTTATATATCATTATTTTGAGTTTTTTTTAATTTGTTATATTATATCTTAATTTGTACTCATTAATTTTATTAATATAAGAAATATTTTTTAAAATTTATATAGTAGACATAAATCAAATTAAAAAATAAACACGTTAAATTATTTATATTATTATTTTACTTTATTCAATTTGTTTTATTTTTAACAGAATAAAAACAAGAAGATTTGTATATAAAAGACACATATATTATTATAGTTTAGAAATAGATTTAATTGGATTTTTATTTTAAAATAGGCATATTATAACTTCTTTAACCATTATTCAAAAAATTTCTTCTTCTCTCTTCTTTCCTAATTTTGTTTTCTTTTCTTCTACGATCAAATTCTTTCTTTTCTCTCTCTTACCCTAACTTTACTTCTCTAATTAACAGCCATCTCTTCCACCAATTTTTATTTTTATTATAAATAAAAAATAAAAAATATTTATATAATAAAATATATATAATTTTTTATAACAAATAATTTATCAAAATTTTATTATAAAATAATAATAATAAATAGTTACAACAATTTTATGCAAATTTTTTGACATTTTAAAAAAATAAATTATTTAAAATTAAAAAAATTAAAAAATAGATTATATTGTAACATATATCTCTAATATTATTATAATTTTAATTATTACTAAGATAACAAATATTTGTTAATAATAATTTTATTTAAGTATTAAAATATAATTTATATATTTTATTATATTAATAATAAAAATAATTATAATAATATTATATTAAATAATATTTTCACACAAAATTTGCGATATAATATTTTATGTTTGTATTGTATCTTGTAAAAAGTTAGATAGAGAGTCTTCATAATTTTTAAATAATTTAATTATTTTTATGAATATTATTTTTATATCATAATTATAATTAATATTATATTATTTATGAATTATCAAAATGTTTAGCATATCATTTTCGTATAAATTTATATTTATTTTATTATAAAATAAATTATTTTTTATTTTTTAAAATAAAATTTTAATATATAATATGATAAAAGAGATTTGCGTATTTAAAATTAATTATAAATTTATAAGGTATTAATATTTTTTTATAAAATTATTGTAACTATTTATTATTATTATTTTATAATAAAATTTTGATAAGTTATTTGTTATAAAAAAATTATATATTTTTTATTATATAAATATAAATTATTTTTATTATTTTTTATTTATAATAAAAATAAATTATTATTTATTAAAATTGGTGAAAAGTTGGTGGAAGAAATGGTTGGTAATTAGAGAAATAAAGTTAGGGTAAGAGAGAGAAGAAGAAAAAATTTGATCGGCAGAAGAAAAGAAAAAAAAATTAGAGAAGAAAAGAAAAAAGAAAAAATTTGACGAACAAATAAAATATAATATACCTATTTTTAAATAAAAATCCACTTAAACTTATTTATAATCTATAATAATATATTTGCCCTTAGACAAATCACCTGAAAACAATGTATATTCAATAAGTTGGATTAAAAGAGAAAAAGAAAGGGAGGTATATATCGAATTTTGTAGTGATCAACCGAGCAAGGTCACGGATTGTACTGAATTACTGAGATCCCTTCAGTCACGGATTGCATATCGAAGTTTGCAAATAACCCACAACCCTCCAAACTCTCTTATTTAACTTCACAGTATAGAACTCTTTCGAATTCTCCTCATCCTTTTTTTCATGTTTTTTTCTGCTATTTCTTTCTATCAACTCATTTTCTACTTCCTTTTCTCTCTTTCATGCCATTTTTAGATATCAGTTCACGGGTTTCTCTTCTTACTTCTGCTATATAATTCCCTACACCCATCTTTGTTTTCTTCAAAACCCAATATTACTACTACTAGTAGTAGTACAACTAGTGTTCATTTTGGAACACAGAAAAAAAAATCATGGGTTTAGAAACAAAGAAAATGAATGCCAGTTTGTTCATAATCTTGATTCTCTCATTGATTTCAATGCCACCAATTCAAGCTTGCGGTTCATGTCAACCACATCCACCATATCACCATCCAGGTCAACCCAAAATTCCTCCTCATCCTCATGACCCTCCATCCTCTAAACACCCGCCTCATCATGGAGGCCATTCCCCTTCTGAAAAACCACCACATGGTCAATTGCCACCAATCATTGTTAGCCCTCCTCCAGTTATCCTCCCACCATACACTGGCCCTCCTTACAGTGGAGGCGGCGGAGGAGGTGGAGGCGGAGGTGGTGGTGGTGGTGGAGGTATTCCGGGGCTAAACCCACCGCCAACAACTTCGCAACCAACTTGTCCGATCAATGCACTTAAATTAGGGCTATGTGTGGACGTGCTTGGGGGTTTGGTGCATATTGGGTTGGGGAACCCAGTGGAGAATGTTTGTTGTCCAGTGCTGAAAGGGTTGTTAGAGCTTGAAGCAGCTATATGTCTGTGTACTACCATAAGGCTTAAGCTTCTAAACTTAAACATATTCATTCCTCTCGCTCTTCAAGTTTTGATCACTTGTGGATTGACTCCTCCTCCTGGTTTTGTATGTCCTCCTCTAGTCTAGTACTAGTGAATTATTTACTTCTGTTTCAAAAGTAGCTAGCTAGCTAGGTTTAATTTGAGTTTCTGGGTTCACTTTATATATGTTATTTTATTTTAGTACGTAGCTAGTTGTCGTCTGGGTCCGGGATCAATTAGGATTCAATTAGGGTATGGGTACTAGTTCTATTTTGAAGGGGATACCGGATATCTCAGGGGTTTAATATTCTGTGCGATCCATAGTCGCCAATCGAGTAGTATAATTAAAGCTCCTCGCTTTGATACTTTGTTCCTTTATGTATCTTTCTGAAGACTGAATCAGTAGTGTTCAAGTACGTGTGTCTTTTTTATTCTGAAGACTGAATTAGTAGTGTTCAATTACGAGCGTATGAATTAATATATCAATTGAGTCTAGAGAATGGTTTGTTTACCATAATTTCTGGGTCTTTTTTCATATACATCTATCTGAGCCAATTAAGTACTTACAAATTTGCGGTAATTTATTGTTTTGGATTTCTATATTATTTAATTATTTGTGTGATTTTATTTTTAACGTCAGAACAAAAAACAGATATGTTATTTACTTTATAAAAAAAACCGTATATATACTAAAACATATTTTTACAATATATATATAATACGTGAAAGCTTATTTAGTAATTTTATGTATTATATTTTTGTTATGCTCATACGTACATACCAAACATACCAATTAATGAAAATTATTTCAATTGTTCCAACAATTTTGAAAGCTACGAAAATATACTCACTTCAGAGCTAAAAATTATTCTACAAGATTGTCAATTATATTTAATTTATAATTTTTTTTTATAGTTTATCATTGTATTAAGATTTTCTTTTATCAATACATATATACAAATAAATAAAAAAATTCAATATAACAAAATCTAAATATATAAGTTATATATTTAGTAATAAAATTATTAATTATAAAACATATATTAAAAGCAAAATCACGTTCAAATTAAATTAAATTTAGTATTAGAGTCTAATTTGTCTTTAATTATGATATATTTATATTATATTTATTATTGATATTTTATATTCTTATGAAAAATAAATAATATCTTAATATTTTTATTGAAATACATTTTATTACCGTATTTTTAATAAAATATTTTTAAAATTAAATAAATCATGCTCATATTTAATACCAAAATTTTAACATATTTTTATATAAAAATAAATATATTGTATCTATTTGGACACTTTATTCAATAATATCCGTCACTTATTTTACTAACTATATATGAAAGTTATTAAAAATAATAAATTTATTAATAATTAGACATTTTGTTCAATTAAACAAAATTTATTTCCTTCCCAATTACTACAAAATTTTAAATTAAGCATGTATCTCCCCCGATGCTCCTCAAATAATAGCTTTTATTTCTTCTTCTTTTTTTGGGGTGCCCTTTTGACTATCTACCTACAATGATTAATTTGATACTTTTGAAAAAAATAATGACTAATTTACTTATTTTCTTCTTAATTTTTCCCCAATGCTATTTATTTTTTCGTTGTGATACTTGTCTGTCAAACCCATAAAAAAGGATTGGAAACGTGAAAAAAGTGGCACAATAATGGTATAAAAATATTTGACCATTATTAATGGTATAAAAAAAGTCTAATTCTTCTACATTAATTTTAATGTGCTAATATATGTATCGCTACTGTATAAACATACGAGTAAAATTAATTGAAAATTTGAATCTTTGTTTGTTTCATAAAGCTGTAGCTGACAAATTTATACTAAAAGTAGTACATATAATTTGCATTCACCAAAAATAAAACGAGATGAAGATAACTAAATATAAACATTTATATGAAACTAATATACTTTTAATATTTAAAAGTATATCTTAGTTAAATTATAATAATTTTAAATTGTTGAACGTTGATTACATTTAATATTATATAATTAAATCGCTACTGTTATATTATCGATTAAAGTAAGCTTGAATATGCCAAAGCTGGTTCACGGGCCGGGAATGTCTGGTGGTTGAATGCGACAAAAATAATTGAGTTAATATTTTAACATCTAACTTTAAATTACCTTCTCTCACATTGATGTCTACGAAGGTCGCCACTTATGACGAAAAGAAAATTATATTTATCAGCATCATTACATGCTTGAAAGAACACGTAAAAATTTAAATATAATTTTTTATTAAAAATATATCATAGTAGTATAATTGAAATAAGTTAGGGTTTAAATCACAAAAGTAGATTTGTAACCATTTGCTTGTAATTAAATTTCACTAATTTATCAAAAATTAGTGAAAAAAATTAAAATTCTCCGGTTTATAAAAAACTGCCCAAAAAATTTAGCCGGCTTTTCAGAAAACGATCTGTTATTTGTAAAATATTTTGTCGATTTTTGAAAATCGGCCCAATTTTTAGGAAATATTTTTAAACCGTACCAATTCCATCTTCTTCTTCTTTTTAAAACAAACCCAATATCTTTTAACCCTAGCAAATCACAGTTCAATCCATTCTTTTCCCCTACCCCTACACAAAGTACACCTCACCCCACCCTACTTCGCGCAACCACCAAAAGCCACCATCATCATTTCGCACGCAACCACCAATCACCGAAAGCGGCCGGGCACCAAGCTTCACCAGTTCACTTCGTCTGTACACATGTAAAAAAGTGAATCATTTTACTGGTATTTTGTTTAGTGTTAGTTTTGGTTTTGTTTGTTTAATGATATTGTTTGCAAAATAAAAAAAAATGATTCTAGGGGAATGATTTATTCTTACTTATAGGCTTCTAGCGAAGAAGAGGGCTGAAGAAGAAAAGTGCTTAACGGTGGCATAAACCATAAGAAAATCTTTTAATCATCATCATTTTTTCTTGTTTCTTAAAAACATGCTTCTAATGAACTTGGGCAGTGCATTTTTTACTGAAAAAGAATCACAACTTTTTTAAAGTAGAAATTTATTATGCATTTTGATGTACTTGCTGAAGTTAATCTTTACCTTTGATTGGATTGTTTGTAAAAAAATTGAAATGGTATGTACGGATGAGTTTCTTTAGTTTTCTTAATTTTACGTTCATATTCTTTAGCCCTAGGAGTTCAAATTTAATGATATTTAAAATTAAATGCTAAAAACATTCAGAAGGTCAAAGTAGGCAATATGTGATATTTTTGGATGGCTAGGTCTATGTATATTTTCTACAGACGTTAGTAATTACCTAGAAATCTAGAATACATTAAGCATGTTAGTAAAAAAAAAAAAAAAGGCCACTACTGAAAATGATGAAAAGAAAAAAATTACAAGTTTATTACCGTGAGATCTATTTTGTCTTCCTCTTTTTTCATTTTTTTTATTCAGATGTGCCCTGATACTTCTATTCCCATTTTTATGTCATTGGCTAGAAAGAACATAAATTCACTTCTTCTTTTTGCAGGATGAGTATGTTAAAGCTTACTATGCTGCTCTGTTGAAGAAAGAACAAGAGCTAGATGAAGCTGCTACTAAGCAATCAGACGGGTCAAACACATCAATCTCAGATGGTCTTCTCAGTACATCTTCTAGTCGTTAGGTTGGCAGGAAGTCAAAATGTGAGGAAGATGAAGATATTGAGTGGGAAGATGCTCCAATTGCAGGTGAATCATTTATTAACTTTTCTTTACAACAAATTTTATAAATCGAAAAACTGGCCATAATGAAGCCCCAATTTAGGAATGTGTACTTCAAATGGAGAATTTGCTATAAAGGATATCTAACGATGGGGTATACTATTCTTGAATTTGTGAAATACCAAATTTTGTTCATTTTTATTAACAATAATTGTTAGAAAATCTTCAATTAAAAATTTCAATTTTATTCCTCTTTTCTTTCTTTTAATTTTTTCGATACCTTTGTTGATTTTGATTTCTTTCGATTATAGATTTTTCTTCCGTTCTTTTGTAAATTGATATCTTCTGTTTGATCTTTTGCTATTCTTGGAATGAAAAACTTTAATTTTCAGTTTTAATTTTATGTTTTATTCTTCTCATTGTTATATAAAGAGAAGAAAATAGACAACTTAAGAGAAAAACGAAGAAGAAAATAGAGAAAGAAAAAGAAAGGGAAAAATAAAAGGAGATGGAAAAAGAGAAAAGAGAGAATAGAGAGAATAGAGAGAATAGAGAAGAAGGAGAAAAAAAAAGAAGAAAAAAAAAGAAGAAAGAGGATACGGGGAAAATAAAATATATATTTTTTAATTTTTTATTTAAAGTTATATTTATCTAATAGAATTTAAACACTTAAAATTCATAAAATAATAAAATGTTATTTAAGTTTATAATTATTTAATTGTTGTATTCTAAAAGATAAGTTTTTATAGTTCTTTAATACCTACCATTAAAGAAAAAACTATCTTAAAGATAATGTATAATACATATAACTTGATTTTATTTTTATTCTATTTAAATTTATATATTTATATTTGTGTATTTTTAATTTAAATAAAATAATTTTATTCTTAAAATTATTTATACATATATTATTTCAATGTATTATTTTCATTAGAAACATGATGTAAAAAGTATAAAATAAAATTAAAAATTGAGATGAAGTAATAATGTAACATGACTCTTTCAGATGTATTAAAAAAGTTAATATAATCCCTCCAAATAGAAATGCTAATATTATTCAAATTTAAAAGTATTTTTACACTTAAAAATATTATATTTATGTTATGTGTTAAAATTATTTTAAATATTAAAAAAATAATTAATTTTTTAAATAATACTAACACTTGTAAAAACACGAAAAACATGAGTACAAAAATGATGTTGATTTTTATCCTCTACATTCCTCACAGCCAAAAAGAAGCACAATTATAGAACCTTTGAGAGTCTTCATCGCTACCTAAAACATGATTGAAATAGAGGTCATCATCATGATGAATCGACTGAACAACGAGCTTTAATTTATGAGGCATAAAACAATTATAATAAACAAGAAAACATTGAATCTTTGATTTTTCTTATATTATAGCCAAAGTTAATATATAAAAGAAAGCTTGTCCATTTAAACTTTGTTTTTTTTTCCTTTTTACATTATGAGATTATTAAAATGTTAAATTTATATAAATTTTTGCAGTTCTATTATTTATATTGTGAGAATTATTTGGATAAATGCAAAAATGATTATTTTTTCTAGGTAATTTTAGCAGTACCATAACATAATTAAATCACGTAGATATAAAAGTGTATAAATTAATGTGGCATCATTATCCTAACATTCATTAGACGATATGCATACAATATAGAAATAGTCACGGGACAAACAGTAGTAATTATTAATTATATACATGAGTTGATATATGGCCTACACAAATCCCCAATCTGCGTATGTTTGGTCCATGAAGCTCTTGATCGGTATGTTTGATGGGTCAAAGGGAATAATCATGAAAGAACTACCTAACTACGTAATTGTGTATAATATACACATTTTAATGTTACTAATCAACCAATGGGGCATCTTCTGAATTAATGAGTAGTACTTGCATGAACATATATCAGTCGAAATTAGCAGACGAATATATAGCTAGGGGCTGCACCAAGGAAGGCTTTAAATGCCACGATGTCGAGGAATGTTTGTTTACAAGTTTTTTTTTTTTTTTGGTTTTTTTTGGGAACTATGCTATTCATAAAATCCATTATATTGATAATAAAAAAAATCCAATTCTATAGAATACAAATATCATTAATAAAAAATAACTTTACATAGAATAATTTCAATTAGAACATTATGAAATGAAACTTGCTAGAAATAAATTTTTATTTTCCGAAAGTACACCGATCTTTTATCACTCTCGTCTTTAGCAAGTGGTTAATTTCCCCAAAATATAATAATAATAATAATAAATAAATAAATAAATTAATTAATACATGTACTTCAACTCTATAATTAAGAGTTACGGTAGAGTAAATACATAATTAAACAAAAATTGATTCTTAGCAAATTAAGGTAAAATAAGACGTTGAAAATTAAACTTTTTTAAAATAAATAACATTTTGATTTGAATGATACATCATAGCATTTCAAATTATCGTGTTTGTTTTATAAATTATTTTTCATTTTATTTATACAACAAAACTATTGTATTTATTAAATTATTATTTTGTTAATCTCTATCTAAATACATCACATGTAGGTTGTCAATCTAAAAAAAATAAAATAGTAAAATATAGATTTAGAACAACTTAAATACTTAAGTGATATATTTATAGTAATAATTTATTTCAAATGTAACATTTAATTATTTAAGTTGTCAAAATCTAGCAATTAAATGGAAAAGAGTTTAACATAATAATATGAATATAACAAATATAATAATTGCATGAGATAAAAATAGTTTAATAATATTAATAAAACAAATACAATAATTTGATAATAATAACCTAAGAGTGCCAAAAAAATAGTAATTCAGAAATTAACCATCCAATATGCATAATGGTAATGAATATAAGATAAATTCTTAGGTTTGTCCTTAGATTTGATCGGTGGTTAAGATATTATATCATTGTACGTTGTTGTATTATGCATTCCGTGATCAGGATGCATGGTTTCAATTGATTTGTGAAAGGACCCATGTTGCAACAAAACGCTAGATGCTTTTCTTAAGAGCAAAATTAAACCAGATGTTTTTTTTTCGCTAATTAAATTAAACTATATGTTGGGATTTCAAGCCTGATGTCAAAAAGAAAAAAAAAATCATAACATAGTGTTTTGGTTACCCACTCTTCTAAAATTTTAAATTATTAGAAGATGTACAAACATTATATTTATAACATCAAACAATAAGTAAATGATAAATTTCATTTCACCAAAATTACATAAGCGATAATCATAGAGACTGAAACTTCTTCACTCTACATCATCCCTAAAAAAATAAACAACAATGAATATTATAACAAGGGGATGATGACAATTCTCACATACAAGAAACATTACATATGTTTTATTGATAATACCACACATAAAATCCATATATTATGTATATATATATATATATATATGTTTGCAAATTAAACAAACATATACACGTGCATAAACATCCAAGCTCTAATTAAAAAAGCAAAGAGACACGTACTCTGTCCTCGATTATAATTAATTAAGCACACTGGAAGCCAGATGGAACCGTCTTAGAACAAACATTAAGAAGAAGGCTAAGAGAAAGAGGAAGATTAAGGTTAATGCCTAAAATGTTGGCTTTAATGGCTGTGCAAAGGCAAACAGCAGCCTCAAGGTCAACAAGGCCTTGGATGAGACTGCAGCAAGGTGTGACTGGTGGTTGCCCAATTGTAAGATTTAGCAAACCACTGAGCACATTAGCACATACCCCCAATTTCAAAGCATCCCTTGGGCATTTGCCACTTGATGAATTAGGACTAGGATTTGAATTAGGACTAGGATTTGAATTAGGGCAATTACCACATGAAGTCACAAGAGTTAAAAAAAGAAGATTGAGGGCAAAGAAGAGAGAAATGGATGAAGAAGTCTTTGAACCCATTTTTTCTCAAATTAATTATGAACACTATAAAAAGGCTTAAAAGAGTAATTAAGAGCTAGCTAGTTGGGTCCTGAAGATGGAGAAGAATGTAGGAGAGTTGTGGGTTTTTATAGGGTTATCAAGATAAGGAAGGCGTTTGAAGATTTAAATTAATTAGCATCAAATTTTATAGACGTAATAATTATTTAATTAATCAGATCTTGCAGCCATGTGAATGGTATTAGAGATTTGAGCTGGAAGATTAAAGTGATATTTAGGCAAGTTTTTGGATGTTTGTGATGTGGGGACTGACGTAAATATTATTTTGCAAAGCCATCAACCTGAAAAATCATCATTAAGTTAGTTAGTTACTCACATCATTTATGCCACACTACTTTTGTAGTGAATATTTGAAACCCCGGAAAGGTAGGTAATGACTTATGACTTGTGATAGAAGGGAAGGATGGGTGTATGTTTGACAATGACAGGATACAATATAAGTAAAATATTTAATAAGAATTAATTAATAATTTTTTTTATATTTTTAAAAATCTTATTATTTCTTAATATCAGCAAAAAAAAAAAATCAAATAATTTTTGTATGTGCCAGAAATTTAACACAAATAATACTAACAATATAAACATGCACGAACACCCTTGGCGTAAATGTATGGTGACAATTATAATAATAATTCAACCATAACTGGTCTATACTGTTTTAAGGAAGTTTTGAGAATAAATCTTATGTATGAGTGGGTATCTCTTGGCTTTTATTTTTAATATTTTTTTAAAACTCAAAAAGTTAAAATTATACTTACGTTACTAAATTAATAATAATTTTATAATAAAAACATCATATTATTATATGTTTAGTTTGGATTGAACAAAAATTTAAATTTTCAAAACCTCACTCGATCTCCTCCCTGCCTAATAAGTTATAGCTAGTTTTGAAATAAAATTGTTAGATTTTTGCACAAAATTCTCATTCCTACTATTTGGTGCACTATTTTTTTAGAGTTTTGTTGCACTGTATAATTAAATTTACACAATTAATTGATTAATTTTTTATTACCAATAACTTTAATTTAAATAATGATACAAATTTTAAGTTTGAGTAATATTTGACGATATTAAACTAGTCGGTGAATTGAAAAGGTATTATATTAAAGTAATTATAGTACCCACTTGTTAATAAAAGTACTAATCGCATTTTGACGTGTGATTGTTGTAATCTCATATAAAAGTATTTTTCCTTTCACAAATTTATTGTAGAAATTCACTTTTACACTTTTTTTTCTTTTAACGCTTTCCTTCTCGTTTTCTTGTCCGTATAATATTGACTGAATTTTTATAGTAAACTATTGCTTGTCATACACTTGCTGCTTCTAACATTTTTTTTGTTTTTTTTTTTTGGATTCAACATGGATACGGGTTAAGAAAAATTAATAGATCTCAAACCTGAAAGATTAAGAAGCGTGTAAGATGTAAGAACTGGAAGAAATTATTTTTTTCCCTTATGACAGAAACTGCTAATAATTTTTTATTTATTTTTTTTGGATTCAACGCTAATAAATTTATTTGATGGTGATATATCTCAAAGAATTGAATATAATTTTTCTAAAGTTCACGTCCCAAAAAGGAAATACGTACCATTACAAATATAAATTGAATAATATATTAAAAATATATATTTATAAATTGAATTTAAGTTATTTTCTTAGTTATTA
This sequence comes from Hippophae tibetana, assembly GCA_037013495.1. Taxonomy (NCBI): domain Eukaryota; kingdom Viridiplantae; phylum Streptophyta; class Magnoliopsida; order Rosales; family Elaeagnaceae; genus Hippophae; species Hippophae tibetana. The sequence goes on along the minus strand of CM072804.1, from coordinate 4,778,400 downwards.
TGACTCCTTATTCAATTGAATTTAAATTGAATAATATTTTAAAAATATATATAATAATCAAAAAAACATTTTAGAACATATTTTGTCACGAATAAACATAAGGCAGTTGTAGAGTATAAGGATATATCATGAAGACTTATTTGTGTGTGGATAATTGGAGGCAAATGTGATGCTTTATAATATTTGATTGGTAAAATTGAAGGGCATTCAACGGTACAGATTCAATTAGATTTAACGGAAGTAGTCCAAAGACTTCCCTCGTGATCAATAACCTTGATCATACAAGAAATTTTGACACTAATTAAATACTAATGTTGGTAATTATTAATAAATTTAAAAAAAGTGTGGAAATGTATCTGATTAGAAGATCGGCTCTTCAAATTGGATAGCAATCGCAAGGGCGGGCTCACTCGTTTCATATTGAAATGCCAATTTGCTTGTGGACTTACTTACATTGAATGTTTAATTATAATAAAATGTTATCTTTTTTTTTATTTAAGAAAAAAAAACACAAGTACTTATTTGTGTGGATATGCTAATAAATATTCCAAAACGTTTTGCTCACTAAAGGGCGAAACGAAACGTTAAATTTATTGGAATATTTTGACATTCCAAGCAAAATGAACATTTTTTTGTTAATTAGGAGGTTAAATTTATTATTTTCCCATATATTTATGGCATGAGCAATTACGTGTGAATTTGAATAATTAAATCTGATACGAATGGATAACTATATATTTGTAATTGTATTAAGAAAATGGACAATCATTTATGATACATGAGTTATACAGGTAGATAACAATAACCTTCTATATATATACATACATACATAATAAGGCTCCTATTAATAATAAGGAAATGTTGATCACATTATACTTAACTAATTAATGTCATCAGCAAACGACACCAAATATCATTTATAGTCTCCTAATTTATTTTAGACTAAATTTCACAAGTAAACTACAAAAGTTGAGTATTGGTACTTTTATATTATTATTATTTTTTATATTTTTTAATCCCTATTTTCAACTCATATATATAAAATACATTTATTTAAGTTATTAGTATTTATTTTTATCAATTTTAATTATATTGACTATCATAATTTCTTAAAATTACTGTTAAATTTTAAAATAAAAACTAATAAATTAAATAAAAATATTTGATATATTTTAATTAAAAATTAAAAATTAAAAAAATACAATATTATAAAATTATAAACCCAAAAATTCCATTACTTATTTGGAGAGCCTAAACTTGAAAAGAAAGGAGAAAATTTATGGGACCCACAACTACATCCAAGGGCAATTGTTTGCTGTTCTATGTCACGGGTGGACACAGTGACACAAATTTCTCTCCTCCCTCTCTTCAAATTGTAAATTTTATATTATTAATTATTAAATTAAATATTAAAAAAAGAAAATGTAATATTTTATATGTTTGCTTGCAAATTGTTAATGGAAGTTAATTAGTGCAATAAAGGGTCACGGGTAGCACTTGAATCTACAAGTAATGGGATCCTCACAGAAGCTTCATCTGAAATTATTTCTGGTTTTATCGCAAAATCTCAGGTCCATTTTGTCAGTAGTGAATGGCTTTTCTACGACTTCACACCCTGTAGGATGCTGATCCAGATCATGACTAACAATTACGTGGTTTAAATAACAAAAAAAATTATTTTAAGGTGTATGTAATCGTCTTGATTAATAAATAATTATGATATAAATTATTTTAGACAATAAATTAATATAAATAAAAATATTTTAAAAATGATGATCGAAATTGTTAGGATTATATCACATTAGTTGTGAATGATGGGTGAGGATATTAGATTACATAATAGTAAAGAATACGATAATATAATTTTTATATATTTATATGTTTAAACATAAAGTGAAATAATATTGTATATAATATAAATTTTATAGTTATTTAGAAATTTAGTATACAAGGGTGTAAATTATTATACATTTTATTTAATCTATTTAAAATTTAATTTTAAAATTATATTTTTTGATTTTTTCTTTCATCTTAAATAAAAAATATTTTTTATTTTTAAAATATAAGAAAAATATAAAATTATATTTTTAAAATATAAGAAAAATATAAAATTAAATTAAATATTAATTTAAATAAATTATGAAAATATTATTTTAATACCTTCGTATACTATCCTTTAGTTTCTTTGTTTTCGAATATTAAAAACTCGAGTGAGTGACTTTCTTTCTTTCTTTACATGGAACAGTGTTAAAGAGTGCATGAGATTTGTTAAAGATTTGTTTGAACTGCATGTGCAGTTTGTTGAGTCTATATGCATGTTGTTATGTGTAACAACCTTCTAGCACATTTATTAACATAATATTTTTTTCGTATAAAATCTCTATTTTTTTTTGTTATAAGGGATAATAATTTTTGTTTTCAAGTAACTTATACATTTTTTCTTAAAATATCTTTTTATATAAGTTCTTTATTATAAATTTATTTATATTTTCAAAATTTCTATTTTTTGAATGTTCTATATTTTATATATTTTTCTAACATTTTAAAATATCTTGTATGAACAGATTTTATAATTTTATCATTATTTTTTTTGATATTTAATAATTATCTAATTTTTAAGACTTATTATTCTTCCTCCTAGGCATCTAGTACACTTTCTTTATTTCTTTTATTTTATCATTTGTTGTTTTATTTAATATTTTTGTTAATTTTTGAAAAACAAAACGTTTTTTATAAGTTTTTTGCATGAGAGTAGTAATTTATGATGATACATTTTATATTAACAAATAAAAGAATCTATATAGCACATTGTCACATATTTTTCATATTTATTAAATGTTATTTGGCTTACTCAATTTCATTTTCACTAGATTTAGTGATATATTTATCTTTGTCTTCTCCGATGAATTCATTATATATTTCATTTACTATAGTATCTAAGTATACACGAGCTATGTGATCATTTCCCTGCATTTATAAATATTATTATTTTGTTAAATTTGTAAACTAAATTTTTACATTTTTTGTCATTTTGTGAGCTACTAAGACTCTTTGAAGAGTTTAATTGTATTGTTGGATAAGTTTGTATGATTACACTTATACCACTAGAACGTTTATCTAAAACTTTTTTTTTATCCTTTATACAAACTAAATCTAAAAAATTAAATTTATAATTTTCATAAAGTTTGAATTTTAGTGAGATATTACCTCTAATTTTCTAATATAATCTTCTTTTTTTCATTTTAAGTTGTTGTTTTCTTCTATAAAGAATGTCAAATTCTTTTAGCCTTTACTTATTTCATTCTTCTTTATATGGGTCAAATGTTTATTATTAATAAGTAACTGGAAATGAAATTGATTTTGTATTATTTTTTTGGATCATATTTTCTGGTTTAAAATCAGTTTTATTGATTATTATCATATCATTTTCTTCTTCTTCTTTATACAAAGTTTTTTATCATAATGTTTTCCTAGCTCTTAATCTGTTATGATTCCCTATTCTTATGGTCCATAAAATGTTCTTCAATTTTTTTTTGATATTTTATTAAACTGCGACTATAACTTCTTTTTTATCTTTTGATTTTTCCTCATTCTTAAGTATCAATGCATATGATATCCTAAGTGTTTCTTCTTTTAATCTTATAAATGGATCAAACTTGTTATCTATAATTTTATTTTCACTATGTATGATATTTACATTATTTTTTAATTATGTAATTTTTTATATGTATATCTTGTTATAACTTCTTATTATAATCATATTAGGCTTCTATCAAAATCTAATTCTATATTTTGTAGTTTATTTTTGAACATTATTAGTATAATAATTGTATTATTTTTTTCATATTATTACGTCATAAATTAATGCTTTCATTATTGTAATTTCTTGTTTTATATCTATAACATCTTATTCTCTATTAGAGGTTTTTCCTTCAAAATTTATAAATGCAAACCTGTACATTACTATTTCTTCTTACATTTCTTTTTATTTCTGGTATCATAGGTTTTTTTGCAATATCTAAGTTTTATTCTTCTAATATTTCAAAATCTGGTAATATTTTTGGTTTTATTATTTGTCTAGTTTCTTAAAAAGTTTTATCTATTTCTATAAATTTATTTTGTTTATTTATTGAATTATATATTATGTTTGTGTTAATGAATATCATATTATGAAGTATATTGAAAATATGTGATTTTTTCGTTAAATCTCTTCTTTTAAATTCATAAACTAAACTTCCTATTTAATTTGAGTTCTTATTATTAATATTGATGACAAACCTAGGGTACAGTGTGAATTTTAATTTTTGGTATTCTAAGTTTTCATAGATCATTCATATTAAAACATATTTTCTATTTATTATTCTTTTATCTAGTAGTGATAATTTTATTGATGTGTCAATTCATTTTCTAAAATAAGATTTTATTAATATTTGAGTTTCTTCTAAATAGATATATCTAATTTTTTATTTATCTTTTTGAGAAATTTTTGATATTTTATCCATAATAGTTTTTTATAAATAATTGTTTATACCTTCTTTTTTGCCTCTATAGTTTTAATACTAATTTCTTTATTACTTATTCCATAATAAATCATGTCTTCTCTTGAAAATATTTTCCTTATTCTTAAGGATGATGAATCTTTAAATTCATTTCATTCTTTAAAATTTAATTTTGCTTTTATATTTTTTCAATCTTCTTTTTACTAATTACTATTTTTTATGACAAACATTCTGAAACATCGTGTGTTTATATTTATATTATTTATGTCATTACTTTTGTTAAATTTAGAGAATATTTATGATATTTTTAAAACTTTAATAATATATATAATATCGTTTCAAATTTAAGAATATTTTTTATAATTATCTATTATACTCACATCTATTCATGGGTTAAAATTTATACTTATTAAAATAATTTTTATTTTAACAAACAAGCTCTAAATTTGTACAAGTTGAAAAGAAAGAGACTAATGTAACCCTTTCAGTATTTTACGGCAATTTTACGGTAATTTCCAACCTGCAAACTAATAAATTTGAGTAAAGAATTCCAACAATATATCTTGGAACAAAACTGTATCACTAAATATGAATATCATTTACGTGTAGTATCATATCAATATGTTTCAAAATAATAAATAATTTCCCTATAATAGTTGTTCACGTCTATATTTTTTTTCTTTTTTGGAAAAGGGTGATAAAAATTTATTTATTTAGACCTCATGAGGGCTCCTTTTATTTAAAAAATATGTTTTTAAGTTTTATTATTTATAAAAAGGATATTAGATAATAACAAAAAAATTCATCTAATTTTTTATTAGATATAATAGAATATTACATGTGTTATATGTATATTTTTTATTTTTTGATATATATATCTATTAAATTAATTTTAATTAAAATCAGTCAATTTTTTAACAAATATTTTGATTAAACTCAAATTAAATTTTCATTGTTTAACATGTGTTTTGGATAATAAACTATTTATTGAAAATTTGTTTAATTTTAAAAGAATTTTTGTTTTGAAAAAATATGAATAATTTTTACATATATATTAATTAAAAATAAAAACATAAATGTGATACACGTGATAAATGTGTTATTCTATTATATTTAAAAAAAAATGGGACGAAAAATTTACTTTATATCTCACAAACACATTCACAAATGAAGTGGTTTAAAAATAATTTTTTTAAACAAATAAACTAAATAACATATTTGACGTAAAAAAGAAACCATTCAAGCACTTTATATTTTTTTAGTAGTTTATTTCGAACTTTAAATAATATATATATATATATATATATATATATTATGTATATAATTAAATTTATTTTAAAATATCATGTTAGTTATACTCTAGGAAGTTAAGGAGTTAAACTCTAAACAAATGTATTTGATGGACTAGATCTAGACCTGAAAATCGATATTAGGTGTAGCAACGCTAGGCCCATGGATCTATTAATCAGCCTGAAAATTTATATGGGACCATGTAGAAAAAACAAGAAATAACTCTACACAAAAGAGTTCTCTAGTTTGTATTATTTTCTTCATATTTTCATTACAATTGTATAGCTATTTATAAGGAAATTTTATTCCTTCAATTACTCTTTAAATTAAGCATTCCTTGTTTTACTCCTTGAATTAAGGATTCCTTGTTTTACTCCTTGAATTAAGGATTCCTTGTTTTACTCCTTGAATTAAGGATTCCTTGTTTTACTCCTTGAATTAAGCTCCTTGTTTTATTCCTTGAATTAAAGTCCTTGTGTTTATTCTTTGAATTAAGAACTAATATCCAATAGTCACAGATTTTGTTTGGGCTCAAAAGAAGGTATGTTCCAAAAATGTCCATAATTTTAAAGAAATATGAAAATAAGATATTGTTTTAAGAGACATGAAACATAAGTTCTATATAACTTTATGATTTGTATTTTCATAAAAAAATTATGTGTACGTGTGATTATTTTTACTGTTTAATACTAGTAATATGCTAGAATTGTTTAAAAAGCAATGTTTATATTGTTATATCATCTATCATTGACTATAAATGTAATAATTTGAAGTTTAAAAAATCTTTTTTCTTTTTAAAAATAAAATTTCGTGTTTAAATTATATACGATTTAGTTGCCTTTCAGTGCGATGCGGTTTCTTCCTCTTTGCAGTACAATACAGTTTGTGAAAGAAGAATAAGGGGGAGAAAAAAAAAACTCACTTCCACTGATCAACCACCCTACCTTGCATCTACAAACAGTTAATCGAATCGATTGGATCTAATCTATTTCAAGTATATATTCAGATAGTACGGGTTGCCATTTGATACTGATGCACAGGTGGTCGACCAAGTAGTATAAGTAAATATGTAATGGCTAATATTCATCTTATATTTTAATAACAATAAATAATTTTTCGATAGTTTATTTTATACCTAATATTTTATAACAATAAATAAGTTAAAAAAAATGCTATTAATTTGCACACCCATTATTCTCAAAATTAACACACTATATCAAATAAATTATTTAAAATAAAATGAGCCCTCATGTAAAGTTAAGTGTATGTTATGCAATCTCTCAGTGGTATCTCATTCCTCGGGTTTTCTTTTGTTTGTGCCTCAAAAGTTTGTAGATCATCTTATTTTTAAGTTTTAATCATATAAAAAATTAAAGATTTTCCAATTTAATAATAAGTTTAAATTCTTTGAACAACTTCCTTTGATCTTCGTCAAGCTAACCACGTACTTTAATTCATAATCTATGTTTTATAATTAATTGATTATATATAAAAGGTTACTGACACATGTCATTTCTATATGAAGTACACTTAGAACTACATTGGGTTTAGCAAGAAAAACAAACAAATCAAATTTGAGTATATATTGTCAAATTATTGTTTTTATTTTTGTATTTTTCTGTTCTAATTTCTCTATACACGAGTATAATATTTGTATACTAAGGAAAACGGAAAAGAAACAAATTACACTATTATTAATTTCCACTATTATTCTTGTCTGCCACATTTGCATGTTATCTGACATACTTTACTTCAGTGTTGTCTGCCACACAACTCACATGCCAACACTCCCCTCAAAGTGGTGCATATATGTCTCTTATGCCCAACTTGTCAAGTGAGTTGTAAAAGTTCTTTGCAGACACAGATTTTGTGAGTATATCAACCAATTGATTTTCTCACCATAACTCTCCTCCTGAAGAGTGGAATTGGATACCTGTGGTTGAAAAAACTTCTAACTGAGATTGATGTTGCTCCTAACTCTATGTTGTCTTAAATGTCTAACAGTGTGACTATAGGTTGACAAAGCTTCCGATTTGTTGATGGAAATGATAAAATAATAACAAAAATGATAATTTTTTTGGTTTGGCACCTGGCAAACTCAAGGTTCTGGGTTATTGAAGATGAAGATGATGGATCCTTTAAGAAATTTAAAAGCTCACGTAAATAGAATCAACTCAAGAATTAGTTATTATCTAATTAAACAATTAACACGTACAAATCAAATAGAAATCAACCAATAAACCACGAACACAACAACATCAATATAACAACAAGGAATAAAATAAACCAAGAAAGCAATAAATCAACAATGAATTCTAGGGCACAAAGAGATACTTGTACACACTCTTAGGATATTTACCAAAATACTCATCCAATTTTATAACACTATGAGCAATTCCCATGTCCCTTTCATTATTCTTTTAAAAAATTTACAAACTCAATTGATCGGCTCATTAAAACTAAAAATTCAAAATTAGACAGAAATTTTGTGATTGATGCATGCTCGATTATCAATGGATCGAAGTACCCAAAATTCATCCAAAATTGTATATACAATACTCTTAGTTAAATCTTTTGATGTTTCATCACTTATATTAATTTTCAAGTATCTTATGAATTTACATTAAACATTACATTTATGTTTTGAGAGAATGTAAGGATGTAAAAAAAAAATTTATTTTATTTTTGGACAATAAAATCAAAGCTAATAATTTAATACATCATTATTTATATAAAATTGATTAAATAAACTAACATGATAATGTATAAAATAATTTGAAACACATTTTTGGCCGTTTGGGATAAAACCAAATATATACAAGAGTACTTAAAAATGATGTATCGATGTCTCATATTCTTGTTGTGAAATTATGTTTGTTTGTTTTCGCACGTTTTTCTTATTATTATAGTGAATTATCAACAGTATATATATGCTAATTATTTGTCCGTGAGAATTTATCCATTAATTGGATGGAACATAATATAATCTATTATTTCTTTACGATACTCTCAAGATGAGGAATCCTATATTGAACCTAATATGTAACCAGCTGGTAGCTAAATTTGCGATAACAAGTTAACAACATACAACATTTGAATTCTCATTTTCGATTCTCATTCACAAGGAAACATGTACACGCAATATTTTTATCAAATGTGATGCGAGACAAAATGTGAAAAATAAGAATTTATTATTTACTAAAACCAAATAGTTATTAGAATATAGGATAAAGTGTGCCATTAGTTCTCAAATTTGAACTAAATTTACATTGGTTCTTAAAATTTTAAATTATAAGATTTTGTCATAAATTTTTAAAACTTTACATATAAATCTTAGATTTTTAAATCATATAACTTAATCTCAAAATTTAAAATTTCACACATATATCTTAAAATTTTGATTCACAAATATTTATTTTTGTAGTAAAACAAGAATTTATATGTGAATTTTTAAAAATTTGGGAACTAAAATTATTAGATTTAAAAATTTATTTACTTATACATGAAGTTTTAAAAGTTTAAAAACTTATGTATGAATTTAATTAAAGTTTTAGAATCAATAGTGTACTTTAATCTAGAATATAAAACTTTCATTTTTGTCAAGATTTTAAAGTGTCACGTTCAATTTATATTAGTAAAAAATATATTTTTAAGTTTTATTATTTATAAAAAGGATATTAGATAATAACAAAAAAATTCATCCAATTTTTTATTAGATATAATAGAATATTACATGTGTTATATGTATATTTTTTATTTTTTGATATATATATATCTATTAAATTAATTTTAATTAAAATCAGTCAAATTTTTAACAAATATTTTGATTAAACTCAAATTAAATTTTCATTGTTTAACATGTGTTTTGGATAATAAACTATTTATTGAAAATTTGTTTAATTTTAAAAGAATTTTTGTTTTGAAAAAATACGAATAATTTTTACATATATATTAATTAAAAATAAAAACATAAATGTGATACACGTGATAAATGTGTTATTCTATTATATTTAAAAGAAATGGGATGAAAAATTTACTTTATATTTCACAAACACATTCACAAATGAAGTGGCTTAAAAATAATTTTTTTTAAACAAATAAACGAAATAACATATTTGACGTAAAAAAGAAACCATTCAAGCACTTTATATTTTTTTAGTAGTTTATTTCGAACTTTAAATAATATATATATATATATTATGTATATAATTAAATTTATTTTAAAATATCATGTTAGTTATACTCTAGGAAGTTAAGGAGTTAAACTCTAAACAAATGTATTTGATGGACTAGATCTAGACCTGAAAATCGATATTAGGTGTAGCAACGCTAGGCCCATGGATCTATTAATCGGCCTGAAAATTTATATGGGTCACAGATTTTGTTTGGGCTCAAAAGAAGGTATGATCCAAAAATGTCCATAATTTTAAAGAAATATGAAAATAAGATATTGTTTTAAGAGACATGAAACATAAGTTCTATATAACTTTATGATTTGTATTTTCATAAAAAATATGATTGCTAATTATGAGTACGTGTGATTATTTTTACTGTTTAATACTAGTAATATGCTAGAATTATTTAAAAGCAATGTTTATATTGTTATATATCATTGACTATAAATGTAACAATTTGAAGTTTAAAAAATCTTTTTTCTTTTTAAAAATAAAATTTCGTGTTTAAATTTTATACGATTTAGTTGCCTTTCAGTGCGATGCGGTTTCTTCCTCTTTGCAGTACAATACAGTTTGTGAAAGAAGAATAAGGGGGAGAAAAAAAAACTCACTTCCACTGATCAACCATCCTACCTTGCATCTACAAAAAATTAATTTAATCGATTGGATCTAATCTATCGCCACTTTTGATTCAGTTGAATGGAATTCAATTGAAGCCAACGTTAGTCACTTGTTGGTCATGATTCTAACTTATAGAAGATACATCTTATCATAGTTAATTTTTTTTCTAAATTAATCTCCTTTATCAAGTTTTATTTTAAAATTTTATAGATTAATTTTCATAACTAGCTATCTAAAATATACTGTCATAGTGGGATACATATATAAGATTAAGATAGAATTTTCTAGTAGTTAGAAATTTTCTCCTATGAAAGA